>CM038633.1:7394507-7854507 GCA_021554675.1 Leuciscus idus | reverse complement strand
CTGAAAGATTCTAATTATTGGACAAACAACTTCCTCACGTAATAATCTAGAATACTGTCTAACACTTGATGGCTGCTCTGTTAAGTCTTCGTAGTCGGTTAGGAACCTGGGTGTGCTCTTTGATACCAATCTTTCATTTGAAAGTCACGTGTCTAGTATCTGTAAAACCGCATTTTTCCATCTTAAAAATATATCTAAATTACGCCATATGCTCTCATTGACAAATGCGACAAATAATCAGTAATATTTTTTAAATTTATGCGATGTTTAATAGGCAGCCAATGCAGTTTTGACAGAACCGGGCTAATATGGTCATACTTCCTGGTTCTGGTAAGAATTCGAGCTGCTGCGTTTTGGACCAGCTGTAGTTTGTTAATTAAGCGTGCAGGGCAACCACCCAGTAGAGCATTACAATAATCTAGCCTTGAGGTCATGAACGCATGAACTAATTGTTCCGCATTTGTCAATGAGAGCATATGGCGTAATTTAGATATATTTTTAAGATGGAAAAATGCGGTTTTACAGATACTAGACACGTGACTTTCAAATGAAAGATTGGTATCAAAGAGCACACCCAGGTTCCTAACCGACGACGAAGACTTAACAGAGCAGCCATCAAGTGTTAGACAGTATTCTAGGTTACTACGTGAGGAAGTTTTTTGTCCAATAATTAGAATCTCTGTTTTTTCAGAATTTAGAAGTAGGAAATTACGAGTCATCCAATTTTTTATATCTGCTATGCATTCCGTTAATTTTGTGAATTGGTAAGTTTCGTTAGGTTTTGAAGAAATATAGAGCTGAGTATCGTCAGCATAACAGTGGAAGCTAATTCCATGCTTCCTAATGATATCTCCTAATGGTAGCATGTACAGAGTGAACAGCAACGGTCCTAGTACTGAGCCTTGTGGTACGCCATACTGAACTTGTGATCGATAAGATATCTCTTCATTTACTGCTTCAAACTGATAACGGTCAGATAAGTATGATTTAAACCATGCTAGTGCAATTCCACTAATGCCAACATAATGTTCGAGTCTATTTAAAAGAATGTTGTGGTCAATGGTGTCAAACTAAGATCGAGTAACACTAATAGAGAGATACAACCACGATCGGATGATAAAAGCAAATCATTTGTGACTCTAACGAGAGCTGTCTCGGTACTATGGTACAGTCTAAATCCAGACTGGAAATCCTCGCAGATATAATTTCTTTCAAGAAAGGAACACAGTTGTGAGGATACTGCCTTTTCTAATATCTTTGACAGAAAAGGTAGATTCGAGATCGGCCTGTAATTGACTAATTCTGTAGGATCAAGTTGCGTTTTTTTAACAAGCGGTTTAATCATAGCCAGCTTAAAGGTTTTTGGTACGTATCCTAGAGACAAAGATGAATTAATGATATTAAGAAGAGGATCTATGACCTCTGGGAGCATCTCTTTCAGTAGCTTAGTCGGTATAGGGTCTAACATACATGTTGTCGATTTAGATGATTTAACGAGTTTAGTAAATTCTTGCTCTCCAATAGCAACGAATGAATAAATTTTTTCCTCTGGGAGACTACAATGCACTGCCTGATGCGATACTGTAGTAGACGGTTGCATAGTTATAATTTTGTCCCTGATATTATCAATCTTATAAGTGAAGAAGTTCATAAAATCATTACTGCTATGTTGCTTGGAAACTTCGGTGCTTGAAGCTTTCTTTTTCGTTAGTTTAGCCACCGTTTCAAATAAATACCTAGGATTATGTTTATTTTCTTCTAATAGGGTTGAAAAATAAGCAGATCTAGCAGCTTTTAAAGCCTCTCTGTAAGTAATCGAGCTGTCCTTCCATGAAATGCGAAATACCTCTAGTTTTGTTTTCTTCCAGTTGCGCTCCATTTTTCTGGCTGCTCTCTTAAGGGCCCGAGTGTGCTCGTTGTACCACGGCGTTGGACTATTTTCTTTAGTCTTCTTTAAGCGCAACGGAGCAACTGTGTCTAAAGTGCTGGAAAAGAGAGAGTTAAAAGTTTCTGTTGCAATATCAAGTTGTTCTAAGCTATCCGGGATGCTGAGATGATGAAACTGATCAGGAAGATTATTAATAAAGCAATCTTTAGTGGCAGATGTGATAGTTCTAACATATTTGAAACACGGAGTTGGCTTTGCAGCCTTGGCTAAATGTAATTTACACGAGACTAGATAATGATCTGAGATGTCATCGCTCTGCTGCAGAATTTCAACGGCATCAACATCTATTCCGTGTGATAATATTAGATCTAGAGTATGATTACGATGATGAGTAGGTCCTGACACGTGTTGTCTAACTCCAATTGAGTTTACAATGTCTTTAAATGCCAATCCCAATGCATCTTTTTCATTATCGATGTGTATATTAAAATCACCAACAATTAGTACTTTATCTGCAGTCAATATTAATTCTGATAGAAAGTCTGCAAATTCTTTGATAAAGTCTGTATGGTGCCCTGGTGGCCTGTATACAGTAGCCAGCACAAATCTCAAACGTGATTTATCGTTTATACTATATATTTTTACATTAAGCACCAATGCTTCAAAAGAATTATGTTTAAAACTTGATTTCTTAGTGGTTTTGAAAATATTACTATAAATTACAGCAACTCCTCCCCCTTTGCGTTTCAGACGAGGCTCATGTTTATAACAATAATCTTGCGGGGTGGACTCATTTAAAGTAATGTAATCGTTTGGTTTTAGCCAGGTTTCTGTCAAACACAGCACATCTAGGTTATTATCTGAAATCATATCATTAACAATGAGTGCTTTTGTCAAAACTCTTCACACAGTAAGCACAACAGTGGTCTAAACTGTGGATCACTTATCACTGCTTTGGCACAAAATACATTCAATGAATATATCTTTCAAATAATCTTTCTTTGCATTAATTCTTGTCTCTTACAGACAACCATTACCAAAACTACAGGCCAATCTGCACGTTTACATACTCTTTTCAAAACTGAAAAAGTGACCTAACTATTGAGAAATGTGTCCTAGCAATTGTTAAAAAAACAAAACTGTAATATGCTAATTGTGGGTCTGGCATTTTACTAAATTGCAGCAGAATTTTGACGCTTCGTGTCAACAGACCTTAAGATGACCCTTTTCCATGGGCTTGATGAGTACCTGAAAGGATTTTTTGCGGTTGTACCAAGCCAAAGACATTGGAGAACTCAAGACCCTGTTTCAGTCTCTTGAAAATGATGTGAGTATATGTGAATTTATTTTTAGAAAAATGGTTCCAGTGTCACATGCCTGATTAATAAAAATTTCCATGCAACTATCGGGCCAAAAGCGAGAATGCTAGTGCGTGCCAGGGCCAGTCGCGCTTCCACTGTCACTTCCAGGGCTTGATCAGGCCTCATCTGGGCTTCCTCGGGGCAATGGCCAGAGGTTTTTGGCCCGCAGAATACCTTGGTCCAAAGCGGGCCAACTGGGGCTTGAGGAGTTGTCATGAACAAAGGCAGGGTTTACCTGAGTCAGGAGAGGGTCAACACTGCTGCTCATTTCTCATGTTATTTTATCAGGCTACCAGCTAACTTCAACATTAACACAATTTTAGCAATTTTCAGTTCAAAACTCACTTTCAAACACACCATCGTGTTGCGATTCGATGGAGATTCAATTTTCGATGGAGAAAATTAATAGAAATGCTCCTTCTTTCTAAAGAAATGTGACATAAACATATTATCTTTTCTCAATATTTTTCTAAATGTGGAAGCTTTTGGAATGAACAAAACAACTCCATTAGGGCTTTTAAGTCCAGTGATTGCAAATGCATGGAAGCAGGTGCAACAGAATAGGTATGTGTTTCTCTTTTAATGTGAAATGATAAATACCAGTTTGATTCAGCATGATTGATAAGCACTCCTGACACAAATTAATAAGTTAATGTCACTGTAAAAAATGTTGTGATCTAGCTAGTTTTCAGTCAGCTGGTGAAATGGTGGGGTAGTCTGACGTTGTTCTATGGAGCCATGTTAAGGGTGGGCTTTAAGTAGTCACTGAGGAGCTACTGGCCTGAAAGTGGAAATGCAACTTGATTTTGGCCTCGGTGCTCGAGGTCCATAGCCTGGATGCCAGCTGAACTTAGCCCCGCCCACAACATTTTTAGGTCGGGAAGTTCGGTCTGGACTTGATCCATTGAGGAGCTATTATGCCCAAACAAAAGCTGTTCGGACCAATCAAATTGTCAGGGCGGGATGATGGACAGATGATCAACAGTAACGTAATCATCCACGTCACCAAAGAGTGCTTGGGTTGAATTCGTTTACAACAAAGATGACTGCCGCTGGAGAATTGAGATTTCATGAGTTCACACTTACAAATAAGTCAGATAGAATAAGTGCATATTTGGCGTGCTGTCCGAGGAGAGGCTCCAGGCTCGGTATTCGGCCCGAACCCAAAGAACTCCCCCCGTATTCCAGGCTGTGGAAGAACAAGCCGAGAGTGAGTGGAGGGATGCTGAAAACTGTCAAGGAATGTTAGGTGAGTTGACAGAGTGAATAAATATATGCTTCCTCTCATGCTGATAGGGTAGACATGGTAATTGTTTGATGACAAGTTGATTGGATTGATTATTTGAACGTGCTCCTCCTGAACTTTATGAAACATCATGTGTAGATTCCGCCATCGCGTCTGTTATAGAAGATATCGACAGCGCATTCATTTTAAAAGAGGAACAGAGAACCGCAATCAAGGCATTTGTCGATCGGAAACATGAATGAAAAACATACGTCACTTACTCCGTTGCTCTGATTGGTTGTAAGTCTATCCAATTGAGTGCAGAGGCATTTTCTTTCCTGGTTCGGTTGAAACACGCCCCATAATCACAGCCCAATGGAGCAGTATCAGACTCACATTCTGACTAGAATCTGAGTATGATGACGTCAGGCTACGAGGTCCAAGGCTATTGGCCCCCTCCCGGCACGCTGTTTGCCCTGGCTTGCACTGGCCTGACAGTGGAAAAGTGGCTTATGACTACTAGTTTTTATTTAAAACAATGTTATTCATTGCAGAGCTCAAACCAACGTAGAAGAGCAGTTGTCCTTCTTGGGCTTTCTTACTTCCATAAAGAGGAACCCTCCAAGTTCATCAAAATGTGTGAGGTATGTAAATATCATGTTTGTTTTAATACAATATAGTCAGGGCTTAATGCTAAGGATTTTTTCTACTGGCTATCGCAGATACACATATCATAGTATCGATCCTTAAATGATATATTGTCCCCCCAAAATAAGTCTATTTTCGACTATTTTTGACTGACAAAATGCCGGCGGACACAGCTACAGTGAGTTGGTAAAAAAAAAATGTTTTGGGAAAACTCTGTTTACACAAACAATGTTCTCAATGCTCGAGTTCATGTGAAGAGCCCCTGGTGATACTTCGAGCAAAGTTTCATGTTGTGTCGAGCCTTCTTAGTGTTTTAAAAATAGCGATTTTTGATGTTATCATAGTAGTGCCCCTAGCACTACCATTCAAAAGGCAATTTGACCGAAAATGAAAATATGGTCAAACTTAAGTGGCGTTTCCATTCTAATTATGCTTTTAAACGGAAGTTTGCCTTGGGTAGATTAATAAAAAGACCATAGGTTGCATTTTGGCGACAGTTATCCTTTAATCTACAAATGCTTTGTAAATTTGTAATTTTGTTATTCATAGTAATTTCCTCTTATTAGCCAACTGATGAGGAAGAGGTGGTGAAGGGAATTAATGTTGGACTCTTGGTGGTCGCAGAGGAGAACACTGCAAACCTCTTCCCAAAGGAAATAATTGATGTGATGTGGTGGTCAAAGAGGAGGTTGTGCTTGATGGCTTAAAGGACGTGTCAAATGCCTTTGCTGTACTAATGGGGCTTCTTTATGCTCTGAATATCACTTACCCCAAGGAGGTCAAATATACATTTGAAGTACTCCAAAAAGTGCTCATGAAAATTGCTGGCGAGGCATGTTCGGCCAGAGTTCATGGAGTAAGGAACAAACTGTTCAGCGTTTAGTGGAAGACGATTTTACTCTCCCCTACTCACACTCACTGACATTCTGAAGTGATGTTTTTATTCATCAACTTTGAAGACAAACTCTCAGGAACAAATATAACTCTTTGCTAGCTCTAATGAAAAGGAGAAAATCATTGTGTTCAATAATATGCAACTTCAATGTAAGTGTTTATTTTTTCTTCTTTCATTGCACTCGATCATTGCACAGCGATGTGAGTGCTTTTTTTGCGCAAATATATATATATATATATATATATATATATAATTTTTTTTTTTTTTATTTTTTTTTTTACCAAATATTAATCTATCAATCTCCAACGCACGTTCACATTTTTCGTCACTTCATAAATTTGAGGTTAATCCACTGGAGTCACATGGATTTCTTCAATGATGTCTTTATTACCTTCCTGGGGCTTGAAAGTGGTAGTTGCATAGGCTGTCAGTGTATGGACAAAAAAGCTCTCAGATTTAATTAAAAATATCTTAATTTGTGTTCCAAAGACGAATGAATGTCTTACAGGTTTGTAATGACTAGGGTGAGGGTGAGTAATGACAATTTTCATTTTTGGGTGAACTAACCCTTTTAATGCTGTTTGAGAAATGCTTTCTAATATTTGTTGAGATTTGTTATGAATAGTGGCCTGATATTTTGTGGTTTGCTTGTGTAGCAGGGTGACTGAATCCACTAATGAGGATTTCATTCACCTGTGCTTAATTTAAGCCCCCGCCCCTTGTTTGATATAAGGGATGTGTGTTTGCCACATGGTATGCGTCTTGGTATCGGCCTTGTGATGTCATCCGTGGTTGCCGCAGGCTTGGACTGTAAGCTGGCTTCCTCGTCTGCTCTGTGCTGGCTGCCCACGCCTCACAGGTATGAGTAGCCGTTTTTTATATAACAAGAAGAAATTGACCGTGGCTGATTATTTACGTTTTGTTTTCGGTGGCATTGATAGCATGTCATTGATAGCATGTGTTCCTGACTGAGCTGCTGTACTGCAATATGGTGCGCGACTGCGACGCGGTTTGTGCGCCGGGATCATTCTGCGGTATGTAAGATAGTTTTGTGTGTTAATAATTTGTTTCTGTTTTTAACATTATCTTTCTGCTCGGCCATTCGTGTGGTGTTTACACCTAGTGCTGTGTCTTCTGGCATCTAACCTTCACGTGTGTGTTTGGGTACTTGTAGTGGACTATTGGGGGGTTTATTTTCCAATTTGGCAGCTAGCCCTTACCTCCAGATACCTCTGCTCTTGGTTGAGTTTCTTTAAATTGAGTGTTATTTGTTGTGTGTATTTGGGTAGATCCTGATTGATGGTGTTCATCATACCATATGCCAGTGTAAGAGTTTTAACTTTGAATTTCTAACTATTTATTCAACATTGACAAAGAAAATAAAACTTCTCTATTTTTCTATTTATATGCCCCGTGTCCTCTCACCCACCCACTCAAAACGAACCTGTGTGCCCTTAGGGCTATTTCCCTGTTTTTCCGGGGTGGCGTAGTCGATCATATATTGCCATTTCTGTTAAAAGTGTGGTAAACCTTTCTCAATCCTCTTGCTCTCGAAGCGCTACACTTGTCAACAGTTTTCTCATTTCATTCACTTTATGAGGTTGTACATACTCGCATACTCCATACTTCATACTTGTTTTATTGAACAGACAAAATATTGTTTTGAGCAAATGATTTTCATGTGTCATGTTCATTAAATGGGTTTTTGTTTTTAATTCTATTGCACTTAATTCAAGCTGATGTTAATGTCATCAGACTGACATTTGTTTATTCTCACACATGCTTGACATTTATAGAAACTGCTTGTCTCCTGTTGCTTTAATTCTATCATACTCATTTATACTAAGATATACTTGTCAGACAATTAATTAATATTTTTGTGAATGTTATAATAAACGTTAAAGTTATGGTTTATTTGTGTTCTGTTATTCCAGAATAATTTAACAAAAAAGCTTTTGTCATGTTAAGTTGTGTTGAAGCTGATTTAACTCATAATTTTAAGGCAACCGTGTAAACTTCTTAGTTAATTGTTACAACAAACTATATGTAGTTAAAGGTACAATATGTAAGAATTTTGCATTAAAATATCCCAAAATCTCAAGGCCAGTGTTATATATGTTGTTAAGTTGATTACTTACAATATCCCAAATGTTTCCAACTATTTTTAAATCGTGAGAAAATTGCGATTTTAACCAAGGAAACGGGGCGTTAGAACAGGGGGGAGCTGGGAGTCGCCAGTCAATTGCGTCATATCCGCGTTACCCTCGGTTTCCGCTCGTACTGCTTGGAGTCCTGGACAAATGCGGAAGTTGTAGTTGTAGCGTCTATCAAGCTACAAACTTTAGCTTGTTTCTTGCAGTCGTTATGGTACACAATTATTCTTTACCGATTGCTGCTGGTTCTGTCGACAAAGCATGCTTAATTTTATATTTTCCAAATGTAGCATTCGGTAATAGTTATGTTTATGTAAGGAAAGTATTATTGCTTTAGATTTGTGTTTAGTTTATTGACATTGTTTATCACGTCTGGTGTTTATGGCCATGTAAATAAACATAGCATGTGTTATACATAAAGATTAATCAGTATTTTGGCAAATGATGTGGGCATGTTCGAATGTACTTTTACAACAATTGTTTAGAACACGTAAAACTGCCCCGCGTTATCACAACAATGAATTCAACAAATACAGTAACATCTATGATAACCAATTTAGTATTAAACCTTACTTTTCTTGCGGTTAATTCATTTTAATGAAATAAAAGTGTGATGAGGTTTAAGAGTCAGGAAGGAAGAAGACAGGGGTCGGCGTGACTGGGACTCGTAGGCTACTTTATTCAAATAAAGCAAAACAAACAAAAGCCGCGCACAACGCGCATTCACCGTGGCAACCGCAACGGCTCAAAACAGTTCAAAAATGAGAGCTCGGATCCACCGGTTCTCTTTCTCTGCGTCCAATTTTCTCTCCAGTCTCTCTCTCGTTCCAGCGCGGCTTATAAGCTCTCCACGCCAATAATACTTTGCACTTGATCTACTTGCTCGTCTCTTCTCTCTCCCGTTACAGACCGCGCTGAACCACGCCCCCCTCGCCACAAAAAGCATGTCATTAAACGCAACATTTATAAAAATAGAACTTAGCCTCATCCATGAACATGATTTTTCGATTCCCGTCTGACTGATTTACATCCACGGTGGAGTTTAAAACGACAGTTCCCATCATTCCACGCTCCTTCACATCGTCATCAAGCTACGCCGTTGTTGTTGTTTGGAATGTAGCGCCCTCTAGCGGCAAAAAAATTCTTGCATATTGTACCTTTAAGATTAAGTTGAGTGAACTTAAATTTGTAAGTTAACTTAATCCATTTGATTGCTTGAATAAGTTGATACAATATTTAATCTTAAGTTATGACAACAAAACAATGTTAAGTTAAAAAAAAATTATTTGATTCAAATAACAAAATAATAGTTGAAACAACAAAATCACTTGTTGTAAAAACTAAAAAAATATATTTTTCAATTAACAAAAAATTAAGGCAACCAGGTAACTTACTTTTTTTGAGTCAAACTAACAAATCATTGTTTACAGTGTATATACTCATTGGCCAGCAGGAAGGCATTGTCCGTACAGGCTGCAGCCATGAGTCGAACAATATTGGGATGGCTCCAAATCAATGATTCCAAATCCCAAACGACCGCAGTCAGGTTTGAAGCCACTGTCCTTAGGTTATAGAACTCTCAAAAGGAAAAATAGAGGATATTCAAAGAGTCCTTTTGCGAACAAAACATACAGTACATACTAACATTAGCACGCCGGTTTCAAGCCGACCAACAGCCGTAAAACCCCAAAAAGTTAAATACAGCTTACACATGAAATAACCACAATTGACATAACAAATCAGACAAAGAAAAACACTTACTTTATTGAGCTTGAAACAATAGTTTCTCAATCTGGACTCTAAGCAGATTGTGTCAATCACGTGAGAAGAAATGCCAGTTTCCCCTCCGTCAAAAAGGAAAACCCCTTTTAAAGGTTAGTTGCTGCAATTATTAAGTCGGCTGTAGAAAGCCAACTTACTAATCTACTAGTTAAGCATTTTATTATTATTAAATTGGCTTGAAAAAGCCAAATTACTGAAATGCTATTTAAATGTATTATTATTATTCTGAGACTAACATTTCTGACTCTAACTCGCACTAAGGATTTCAAACTAGAAGCACCAAACTCTGGTCTATCCATACATTCAAAATTCTAGCTTTTAAAACTATTTCAAACTTAACTCTGTCAAAACTAATTTAAACCTTCTCAAGCCAGCATCAAAGTTTGTCTTGCCAAATTGTACTATGTAGTTGTACCATTGTGATTTTATATAGCATGTTTGTGGGAAAATTAAAGGTATGTCATCACTTAGACCAACCTATTATTTCTCTCGTGTTACAAGATAAAAATGACTCCCATGGAGTGGGAACCACGAACTGCGAAAAAACCAGGCAGATATAAAAAAATCATGAAGAGGCCCCACCACGGATGATTGTCACAGGCACTGAGGGGAATGATGAGCTCCTAAAACTTGTCCGGGAAGCATTTTGGTCAGACAAAGAGAGAGGGGGGAGTGTGTTTACCCTCTGTCAGGCAGATGGGACGAGGTGGACGAAGGAACAGTTCAACCAGGAATTTGGATCAGGATACCTGATGTTCCTTCTCTGGCATCAAAGCCCTTTCGGGTAAGCTCATCTACAAATAAGTTTCCATTCCATGCAAAATTAATTAATTTAATTTTATCAATCAATAAATTCCTCTTGAAACAAACTTTGTTGTATTATTTTAATTTAATACTGTGAAGCTGCTTTGATACAATCTGTATTGTGAAAAGCGCTATACAAATATACTTGACTTGACTTGACTTAATGATAAAATATATGTAATATAATTACAATACTATTCAAAATTACTCCAAAAAGCCCATTATATACCATTATCCAGTTGTTGTCTCAGACTATCATAAGCCTTCACCTTATCCATATTTCTGTTCAGAAAACGTTGTAATACAATATGACGTTAGCATATTACCAGAGGTGGAAATAGCTGATATAGTGATATTCACTGAGCGGACTGACGTTTGGGTGAGGGGAGATGGTACTCTCAATGATCTTTCAGATGTATTTAAATATAAAAACTTCTAATATCTATAATAATATATAATAATATAAAAAAAAATAACTTATTTCCGTCCGTCACCATCCCTCATTTCCAGCCTTATTAGCCTAGGCTACTTGCTTTTGATGAGTCTAACTCTATTTATTTGTTTTAAAAATGTTTCTTTAAATAAGACAATCACATTTTAATCAAGCAGTCTAATAGCTCGAAAGAACGCTTTAACTTCACGATAGTTTGCAGACATACAAGCTACCTAGTTGAAATATGTCATCTAACTTTTTAAACGTGCAAATAAAACTAGCGAAATGCATGTTCTCTTTTGTATACAATGTAATTAGTGTAACATTTAATGAAAGCATATATATATATATATATATATATATAATGACAGGTTACCTCCTCCATCAGCCGTTCTTGTATCTGTACCACTTCTGTTCTGATCTGAACCGTGTACATGTGACGTCACATGGGGCGGGTCAATGCGAACCTCCAAACTCCACCTGAGTCCATTTCGCCCGATGCCTTATGGTTGATGCCTTTTAGTCTGAGTCCGTTTCATCCGAAGCCTTTATGTCTGATGCCATTTCGTCCGATGCTTTTTAGTCTGAGTCTGTTTCATCCTAAGCCTTTATGTCTGATGCCTTTTAGTCTGAGTCCGTTTCATCCGAAGCCTTTATGTCTGATGCCTTTTTGTCTGAGGCTGTTTCGTCTGATGCCTAATTGTCCTAGACCTGACACTTGACATTGTTTTTCCTGAGACCTGAAGCTTTTCAGTCTGAGGCACGATGCCGTTTTGTCCAATGACTGAAGCCTTTTAGTCTCAGGCATGATGCCTTTTCTTCATATGGCTGAGGTCTGAGGATGTCCTAAAATGTACACTGTACACACAATATGATAATGATTTGGAGGATTGAGCGAAAACTTCTGCTCATTGATGAACTGTTCATGTTTCTCTGTCGTGTTGCAGCTGGGCTTCAGGAGAAAACCTTGTCATCCATCTTCGAGGTCAGCTTGTCTGCTGTTAGTAGCGTCATCCTAACATGGACAAGCTACATTTACCAGGTTCTTGGCTCGGGTTAGGGTCAGAGCAAGTGCTGGCCACAATGCCTGACAAGTTCAAGCTCTACTGCCCTCAGGTGAGAGTGATAGTAGACTGCACCGAGATCCGTTGTGAAACAGCATCATCCTTCTCTCTCACTACAGTCGGAAACGTTTTCCAACTATAAAAACTACACCACCTTTAAAGGTCTATTTGGTATTGCCCCATGTGGGGTTATCACATTTGTATCTAAACTGTGCACAGGCTCCATCTCCGATATATAAATAACTCGGCAATCACAGATCTTGCAGTTACTTCAACCAGAAGATGAAGTAATGGCTGACAAGGGGTTCTAAATTGAGAAGATGCTGTCACAGGTGGGGGAAACTCTCATCATTCCTCCACTAAAAAAAATCTAATCAGATCAACACAGAGGATACCCAGAAAACCCAGGCTATTGCCCACCTGAACATTTTAGTTGAGAGGGCGATACGCAGGGTGAAAGAGTACCACATTTGGGATGGGCTTGTTCCTCTTCTATGGTAGGTTCAGTCAATCAACTGTGGGCCATCTATTGCCTACTCTCAAACTATCAGGGACCTCTTGATATCAAAGGGGACAAACCCATCTGAAGTGTTTCCTTTCTTGGGTGAGACTAATTCTTCAGTACTTTTAGTTGTTTGACACTGTGTAGATATACTGTAAATACAAATGCTATGTAATATATTTTTTAATTTATTTTTTAACTAATAAAAAGCTTCCATAGCTGCTCACAGCTACAAACAAGGTTGGAAGCAGTTCCTTGCAACCATGGAACATAAGCAAAAAGTGACCAATGACAGACAATAAAGCCCATATATATTTACATACAATGCAACACTGACTGAAGTTGTAAATTGAAAAAAAATATTTACAACAGGAATTACAAGCTGTCACAGTTGTGTTTCTGTCTGAGTCTTGTTTTCATTTAGTCACATGTCTTCCTTTGTTCTGTTTTCCCGCCACTCCTTGGTTTCCACGGTAACCTTCATTAGTTCATCTGTCACACCTGTTTCCTCATTAGTCTTGTCAGCTGTGTCTCGTTTCCCTGATCTGTTTCTTTGTATTTAAGCCCTGTGTGTTACCTTGTTCATGGTCCAATCTCCATCTTATTAAGTGTGTGTGAGAATCTTCTGCCTATCTTCTATGTACCTGTATGAATTATATTGTTAGTAAAAGTTTGCATTGGAACTTTTGATTCTCCGTCTTCTTCTCCCTACACCACACTGTGACACATGCATCACAGATGTACATAGAAAATTCTGCCTCAATTTAATAATACACCCATGCAGATGTTGTGATAAAAATAATCCAGCTTCTGTCGCATTGAGTTGATGATCTCCTCATCCCTAAATATTCTTTCAACTGTGAAGTCAGTGTGGGTATCTGTTATGAAATCACACCACTGAAGTCCGCTTAAGGCCAGCTGGCCTTGAACCTTATAATAATATTTGTGACTTTTCTTAAGGCAGGCCTGGCCTTAAACTGTGATCAGGTGTTTAACTTGAGCAACATCTTCAACATCACAACTCTTTATCTCTGCCAACCCAAATGGTGGTGTTTCTCTGGGGTTGAAGACTTTAGCATCAGGGCTGGCTGAAAGGTGAGGTGCATCAGGGTGGATGATGACCCCACACTGCATCACAGAGACATCACAAAAATCTGAAATATTGCCTCAGTATGTCAGGTTCCAGGTCCAGCCCTCTCTTCACAGCAGCTGTCTGAGAAGTTACTCTCAGAATGCGAGCAGCTAAGGATTTGGCAGTAGACTCTCCAAGGACATGGCATATTTCACCAAATCTGTTGGCTGTAAGTTGGGGTTTGCGTACCTGGGTCCACAGCTGGCATTCTGACTTCAGTCGTGTTTCTGCCTCAATAGCAGCAGAGATCTCCCTTGACACCTTAAGGCTCTCTAAGTGGCATTGTTGCTTGTAGCTGGGCTCAAATTTGATGTTACATTTAAAATTGAACAGGCAACTGAGGAAATCCAGGGGCACCAGGGTGTTTAATAATGTCTCTACTTATCTCAGGAGGGCACTGGTAAGAGAGCAAAGACCCAAATGGCACAGGGCCAAATTTAGAGTCCACAAAATTAAGGGCCTCAAGCAGCAATTTGCAAATGCCTGGTTGTGGGCAATTGTCTTGCAGTTTCTCACCACTGGCAATGATGTGAGGATCTGGAAGCAGCCCTGATAAAAAAAAGTGAGATATGTCAAGTTAAATTTGCATATCATTGTCACCTGACCTTTCATATTTTAGCAGACACCAACACATATCACCTCTCTATAAATACACATGAAAATGTTTTGAGCTGCCCCAAACCCTTATATTAAGAAATGTGTAAATTTGCAGAAGATAATATCAACTGAAGGCTTAAAGAGAAAATATACTAATCATTGTTCTGTTATAAATTGAAATATTTGGACAGGTGTTCATTCAGACTTACCACCATATGCTCTGTACAGTGTACATTTCACACCAGTTCGGGCATGATCCTTGGTCTTTGGTACTGGTTTACACACTACTATGTCATCTGTTGCCTCAGGAGCAATTCCCTGTGTTACATCTCACCCTTTAGTCTAGGGGTAAATAGGGAACGATGAACAAACAGTGGAGAGACTTTGAGGATCTCCAGCTCTCCAATCCCAGATTCACAAAATAACCAAACAAGTTTCAATTTGAAATGGCGTGTCTGCCTTTTATTTTCAACCTTAGCAGGAGTTTGAAAAGAGAATAGTAATATGAAGTAAAGGAACACATTACAAATAAATCCAAAACAAAAGTATTACCTCGGGAGGAGGGCCCAAATCAAAAGAAAACAAACATACCTCTACCTAAAAGGGGATAACATTAAATTAGCTATAAAAAATAAATAAAAATGTGTGTCACATTATGACACATATTGTCATCACACACCAAAGAACGCGACCAGCGCTCACTTGTCTGGGCTTGGAGAGCGGCTATGTCTCTCTCTTTCCTCAATGCTCTCTCTGCTGCTTCGTACTCCTCAGGACACGCACCAATCAGTGCGCGGACAGCGCTCACAGGTAAACCAGCACAGGTGGTAGCCCTTAACCTAATCAGTCAAAGACACACAAGAAGACAGAAAGAGAGAGAGAGAAAAATACAAACGCACATAACACTCTTGGTATTTAACAGACACAAAATGAATACGTTCTTGGACGTAACACCTGTAATATATTGATGATAAATTATTAATTGACAAAAGTCATTACAAAATTCTAGTCCAACATCATTAAATGTAATGAATGTTAACGTATTACATGTGTCCTAGGCCGGTGCCAGGTCTGTAGTGACCTGGTGCATGACAGTGGCAATGTTTTATGCTATATTACTATTAACATAAATATAAACATAAATATATAAAAAATGCATGTTAAGGTAAATGCAGTAGAGATCAGATATGCAGTATATATGTGCCATTCCCTCATCCGCGCCAGCCCACACGTTTGTGGCTGACTGCAAATGATCATCATAATTGATGGACAACAATGCCGGGGAACATCAGCAGTCTGGCGCTGAAAAAGAAAAAAAGCCCAAGATGAAGCCCTTGCATCACTTTCAGGTATGTTCACAAACATGTGAAACTTTTTTTGGCTGTTGACATTAATGAGGGAGATTAATTAAACAAGGATTTGATCTGCTGTAGTGTCACAACAACAATCACCAGACATTTGGCACCCTCTGCATGCATTTGTTATAATAAGTAATGCACATAAATTATGTTTAATACATTATGTATGACACTTTTTTTCAATGAAACCAAATGATTACTTCCAATTATTATTGCCTTGTTATTATATAAAGTATTTTAAGTCATTTTAAAGGCTGTTGGTCACTTAGGTCTATTTTTATTACCACAAAAATATTATCTAAATACTACTCTAATCAGAGATGGGCATAAATACATGGAAAGGTGTTTAAAATACAAATACAAAATACTGTGTGAAAATTTTTATTTAAATACAAATACAGTATTTTGTATTTTGAAAATACACAAAATACATGTGAAATTGGCCATCCAGTGCAGGTATAGGTCACAGTGAATAAAGAAACTACATAGGCCTATACTGACTTATCATTCCTAACCTCATCTCTGCCCTTTCTTTCTTTCTTTCTTTCTTTCTTTCTTTCTTTCTTTCTTTCTTTCTTTCTTTCTTTCTTTCTTTCTTTCTTTCTGGCAATTACAAATAAACTTATGCAAAATAGCAGCCATTTATATACTTATTTCTGGTTACAATGTAGTCTATTACTTGTGGTGAACACTATTAAAAAAATTATACTGTATGTAAAACTGGGGGAACCTTTTCTGCTATCTAGCAAAGAATATGGATGGGCGATATGACCAAAATCTAAATTTTGCTTCACAGTAACAATATCATGGTTTCACAATTCTCAATATCAGTTTTGATCCCACAGCATAAACTGAATTTCAAACTCTTTTGAGTGTTTTTTTTGTTTTTTTTGTTTGTTTTTTTTAGGTAGTCCAATGCTTTTTAAGTAATTTTATGTTTATTTTATGTACAGTTTATTTGTTTCTATAAGTTTATTAAAATTAGAAAGTGTATCTAAAATTTAAAATTAGAATTAATTTAGATTCATTTGACACTATTTACCCCTTTTTGATTATTATTTTTTTATGTACAATAAAACTAAAAGCTGAAGATTTTTGTGGAGTATCATTCATCAGTGCTTCTTTTTCCACTCCAACGTTCCAGTAATTCCTGCCCACTAAAAACTGCACGGATACATTTGCTTACCCCACAAATAGGCCCATCTATGTAAACGATTTAGAAAAAGTTCCATCAATTCAAACTTTATATCATCGCTATGATATGTAGTGTCATATCACCCAGCCCTAACATGCAGTAATGCTTTAAACACATTTGACAAGCTAGTTGATAAAAAAAAAAATTAAAAAAAATCTTTATTTTATTCTTTCATGTTAACTGAAGTGAATAATGCACTATTTTAAGTTTAATCAACAAGTAGAATTGATCATGACATTCTGAGCTAGTGAATGTCTGAACTAGTTGATGCACAAAATCAATACCCTGATAAAGAGGTTCACTGGCAAAAAGTACATCTTAAATGCATTTAAATACAAATTACATTTGTTTTTTTTCCCAAAGGCTTTAAAATACAAAATACAAAATAGTATTTTGTATTTCAAATACATATTTTAAATGCATGTATCTGAAATACTGCCCATCCCTGACTCTAATATTACTCTGAAAATGATCTTAATGGTCAAAATAATCGACTGATTACTTGATTACCAAAACAGTCCTTAGTGACAGTCCACATATTTGTGGTCCATGGTGTGGTAATATTAGGGCCTATAGTGTTTTCTTATTTGTGAATTATTATTTGAAGTAACAAAACTGCTTAATTTCCTTTTGGATGATTTCTGAATGCTTGAGAGTATCAAATAAATCTGACAACTGTATTAATAAAATCATAGACATAGGACATAACTGTCTTTTGTTTCTGTCTTTTGTTTTTGTCTGTCTGTTGTTTTATTACACTGACTGCTCTTAATTTACTTATGTTTTTTTAACTAACAATTACTGTTTACTTACAAGTGCACTCAGTAATTCTTGAATTACTATTATCTTCCGCTTTATTTATTTTAATGCGGGTTCAATGCAGAAATTTATTACAAAAGAGGATGAAGTGGTACCATCCAGCACTGATCCAGAGGGACCCAGCAGCTACACAGCTGAAAAAAATGTCCATAACATTTGGAGGGGGAAGGGGCACCACAATACAATTCTGCTTAGGGCACCTATTTGGCCAGCAGCGGCCCTGTCTTTCAGGCACATAACCTAAATCCAGGGTCCTGTACAGACTTTTTGGGGGGCAAGTGCTCAAGCGTCTCGTCTTGTCTCGTTTGCTGCTCAATATGCTTTAACTCTTTTTTAGTATAATGCACATCTGGTTGGAGACTGAAAATCACGACAGCCACGTTATATGATCTGGTTTCACTTTATTTTGATGGTCCATTTAACACATTTGACTAACGTTGCACCTACATGTCTACTATCTCTCATTAGGGTGTTAGTAGAGTATTAGTAGACTGGTAGGGTTAGGGTTAGAATAAGTTGACATGTACTTGCAAAGTTACATATAGTCATTAGAATGTATGTTGCAGGACCATCACAATAAAGAGTTATTAAGCAGATATTAATCAGACAGTCTACCAATACTCTAATGAGATTTGAGTTGCAAATTTACTTATAGTCAACAGAATGGAACCATCAAGATAAATTGTTACCTATGATTTGACTGATTTGGATGTTACGTAGGAAAGGCGACCGAGCACTGCTTTAAAGGAAAGGAACAGAATGTGGCATTGTGTTTTCATAATCTTTGGAAGCCATTACAAAAAACAGAACAATTTTATTAATCGCTCAGGCCTAGTCATTAAATAATTTTTGAGAACCAGGAGGCCCCCTGGTGGTTTGGTGGTAAAACGCAATTTGCGTACTTTGCGTACAGGGAGGACCAGCACTGACTGAATTTGTTCAAAAACACTGAATGATTAAAGAATTGAAAAAAGGAATTGGATAAAGAAAAGGTTGGCATTTCCAACCTTGCACGACACTATTTTATGCCAACGGCAGACTAGGTTGTGTCACATTATTCATGGGTTGACAGAGATCGTCGACCCCAGCAGTGAAACATTGAAATTTTGAAGTGTTTCGAAACATTTCGAAACAGTTATGACGTAATGAAGCCTCATTTACTATGAGTCACGTGACTCTGGCAGCTCCGAACCATTGATGAAAAGACATTCTTACTGCAATTAAATTCTACTGCCATCATTTCTGAACAAACACTTACAGCTTGCTTGTGGAGGGCTCTTGCTAAAGTTAGGCTGGCTATAATGACATGTTTTAATAGTGGTTTAATTTCACAGTTAATTAATTGTCAATTAATTGAGAGTTGATGCCATAGGCCAAATTTAAATAACAACTAAAATATAAAATTAATAGAAAGCTATCTAGTCAGAGCAGAGTGCATGTGCCTGTCTGCCTAACCCCTTTATGTACAACAAACAGAGCTGTATGGAGGGGAGGTGGAGGTGTGGGCCGTAGTCAGCATGTGTGTGTGTGGCTTGAGGAAGAGAAATGTGAGCGTGGGAGTTCACTCTATGGGAACGCATCGTACAAGCATCAGGCAATGGTAGGTGCTTTGCCTGTATTCCATTACCATAATTTAAAAGCACAACCTTGACTATAGCTAGTGCATAACACTTACACAAAGTTGTTCCTGCAGGGACAAACATCTGATGCTCACTAAAGCATGCTCCAATAAAACCCTCATTTAATGAAAAAGGATTAATAAATTCAGATTTGTTCTCAGTTGTCATACCTTGAGTATATACTGAACAATAGTGCACTAATATTCACATAGTCCTCTAGACTTAAAGGTAGGGTAGGACATTTTAGAAAGACTAGCAATAGCAAGCTAGCTTTGAAAGCATAAGATCCCACCCTCCCTTCAGAGCGTCTCCAAAGCCACGCCTCCTCCAAACCACATGAACACACACAGCCAGAGTCAAGTCACCTTTATTTATATAGCGCTTCTTACAATACAGATTGTTTCAAAGCAGCTTTACAGTGATAACAGGAAAATAATACATCAAAGTTTGTTTCTGCTGTACTGCAGATCTAGAAGAAAAGCAAAGCGCCATGTGCGTTGAATTACCTCATCTCCCAAAACATAACATTACAATAATAAGTAATATTAATTAACTACATGTACTTAATATAGAGTTACAGTTAGGGTTTGGTTTAGGGTTAGTTACTAGTTAGTAGTGAAACTACTTTTTTACGAAAAACTTTGCCTACCTTTTACTTGTGTGATCTCAAGTTTTTTGTGAGAATTAAAGCGGTGTGAACTCAGCTGTGTACTATATATTACTGCACAACATCTAATAATCCTAGTTTTTCAGTGGGTGAATGCCATGAATTTGTGTAGTAAAATAACACTTTATTATTATTTTTTAAATTGTTATATATATATATATATATATATATATACACTCACCTAAAGGATTATTAGGAACACCTGTTCAATTTCTCATTAATGCAATTATCTAATCAACCAATCACATGGCAGTTGCTTCAATGCATTTAGGGGTGTGGTCCTGGTCAAGACAATCTCCTGAACTCCAAACTGAATGTCAGAATGGGAAAGAAAGGTGATTTAAGCAATTTTGAGCGTGGCATGGTTGTTGGTGCCAGACGGGCCGGTCTGAGTATTTCACAATCTGCTCAGTTACTGGGATTTTCACGCACAACCATTTCTAGGGTTTACAAAGAATGGTGTGAAAAGGGAAAAACATCCAGTATGCGGCAGTCCTGTGGGCGAAAATGCCTTGTTGATGCTAGAGGTCAGAGGAGAATGGGCCGACTGATTCAAGCTGATAGAAGAGCAACTTTGACTGAAATAACCACTCGTTACAACCGAGGTATGCAGCAAAGCATTTGTGAAGCCACAACATGCACAACCTTGAGGCGGATGGGCTACAACAGCAGAAGACCCCACCGGGTACCACTCATCTCCACTACAAATAGGAAAAAGAGGCTACAATTTGCACGAGCTCACCAAAATTGGACAGTTGAAGACTGGAAAAATGTTGCCTGGTCTGATGAGTCTCGATTTCTGTTGAGACATTCAGATGGTAGAGTCAGAATTTGGCGTAAACAGAATGAGAACATGGATCCATCATGCCTTGTTACCACTGTGCAGGCTGGTGGTGGTGGTGTAATGGTGTGGGGGATGTTTTCTTGGCACACTTTAGGCCCCTTAGTGCCAATTGGGCATCGTTTAAATTCCACGGCCTACCTGAGCATTGTTTCTGACCATGTCCATCCCTTTATGACCACCATGTACCCATCCTCTTATGGCTACTTCCAGCAGGATAATGCACCATGTCACAAAGCTCGAATCATTTCAAATTGGTTTCTTGAACATGACAATGAGTTCACTGTGCTAAAATGGCCCCCACAGTCACCAGATCTCAACCCAATAGAGCATCTTTGGGATGTGGTGGAACGGGAGCTTCATGCCCTGGATGTGCATCCCACAAATCTCCATCAACTGCAAGATGCTATCCTATCAATATTGGCCAACATTTCTAAATAATGCTTTCAGCACTCCGTTGAATCAATGCCACGTAGAATTAAGGCAGTTCTGAAGGCGAAAGGGGGTCAAACACAGTATTAGTATGGTGTTCCTAATAATCCTTTAGGTGAGTGTATATATATATGTAACCAGTCACTAGAAATTTTTGACTTGGGGATGTAATTTTTTTTTACAGTGTATATATAAGCAGCCTTATAAGCAGTAAGGCACTTGGTTCTTTGCTATATTATGAATATTGTCCCACTTGTAAACCTTGCAAAGGTTACTCTTCAAACATTCTGTTTTTGCTTTCTTATATTATGCAGTCAATTAAGTACTTCAGACAATATTCAAACTTTTTGCAATATCAGTCTTAGACTGCAATACTTTTGTTGTTGTTGTTTTTCACATAGATGTAATTCTTTTTTAAGATTAAAATGTAAAAATCTCCCATTGATAGATTGATATAATATTTGCCATGCACAACAGTGACTGATTCTTTCAGATTGAATTTCCATTGGTTTTCTATCTTGCATCAAATCACATGCTGAATTGTAATTTGTTTTGTTTCTCTTCTATGTGTTAACCATTTAATAGCCTTTACACAATTGCATCATATGCTCTCGTGGACTGAAAACAAAATACATGCTGTGTGTTAAAATGACAACTTCAATACAGAATTTACACAGAACCAAAGCCTAAAACATAAACTTATCGACTTTAAAACTTTAACACTATTACTCTTATACCCACTGCTTTTTCCTTCTGGAAACACAGTTTTTAGTGATTCCCTGGGCACATGAAATCACATTTGGAGGTAGTTAAAACCACTTTACGCTTGTAGTGTATTCAAATACAGCATGTCCAAACAATTGTAAAGGACCATCTTTTATTTCCAGTCTTTTTTTGTGTGCTTGTTATTAATGTGCAGTAACACACTAACACAGTAGTATGGAGTTTCACATTTCTTCCCAGAACTTAAAGTTTGTTCAGTATGTTTCACCTGGTGTTTGGAATCAATACGTTTTAATAGAGTCTCTTTCTGATTGAGTGTAGATGGCATTTGCTCTGAGGCTGAGAGAGTCATATTAATCACAGAGAATGTGTTTTTATTATTTGTCTCCGCTCCTTCTCTCTCTCGTCTAAGAACCCACAGGAGACACACGGTTGATTGAAAAGCAGCGCTGGTCTCCAACTGAGAGCCAGTGGAGCATTTAACAGCTTTTCATAGGCTAGAGGCATGATTGGGGTGTACACTAGTGTATACTGCTATACAACTTGTTTTCTGCAATTAGCATGCTATGGAAGAGACTGATAAAGATAAATAAAATGTCTTCCTAACATCCTGTTGTTTTGTCTAACTGCAGTCATGTAGGTGGCACTGAAGAACAGCCCTCATTGACATCTAAATGGTCTAAAAGCTTTTGTAAAATGTCACACCAGCCTACCAGTCAGTCCTGAATGATGGAAGATAATTGTGATTTTTACCCTCATGAATTCCTTGACAAAAGCACTCTGAGGTCAATAATGTTGCATTTAAGAATTGATTCTAGACCATGAGATTTGCTTTTGCATCTAGAAAAGATATGTCTTTGTGCAAGAAATGTTTTAAAATTGTGCATCACTTGAAACTTGAGGCATTGATTTAGCATTCGATTTTGGAGTTCTGATTGCTGATGAATTGTCTGAGTTTAAGTCTTTACGTTGAGGTCTGCTACCCTTGCTGGCAGACACAATGACACTGACTGTGCTTACGACTCTGAATTGTGCTTACGGTCATTCTACTATAGTCGTCTACAACTGGTTAAATGGCAGCTCTACCTTTGTGTTTCAATGTGTTTGACACACTACAACTCCCACCTAATGCCGGCATGACGTACTGTATACTGATCTTCAAGCTGAGCTGGATGCAAAATTTTGAATAACAGAAATCTGTCACATTCCAGTTGAAATAAAAGTGAGGAAAGGATCTAAGTGCAGCAGTATAAAGTTTTTTTTAAGCAAAGGACTCAAGAAGGACTGAAGGGCACAAGAACAGAACAGCCGGAGTATAACACGACAAGAACTGACAAAGAACTGAAATAACTGATTTAATCAGATGGGATATATTTAATAAGGACTGAAAGGAGTTTGCATGTTGTTAATAACTATTGCGTAATTGTGGCTCAATTAATCAGTTTTAAAATGTTTCAGGAAAAGAAACTAGAAGACAGAAGAAATATCAGAGAAGCACATGTTTTGAGAGGGAAGAAAGACAAGATAATCACAATAAATTCCCCTCAATGGACAAACGCGTGAAAGGCCAAACGAAAAACCGCATCTAGGAGAGTATTATTAAAAGGGTAAAAACAACCTGCTTTAAGAATAGAGATCATGCTTTATAAAAGCCATTTGTCAGGAAGAGGAGAATATTTCTTAATACCTTTAAGAAAAAGACACACTGAAGGAAGATGAAGAAAGGCTATGGTACTCTGGATGAATGCATCTGATGTACAACTGAATGCCCGCCACTAATTTGTGGATAGAGGAAGATTTTAAGAAATGGTCATTGAAGTGCAGACAGTGGAAATGTGAACTAGAAATAAAACAATGAGACTGACAGGAGAAGGAAAAGGAGAAGGAGAAGTGAAACCATGCAGAGTCGTTAGATTTAAGAGTAGATGGGGCAACTGCTTTTCTCCTCAAAAGTCTAAATGAATGTTGTAGGGGATGAAGGGGATGACTTAATCCAGAAGGAGGACACTGAATATTGAGCCAGGAGACCGGAGGTGGACACGGAAGCTTTGCACACTGCTTTGAGATATCTATCAGAGGAGTGACTGAGATAAAAAAAAAAAAAAAAAAAAAAAGTTGTTATTTATGATCTAATAGTGAACTACCTCATTCAACTTAGCGCTTTTACTTATTAATTAGTTAATCAGAATATATTTATAGTTAATAGCTGTTACTAGAATGTTAATATTGTGTAACTCATTTGTTCCTGTGTAGTTATTTATTAATGACGGAACAGTATTCAAAACTGTTATTGTTCTTGCTTCTGACAGCTGACATTGAAGGGATGTTTGACGGTGGGGCAATTAAACGGGTTTATGTAAGTGTTGATACAATGAGCCTTGTTTTTGAGCAATAGAAACTGAACCCTATGCTCCCTCTAATGACTGGAACCTGCTGTCCAGTGATTCCTCCATCTAACCAAGAGAATGCATACTATTCCAGCAGAGATTCATGAGAATTTGGTCCATTGTCTGTATGGGACATTTTGGCAGTGATCCTGATTTGGCAGTGTGTTTGTGTCCTGTGATTTTATCTGAGAAAGTGGCTAGTGTAGAAGGGATTGCAGAGGTAGTGTCTTCATTAGTGAGCGTGGGAGACAAGAAGCCCAAAACATTACCTGCCAGGCAAAGGGTTAGGGTTATTGCCTGGAGCGATCAGGACTTACAGTACTCAGATGCCATTTTGAATTGGTAAATCCAAAATCTTAGTGGCTGGCCAATGTGCCTAAGGTGAATTTGAAAACCGGTGGCTGCAACAAGCTTCTGGAGTATCGGAAAATGATTTCAGCTGATTCACTATCATATATGTTGTGTATTTTTAGATTACATAAATTCGCTTTTTACGGTGACACTTTATTTTGATGGTCTCTTTTGAACATTCTGTTGACTACAAATAACTTTGCTACTACAAGTCAACTAACTCTCATTAAAATACTATTATTTAGTATTCTGCTTAATATCTGCAAAATCTTTAATTGTGATGGTCCTCCAACCGACATTCTACCTCTCTATAAGTAACTTTCCAAGTACATGTCAACTTATTCTAACCCTAACCATACCAGTCTACTAATACTCTACTAACACCCGTGCGAGAGACACGTTAGTAGACTTGTATGTGCAATGTTACTTATAGTCAACAGAATGTGTTAAATGGACCATCAAAATAAAGTGAAACCATAAAATGACTTAAAACACGTTCCTGAACATATCCATATCCACATCCACATGGCAGATGGGAAGACACAGGGCTCTCATTTGCACCTACTGGCACCTATTATTTGAAATACACACATGCAGGGGCTGAAGGTTAAACAAACCATCCTTATGTGTACTGCCAAGATCAAATTGGGTGTTAACTCAGTCATAAAGTGCATCAGAGGCCAAAAACCCAGTGATGATCACAACAGCAGCAATTACACATCTGCCAGGAACAAACCGGCTCTCCCCCAAGGGTTGATGTCTATGAGTAGCAGCAACAAATAAACAGCTCTATTAGTGCTTTAACTTTTAGAGAGTTTGATGTTTTTCATTGTCCTGAAAGTTTCGTAAATTATGTCCACAACCCTCTTCCTAACACCACACCAAAATATATATGAAATGTGGCACACTCATGTGCTATATATTCCAAGTTTTCTGCATCTGGGATCTTATGGACATGTACCGTATTTCTATGCGTTTAACGTAACAGGTCTAGAAAGTTGCTAGTGTAAGGCCCATTTTTGTGGTGGCATCAGCCAATCTCAAAAACAGTTGTGTCCAGAACTAGGTGTCTATGAGCAAAAATAGAAGATTTCATAAATACTTCGGGGGGTTCTGCAACAGATGTCTTGGTGTGTAGTATGGACTGTGAGTGGTATAACCACACGCATGATGTGAACAGCCCTGAGATGTTCAGTTTGAGTGGGTGGAGACTGTTATCTTCAGGTCAAAAAGGCTGACGAATGGATGTGTAGGAGAGCATTACTTTTGCCCTTACAGAAGAAACTGCACACTGAGCTGTGTATCAGTCAAACAAGCCATTCCCTGTAGCTGTAATGTAGAAGCAGAATGTACTGTATGCAAGTAACTTGTTTAATAGGTGGCAGAAATAGTCTTGTTGGAGCCTAGTACTATGTACCAAATTATTTAGAACTGCATCCATCATTGATGTTATCTTAATTCAATAGTTCAAATAAAAATAAACAATCTGTCGTTATTTACTGACTTTCTTGTAGTTCCAAGTTGTGGGCAATATTCCAAGTCTTCCAAAGCCATTCAACAGAACTAAATTTAAATCACTTAAAAAAAGTAATCATAAGCCAGTATATTTTCTTATTTTTTGTAAACTCAAACAGTATTTATATGCCACTAATTTTCATTCAGGAAAATTCAAATTTTTTGAATACTGTACTAATAGTGATTTCACTAGTTGCTTGCAGGACACGACTTGGCAGGCAGCTGGGTATAACATTTAGTAGGCTGGGCTTAATGGCTCAGAAGATGCTCCTCACAACTGTGGATACAAAACAATCTTAAAGGAGATTAAGGATGCCAAGAAGCCAGGATGCTGCTACAATCCTCATGAAGTGGGGTTGAAACATGACAGTTTTTAAGAAGTATTTCTTAAGACAAGTAATGCAGTAAATAAAAATTATGTGAAAAAATATATGCGCAAACAGAATTCAATTCTGCTGTAAAGCAGCTCTAAAAAGTTTTACAAAAAGTTGTAAAAGTTAACAATGTAGATTGTTTCAAAGCAGCTTTACAGAGACAAGCGTATAATTTAAGGTAACAGAGATTGTTTTGGCTTTATAGCGGTTCTTTAATAAAGTTATTTTCAAGCTAAAGTTATTTTTGATTGATTTGCTTCCGTCGCAACGATCATTTGTTATTAAATTAGGGGCCGCTAAGACGACACCATTCTCTCTACACAGACTTTAAACGCGAACCTGTGAGAAACGCTGATGGCGTTCACATGCGTATTTAGAATTGGTTCTATAGTTATGTGCGTTTGAATATATGTGCGCAGGTTTGGAATTCCCTACAGACCAAGCCTAAACAAAGTACTGGGCTTTCCTTATAAATTTTGATAGAGAATTTTATTTTATTTTGTCACTTCGGGTAGGAACGCAAAACGAAATTTCCCGACAACGCCTTATCTGTAGAGTGGTAAAGGGATTCTCCATAGGGAGAGACTAGTTGGCACTTCAGCACTGCGTTGTCATCGGGTCCAGGTGAAGGTCCTTCATCAGATCTCGATACGGCCTGGATCCGGGAGGCTGCGGGAAAACCTCGAGATAAACACAGACACTAAAATTAGCGTAGATGCCATTCTTCTCATGATGTAACGAGTACATCAGGATTTATGGGAAGTGTTCCCGGTTCCGGCTGACCTAATCTATGCAGCCTAACATTGAATTATAGAAGTCTATAATGTATTATGTGAATGCTAGGTCAAAGAGATGTGTCTTTAATCTGGCTTTGAACTGACAGAGTGTGTCTGCTTCCCGGACAATGGTAGGAAGACTGTTCCAAAGTTTTGGTGCTAAATAGGAGAAGGATCTACCGCCAGCAGTCGATTTTGATATTCTAGGTATTATTAACTGGCCGGAATTTTGAGATCGCAATAGACGTGAAGGACTATAATGCGTTAAGAGCTCGCTCAAGTACTGCGGAGCTAAACCATTTAGTGCTTTGTAAGTAATCAGCAATATTTTAAAATTTATGCGATTGTTTAATAGGCAGCCAATGCAGTTTTGACAGAACCGGGCTAATATGGTCATACTTCCTGGTTCTGGAAAGAACTCGAGCTGCTGCGTTTTGGACCAGCTGTAGTTTGTTAATTAAGCGTGCAGGGCAACCACCCAGTAGAGCATTACAATAATCTAGCCTTGAGGTCATGAACGCATGAACTAATTGTTCCGCATTTGTCAATGAGAGCATATGGCGTAATTTAGATATATTTTTAAGATGGAAAAATGCGGTTTTACAGATACTAGACACGTGACTTTCAAATGAAAGATTGGTATCAAAGAGCACACCCAGGTTCCTAACCAACGACGAAGACTTAACAGAGCAGCCATCAAGTGTTAGACAGTATTCTAGGTTACTACGTGAGGAAGTTTTTTGTCCAATAATTAGAATCTCTGTTTTTTCAGAATTTAGAAGTAGGAAATTACGAGTCATCCAATTTTTTATATCTGCTATGCATTCCGTTAATTTTGTGAATTGGTAAGTTTCGTTAGGTTTTGAAGAAATATAGAGCTGAGTATCGTCAGCATAACAGTGGAAGCTAATTCCATGCTTCCTAATGATATCTCCTAATGGTAGCATGTACAGAGTGAACAGCAACGGTCCTAGTACTGAGCCTTGTGGTACGCCATACTGAACTTGTGATCGATAAGACATCTCTTCATTTACTGCTACAAACTGATAACGGTCAGATAAGTATGATTTAAACCATGCTAGTGCAATTCCACTAATGCCAACATAATGTTCGAGTCTATTTAAAAGAATGTTGTGTTCAATGGTGTCAAATGCCGCACTAATTGAGCAACACTAATAGAGAGATACAACCACGATCGGATGATAAAAGCAAATAATTTGTGACTCTAACGAGAGCTGTCTCAGTACTATGGTACGGTCTAAATCCAGACTGGAAATCCTCGCAGATATCATTTCTTTCAAGAAAGGAACACAGTTGTGAGGATACTGCCTTTTCTAATATCTTTGACAGAAAAGGTAGATTCGAGATCGGCCTGTAATTGACTAATTCGGGGTGGTGGTGGCGCAATGGATAAGACACATGCCTTTGGTGTGAGAGACCCGGGTTCGAATCCACTGTGAGACACCAATGTGTCCCTGAGCAAGACACTTAACCCCTAGTTGCTCCAGAGGCGTGCGACCTCTGACATATATAGCAATTGTAAGTCGCTTTGGATAAAAAGCGTCAGCTAAATGAATAAATGTAAATGTAAAATGTAATTCTGTAGGATCAAGTTGCATTTTTTTAACAAGCGGTTTAATCATAGCCAGCTTAAAGGTTTTTGGTACGTATCCTAGAGACAAAGACGAATTAATGATATTAAGAAGAGGATCTATGACCTCTGGGAGCATCTCTTTCAGTAGCTTAGTCGGTATAGGGTCTAACATACATGTTGTCGATTTAGATGATTTAACGAGTTTAGTAAATTCTTGCTCTCCAATAGCAACGAATGAATAAAAATTTTCCTCAGGGAGACTACAATGCACTGCCTGATGCGATACTGTAGTAGACGGTTGCATAGTTATAATTTTGTCCCTGATATTATCAATCTTATAAGTGAAGAAGTTCATAAAATCATTACTGCTATGTTGCTTGGAAACTTCGGTGCTTGAAGCTTTCTTTTTCGTTAGTTTAGCCACCGTTTCAAATAAATACCTAGGATTATGTTTATTTTCTTCTAATAGGGTTGAAAAATAAGCAGATCTAGCAGCTTTTAAAGCCTCTCTGTAAGTAATCGAGCTCTCCTTCCATGAAATGCGAAATACCTCTAGTTTAGTTTTCTTCCAGTTGCGCTCCATTTTTCTGGCTGCTCTCTTAAGGGCCTGAGTGTGCTCGTTGTACCACGGCGTTGGACTATTTTCTTTAATCTTCTTTAAGCGCAACGGAGCAACTGTGTCTAAAGTGCTGGAAAAGAGAGAGTTAAAAGTTTCTGTTGCAATATCAAGTTGTTCTAAGCTATCCGGGATGCTGAGATGATGAAACTGATCAGGAAGATTATTAATAAAGCAATCTTTAGTGGCAGAAGTGATAGTTCTAACATTTTTGAAACACGGAGTCGGCTTTGCAGCCTTGGCTAAATGTAATTTACACGAGACTAGATAATGATCTTAGATGTCATCGCTCTGCTGCAGAATTTCAACGGCATCAACATATATTCCGTGTGATAATATTAGATCTAGAGCAGGCATTCTCAACCCTGGTCCTGGAGGGCCACTGTCCTGCAGAGTTTAGGTCCAACCTTGATCAAACACACCTGAGCCAGCTAATTAAGCTAATTAAGCCTTTCAGGATTACTGGAAAGCTACAGGCAGGTGAGTTTGATCAAGGTTGGACCTAAACTCTGCAGGACAGTGGCCCTCCAGGACCAGGGTTGAGAATGCCTGATCTAGAGTATGATTACGACGATGAGTAGGTCCTGACACGTGTTGTCTAACTCCAATTGAGTTTACAATGTCTTTAAATGCCAATCCCAATGCATCTTTTTCATTATCGATGTGTATATTAAAATCACCAACAATTAGTACTTTATCTGCAGTCAATATTAATTCTGATAGAAAGTCTGCAAATTCTTTGATAAAGTCTGTATGGTGCCCTGGTGGCCTGTATACAGTAGCCATCACAAATCTCAAACGTGATTTATCGTTTATACTATATATTTTTACATTAAGCACCAATGCTTCAAAATAATTATATTTAAAACTTGATTTCTTAGTGGTTTTGAAAATATTACTATAAATTACAGCAACTCCTCCCCCTTTGCGTTTCAGACGAGGCTCATGTTTATAACAATAATCTTGCGGGGTGGACTCATTTAAAGTAATGTAATCGTTTGGTTTTAGCCAGGTTTCTGTCAAACACAGCACATCTAGGTTATTATCTGAAATCATATCATTAACAATGAGTGCTTTTGAAGTAAGCGATCGAATATTCAGCAACCCAAGCTTTAGCATTTGCTCATCTGTATTATAGCTGTTTTTTATTTGTTGAACATCGATAAAATTTTTAACCTTAGATGGGTTTAAACTTTTTTTGGATTTCCAAGTTCGGGGAACAGACACAGTCTCTATATGATGATAGCTAGGTGAAAGAGGCTCTATGTGATGGGATTTATCTGACCTTGGTGACGCGAGGCCGCTAGCAGACGGTCGGTTTAGCCAGTCTGTCTGCTTCCTGACCTGAGCCCCAGATTGTCATGTTTGAGCTCTAAGACTATGTGCCATATTACTAGAGAGAAGAGCAGCACCATCCCAGGAGGGATGAATACCATCTCTTTTCAACAGGTCAAGTTTGCCCCAAAAACTTTTCCAATTGTCTATGAATTCTATATTATTAAGCGGACACCACATAGACAGCCAACCGTTAAGCGAACACAATCTACTAACTATCTCATCACTCCTGCGAACAGGAAGGGGGCCAGAGCAAATTACAGTCCTTGACATCGTACTTGCGAGTTCACACACCTCTTTAATATTAATTTTGGTGATCTCCGACTGGCGGAGTCGAACATCATTAGTGCCGACATGAATAATGATCTTAGAGAATTTACGATTAGCATTAGCCAGCACTTTTAAATTTGCTTTGATGTCAGGCGCTCTGGCTCCCGGCAAACATGTGACTATGGTGGCTGGTGTCTCTATTTTCACGTTCCGTGTAATAGAATCGCCAATAACTAGGGCACAATCATTCTCAGTGGGTGTTTCACTGAGCGGGGCAAATCGATTTGTTATGGTAATCGGAACGGAAGAGTGTTTTTTTGATCCGCGACTAGAGCGATCCCTCACTGTCACCCATTTGCCCGGCTGCATAGGCTCTACTCCAGCCAGAACCGACTCATGTAAAGAGTTCACTATGCTAGGCGCATCCAAAGTAGTATTTAAATCTCTAGCACTCTTACTATCCTCAATTAAAGTTTGGATGCGTGTTTCTAATTCTGAAATCTTCTCTGTCAGCCTAACTGTCTCCTTGCATTTATCACATATAAATCCTATATTGCCGACAGAGAAGGCTATGCTAAACATGTGACATGAAGTGCAGGTGACAGGACAAGACATTACTCACCGTGTTTGTTGACTGATTCTTACTTACCTGAGCTTTTTATGAACTCAAAGGCGCGGACGCGCGAGAGAAAAATAAATAAATAAAGATAGCTGAGCGCACGGGTGGCGCATTAACAGGCTAGCGTGTTGTGGTAACGGAAGCTAGCGATGTCAGGTTAATCTGAGATGTTGGGTAAGCTGTATTTAGTAGTAGTATAAACAACTAGAAATTGTAGTAAATGATGGTTCAAAACAAAGAAATACGAGGCTTAAACGGAGCTTACAGCACCGAAGCAAACACACTCACAGCAGGCAGCGAGGCAGGCAGACAGGAGCAATCGATCAGACAGTGAACAGTCAAGTAAAAAAGAAAAAGAAAATAGTGTCATTGTTCAGCTGAAGTCAATTCAGCAATAAAGCAGCTCTGGAGAAAACTGTCATCGTCCAGCTCAGTTCAGTTCTCATCCAGTCAATAATATTGCAGAATGTTACGTGTTCCTTACTAAGCAAGTAAAAAGGCGACATGAAGTGTCAAGAACCTTTGGAGAAACCAGGCTTAGTCTGTATAAGGCTTTAGCCTTGTATAATATCTGCTGAGTTACAAAGCTCAAAGTCTCAAACCCAAAGATATATTCTTTGTAAAGTTAAAGGGATACTCCACCGTTTTTTCATATTAAACTATGTTATTCCCTAAATTAAGACGAGTTGATACATACCTCTCTCGTCTCAGTGCGTGCGCTCAACCGCTCTGTCTTGCGGCGAAACTTTGTTAGCACTTAGCTTAGCCCAGTTCATTCAATATGGGCCAAGCAGAGAAGCTACCAAACACCTCCACGTTTTCCCTATTTAAATACAGTTACTCGCGTAGTGTAACTCGACCTAGGACGGTGACACAAAACAAAACGTTGCGCTTTTCTAAGCGTGTAAAATGGATAACTATATTGTATGGCGGAATACCATAGCAAGTGCTTGTAAGCACTTCGACTTGGCGCAGTAATATCTTCACTAGAGGGAGCGGGGGCCGGTGAGAGGATTTTTCACGAGTGAAGATATTACTACGCCAAGTCGAAGTGCTTACAAGCACTTGCTATGGTATTCCGCCATACAATATAGTTATCCATTTTACACTCTTAGAAAAGCGCAACGTTTTGTTTTGTGTCACCGTCCTAGGTCGAGTTACACTACGCGAGTAACTGTATTTAAATAGGGAAAACGTGGAGGTGTTTGGTAGCTTCTCTGCTTGGCCCATATTGAATGAACTGGGCTAAGCTAAGTGCTAACAAAGTTTCGCCGCAAGACAGAGCGATTTAGTGCACGCACTGAGATGAGAGAGGTATGTATCAACTCATCTTAGTTAAGGGAATAACATAGTTTAATATGAAAAATCGGTGGAGTATCCCTTTAAGGCTCAGCCACACCTTCCTAAAACGCTTCATTCAAACATGTCCCCACAAATCTACGTCAGTGTGTGGGGGCAGAGTTTCATAACACCGCCCCAAATGTATATGCAAAGAAAGAAGGCGTAGCTTCTATTCTCACTGTATTATTGTTGTTTCCAGAACCTGGGAGAGTACAAGGCCGGCTGTGCACAAAGGCTGATTCTAAAAAGTGGGGTAATTCCTTCTTTGCGAGTACAGTCTGGCGCTTCTGACTCACAGACACAGCCTGTAAGTACGTTTTCATATTTTAAGAATTTGCTACTGACTATTCAAACGTGAGTTTTGAGCAGTATAGAAAAGTGCTTGTTTGTCGTTTCTACGATCACAAATGCATTCATGGTTTTATGTTTACATAGTGTTCTCCCCCCCGTATCGCGACACGTAAAAAGACAGTATATTATAATCAGTAATTATGTCCCCAATGAAATAAAACCTAACCAATCCGATATGATCTGGTCCAGTCGCACTGACAAAGTTGATCGATCAGCTTGGTCATCTGCATTTTCCGGATCAGGTTCGGGCTCGAATTGAGATGGTAGTAACGACATTAATGTCACACGCGTAAGGTATTTGGGCCAATCACAATGCACTGGATCGCTGGCCAATGAGCACACCACACTTTTCAGAACTATGAGCTTTGTAACAATGTACCGTATCTGTAAAATAATTACTTTTTTTTTAAACCTAAAACCACATAAGCACATTGCATTAAACCAAAAAATCCCTAATACAACCTCTTACCTCAAGACATAAGTTGAATAGTCAGTTACGATATGTATTTGATGTCACAGCTCAGGCTCTAGAATCACATAGCATTTACGAGACAGGTGACTCCTAAAAAAAATTTAATAAAAAATGAGCAAAGAAAGCAGCATTCAGGTACCGTATGTGCCAGCAGAGCAACAGCCAAAAGTCTAACATTTTCCAGTACTATTTCACCTGTGTGGCCTGTCACTCAGCATGTGATGCTTTGCCTATTTTTATTTTTATTTTTATAAATAAGCAAAACTCTGCCGGACAATGGCCTTCCAGGACTGAGTTTGGACACCCCTGGTTTAATGGGTTCTAAGACCTTCTGAAAGTAATAATGTACTGCCTGAAAACCTATCTGAAAAATCATGAGGGTAAGGGGGTACTTTTAAAAGTACCTCTATATGCTAAGTCTCTCTCCGAGATCTCAATCGGCAGTCAAACTTAGCTTGCCTTCTTCAGCCAAGTATGAATGTGGGTTTTCATCTGTGAATGATATATGTGCAGCCAGTCCTATAACAGGCTAAATGAGCTGCTTATCAAACATTTCTGAGGCAGAAAACAACCACCAACACAGTGAAACTGCATTTTATAGAAAGGGTCTTTTCATGTAAATATACAAGAACTGTCCATTACCAGGATTAAAATATTAAAAAAAATTACACTGGAATTTGATGATTTAAACATTTATTTATTCTGCTAATTTTATATAATGTCAATATAAATGACTTTTTCTTAATATCTTTATATGCCTTGTAAACACATTGACATAAATTGAAATAATTTCAAATATAAAAGTCAACATCTCAAGGCTCTAAAATGCAAACTGTAAATGCAATAGCTTGAATGCAGATTTGCTTGGTGTTTTATCCATCTCCTGCATATGACCAACTATCAGTGAACAATACAGAGACTGATCAAGCAAAAATCTAAATAATTATTTTCTCACCCTCAAGCTGTTCAATACCTGCATTTTGTTAGCAGTTGAAGCAGGACTTTTCCAAACAATGACAGTGATCACTATTGTAAGGACGGCATCGATTTAGTTTGAACCAATGGGCACTAGATTGCACAGTTTTGAATCCTACTTTTATGGTCATGTTTCCCTGTTCTCAATAGTTTGCCAGTTATTTTGTTATCATACATGTCAGCTATAATAATATATATATATATATATATATATATATATATATATATATATATATATATAAAAAACCTATACACTATACCTTCACAATATTCTTCTGAAGCCGTACAACAACTTTGATTAAGAAACAGATTGAAATTTAAAATGTTATAAATGTAAAATCCTCCCCTCCACTGCAACCCGAGAGTAGACTTCTATGGTGCAAGTTTAACGTTGCTAGTGTTTAGTCATGAAACAAGTAAGAGAATCCAATGACACCTCCCTGTCCTACCTGCCTGACAACGTATGTATTTCCATACCTCAGCACACTCTGCTCACTCAGACATTACACGTCATCAGCGCGTTCCATGAGGCTATGCAGATTTTAGACAGAGTCACCGAGCACCACAAATAAACAGCAGCTGCCATTTATAGTTCCTCCTGAACCAAAGCAACATGCTTGCTGTATTCACGCTTTGTCCTAATTAGCATCATTAAGAAATGGCAACCTGTGATGTTGTACTCAGAGCTGGTCATGTCCTCGGGTTCGGGATTATGCATTTCTATGGCAACACTATCAACGCCAAAATCAATTGCAGCAGTCAGGTAGTACAAGTCAGAGCTCTGTAAGTTGTTTACTTTCATTATTGTTGTAATGTTATGTGCTTTCAGACATGAGGTAATTTAACGCCATCCCTCATGTCACTTTGCAGACTCTGCTGTGTGCGTTCATGTGGTTTGTAGGAGGCGTGGCTTTGGAGACGCTCTGAAGGGAGGTGGGATCTTATACTTTCCAAGCTAGCTCGCTATTGCTAGCCTGTCCGAAATTGCCTATCCTACCTTTAATCGGCTGATTCTATTGTATTTGTAATTAGACAATCTGACGATTTTATATTGTGATAGATCTTGAACATCCACAATCCCAGTCTATTCTTGATAGTACATCTCAAAATTGAGAAGATCGCAATTCAGATCATGGATCGTGATTGTTTGTTAAAAGATTGTGATATGAAATTTTGGGGAAGATCGCCCACCCCTATTTGTAATCAATAACATTGTGTTTTCAATGCCATCATTTTTATTTAAAGCAGCTGACCCATTTACTTATACATTTGAAATGATAACATCATTTGTATTAAATATTTCACTTACAATAACATTGTCTAATTGTACATTAACTGGTGGTCAACTATGTTGGGTGATGTATTTTTATAAAGTCAGTTCAAATACATATTCAAATTTGAGGTTAATCTGATCAAGAAAATAATGTGTGGTTGGTCAGACAAGGTCTGCCATTGAAATTGTCAAAGTTGTGAAATTCTCAACTATAATACCTACTAAGTAACCCTGTAGAGATGATTCTGTCAGGTTTTGTCTTCTGGAGAAAGAGGACATTCAGAGAAGAGAACAGGTACAGTATACTTAGGGGTGTGACGGTTAGTATATAACCGTGAGACCGACGTTTATAGTTAAACACCGTCATTAGAACTCTATTACAGGCAAAACCGTGTTATTAAAATATTTTTTACAAAACAAAATTATCAAAAATTAATTTCATTTTTTAGATAAGATCATAAGATATGCAATATATCGGGAGACATGGTTTTTACCACTTAATGAAGTTTTGTTTTGTAAATCGTCAGACATAATTTTTACCACTTCATTAAGTTTTTCTTTGTAGAAAACCTTTTTTTAAAGCGAATTTCGTTTTGTACAAATTTGTATCTTAATTTTAATAAATGTTTCATCAACCAATTGCATGTATTTAATAAATAAAAAGCAAATATAGCAGACAATATAATAACCGTGACATGGAGGTGCCGGCGCACATCGTTCACTTGCATTGCATTGTGAACTAGAGCGCATCTCATCGTAAATGAATGAAACTCAGCGTAGGCCTATGCCTCATACATTAGCATTAAATATCTTTGCTGCATCCTTTCTAGAACAGACAAGGGCTTTCTTGCGGCTCGCATCAGCAGAGCATTGCATCGTCCATAGACTGCAAAACAATCAGCGGATGGCAGGCAGGTGCGGCTTTGAAATTGGGTCAAAAAACGTTGGTGCGGATGATGAGTTTTGTGATGCGGTTGCGGATGAAATAATACCCCCTCTGCGTATCTCTATCGATAACAACATTGAACACTACACAAATATATATATATATATTTTTTAATTTAGGCGATTCATTTTCCATAGTGACATAGGAGGTGCCGGATCCAATAAAAAAGGTTCCGGATCCAACGTCGGAGGTGACGGAACATGTTCCGGCTCAAATTAAAACTTTGTGAAGAAAGGTAAAACCGATGGATCTCGTTGCGATTTTTTTTTTTTTACATCGCATATATGGGCACATTTCGGGTTTAAACCAGATGGCAACGGAAAACCAGAAAATCTTGATGAGCCTGTGTGCAGAATATGCGGAAAAACGGTATTTGTTACAAAGGCCAACACCACCAATCTCCGTAACCATCTGAAGATTAACCACCCTGCGGCCTACGCGGTCCTTGGATTAAGCACTGCTTCTGCTGCCGCTCAACCATCCACATCTGGCCAGAGGCAGTTGAATATGGCTGAGGCATTTTCCAAGGCGACGACATATAAAAAAGACAGCGACAAATGGAGAGTACTAACAGATAGTGTGATTTGATATTTGGTATTAGGAATGGTACCCTTCCGGACAGTGGAAAAAAGTTAATTTAAAGAAATGTTGAATACTTTCGACAAACAGTACGAGTTGCCTGGGAGAAAGTACTTCTCACAAACAGCTGTTCTGGCCTTGTATAGTAAGGTAAAGGATGAGGTGCAAAGAGAACTCCAGGAAATCAGTAATTTTGCACTGACAACAGATATGTGGTCAAGCGTGAATTTGACCCCATACTGTATATGAGCCTGACCGTTCACTACCTCGCAAAAGACTGGTCACTGAAATCCAAGTGTTTGGAAACAAGCTACACGCCTGAAAGCCACACAGCGGAACACTTGTCCGAATGCCTGCAGTTAGGGTTGCACGACTGGGGTCTGGAAGCTGTTGTGTATCACTATACTATAATATATACTAATATAGACTAGACTGTTTACTCATTAGATTTTCATTATGATATTCTATTAGTTTTTGCCAGAATTGGTTTCAGATTATTTTTTCATCTGCATATAGATCAATAAAGGCAGCCATATAGGCTGTAGCATGGTACTCGTTAAATTTTTTTCTATTACGTCCTCTTCCAATAATCAACTATATTTTATTTCACAGGATTGTCCAACACGGTGGGGAACAAAACAGAAAATGGTGGAGAGAATTTTGGAACAAGAGCAAGCGATTGCACGTGTACTGGTCTCAGATAGAAAGCACCAGCATCTGATTCTTAAATGGCAAGATAAAGAAGTTTTAACATCGCTTCAAGAATCTCTAAAACCTGTGGCTGACTTCACCGACATTCTCTCTGGGGAACGTTATGTAACAGTTTCTTCAGTAAAGCCTGTCCTGCAACTGTTGACATGCAATCTTTTAAAACCAAACCCCAATGAAACGGATCTGACACAAAATATAAAACGCAAAATGTCCAGCATACTGGAGGACAAATACAGTGCCCCAGTCACTCAGGAGCTTTTGGCAAAGTCATCTTTCCTTGACCCAAGATACAGAGGCAATGAGGGGGATGGATTGGAGGAGAAAAGAGATGCACTCCGGGGGGAAATTGTATCAGCTGACGAGGGAAACGGAGGCGGAGTTAGTGGTGCTTCGGAGGCTGCTACTGCTGGAGATGATTCGGGAGAGGTCTGTGCACCATGCCCTCCCAAGAAGAGAAATCTTGGAGATCTCCTTAATAAACGGAGGTCTGAAATCTCTGCCCCTTTACCGATCAGAGCGCGCGCTGACACTGAGTTAACCCGCTATCTCCAAGAACAACCAATTGACTCTACGGCTGATCCACTAGCATGGTGGAGAGACAATGAAACACGCTATACGCTCTTAGCAAAATTGGCACATAAAAACATGTGTATTTGTGCTACAAGCACAGCATCAGAGCGAGTTTTTAGCACTGCGGGTAACATAGCTACCCCTGTCAGATCGTCACTAAAACCGAGTAAAGTGAACATGTTGGTGTTCCTGTCACGGAACTTGGAAGTCGAAAAAGATTAGGAATTTTAAATGTCATTGCACTTTTTTTGTTTCCTGTATTTAGTTAGTTTAATTAAGGTATTATTACAACAGTCGTTGTTCGACTTTTTTTTTTCTTTGATAAAGGTATTATTACAACAGTCGTTGTCCGACTTTTTTTTCTTTGATAAAGGTATGTAGATTTTATCATTTGTAATTTAGGCCTAGGCTACTCATTAATTTTTATGCAGCTCTTATAGAATTTAAGTAGCCTACTTTTTTTAAAGGATTTGTTTACTGTGTGTGATTTATTTAAAACAAAGCACGTTCATTGCAAAGTTTTTTTTGTCAAGGTTTTGTTTACTGTGTGTGATTTATTTAAAACAAAGCACATTCACTGCTAGTTGTCTTGCTGTTAATTTTAAATAAACGTAGAGCAAGTAGCTAATCAGTGTTTGCTCGTTTATTCAAACTAAGTTGTCCTATAACAGACGAACGTCGCAATTTTTTTGTAACTGTATCTACTTTTTTTAGAATTGCAAGGCTGCCACATGCAGGTGGAAGGACAGCTATATTCACTCGGGAGCAAGAGGCCGTTATAATGGGCATGGTCCTTCAAGATAATTTAATACGACTCAGAGAAATCCAGGAACGAGTGATACAAGACAACACACACTTCCAGGGAATCGACAGTGTGAACATTTCCACAATTGACCGTGTCCTCCATCGTAACAGGATGCGAATGAAACAGGTATACAGAGTACCTTTTGAGCGCAACTCACCAAGGGTGAAAGAACTGCGAGCTCAGTATGTGCAAGTAAGTGTACATTCAGAAACATTTACTATAATCCAGATTGTCTACAGTACTAACACATCTTCAGTACATACAATGTATGTGAATCAGAAGTGCATACAGTAGGCCTAATTGTACTCTACAGCAGTGGTTCCCAATCCTGGTCCTGGGGACCCACAGCTCTGCACAGTTTGTATGTCTTCTTTATCTGACACACCCAATTCAGTTCAGAGCTCTTTCCTAACGAGATGATGATCTGAATCAGGTGTGTTAAATGAGGGAGACATGCAAACTGTGCAGAGCTGTGGGTCCCCAGGACCAGGATTGGGAACCACTGCTCTACAGTATATCACTGTCTCTGTACGTGTCACAGGTCGGGGGGAGCGCCAGCAGGCCAGTCGGGGGCTTTTTGTGGAAATCCACTATCATCTCCACTGTTTTGTCGATGTTAAGCTCCAAGTTACTGACTGCACACCAGGACTCCAGGAGACTGACCTCTCTGCGGTAGGCTGACTCATCGTTGTTGGAGATGAGGCCTATTATGGTGGTGTCGTCTGCATATTTGATGGTTTTGACAGAAGGGTCTCCAGAGGTGCAGTCGTTGGTGTACAGTGAGAATAGCAAGGGGGACAACACACAACCTTGGGGAGCACCGGTGTTGACTGTGCGGGGCTGTGAGAGATGTGGGCCCAGCCTGACATACTGAGTCCTGTTGGTGAGAAAGTCTGTAATCCATGAGCAGAGGAGGGGGTGAATGTTCAGATGGGTCAGTTTGCTGTGGAGGAGGTCAGGGATGATGGTGTTAAAGGCAGAGCTGTAATCCACAAACAGGAGTCTTGCGTATGTGTTCCGAATGTCCAGGTGTTGTAGAATGAAGTGAAGTGCAATGTTGATTGCATCGTCAACTGAGCGGATGGGTCTATATGCAAATTGAAGGGGGTCCATGAGGTGTTCGGTGGATGCTTTGAGATAAGAGAGGACCAAGCGTTCAAATGCTTTCATGACTACAGAGGTGAGGGCAACCGGTCTGTAGTCATTCAAGCAGGTGATCTTGGGCTTTTTCGGCACCGGAATGATGACAGCAGATTTGAAGCAGGCAGGTACTAGGCATAGTTCTAATGACTGATTAAAAATGTCCGTAAACACTGGGGTCAGCTCGCTGGCACAGTGCTTAAGGGAAGCAGGTGACACCACGTCTGGACCACACGCTTTCCTGATGTTCTGACCTCTGAGAAGCCTCCGAACCTCATGCTCCGTGATGACCAATGGTGCAGATGAGATGGTGGCAGTGGAGGGGGGGGGCAGGGGGGATGGAGTGGGGGACCCACGCGGGGCTTCGAACCTAGTGCAAAACACATTGAACTTATCTGGTAGATTGGGGTCGTTGGAGGCTGGTGGGGGGGTGGGGGTGGGGGTGGGGGGGGGGGGGGGGGCTTTTTGTAGCCCGTGGCAGATTGTAGGCCCTTCCAGACAGCTCTGATGTTCTTATCCCTGACCTGTTGTTCAATCCTGGCCTTATACAGCCTCTTAGCATGCTGGATGGCTTTGCTGAGTGCGTATTTGGCCTTGGTGTAGGCAGCCTTGTCTCTGCTCCTGTGGGCCGCCTCCTTCTCTCTCCTCCGTAGCCTTACTTCCTTATTGAACCATGGCTTACTATTCCCATAAATGGCAATAGATTGTCTGGGAATGCAAAGTTCCTCACAGAAGTAGATGTAGGACGAGCATGTGTCTACATACTCAAAGTTATTGCATGCCAATTTAATAGTTTCCCAGTCTGTAATGTCAAAGCAGGCTTGTAGTGTTTCAATTGCAGCAGGTGTCCATTTCTGTACAGCCCTCTTAATCGTTTTTTTGTTTTTTGAGTAGAGACCGGTATGTGGGGATGAGTTTAATCACAGCATGATCGCCATTGCCTAGAGGCGCGCGCGCACAAGCACGATATGCCTCTTTGATGGAAGAATAGCAATGATCAAGAGTCCATTCTCCTTTGGTGGCACAGCGCACCAACTGATGATATTTCGGAAGTTCAGATCTCAGATCAGTGTGGTTGAAATCACCCATGACAATTACAGTGGAGTTAGGGAACTTATTCTCCACTTCCGTAATATGATCAGCTAAAAGCTGCTGCGCTGTGTCGGCATGAGCCTGTGGCTGAACGTAAACACACGCAAGGATAATGGATGATATTTCCCCAGGTGAGTAAAAAGGTTTGCAGTGTATGGCCAGCAATTCCAGATCGGGGGAACATAATTCAGCAATGACTGTTAAATCGCTGCACCACTCGTTACTCACATAAAAGCAGACACCTCCGCCTTTTGTTTTTCCGGTGGCTGTCGCATCGCGGTCCGCTCTAAAGAGCTGATAGCCGGGCAGGTTCACCTGCCGAGTCAGGAATATTGGAGTGAAGCCAGGTTTCCATAAAGCAGAACGCAGCAATATGGGAATAGTCCTTGTCCGTCTCCAACCGAAGTTGGATCTCATCGAGCTTGTTGCTGAGTGATCTCACGTTAGCCAGTACTAGTCCAGGTAAAGGTGCACGGAACCCTTTCTTCTCCAAGCGGCGACGGCAGCCGGCTCGATTACCCCTCGCTCTGCTGCGGGGGAGTAGCCTCCATGGACGAGCTCTTGAGTGATTGTATGGGCTACAATCCGTGGAGTTTCTGAGGATATCCGAATGAAGGCCCTGCAAATCAGGGCGGCAACTAAGGGATGATGTTGCACTGATGTTTAGTAGTTCATCTCGGGAGTAGTTAATTTTCATAATGGCACCGCACGATAGACATAAACACGGACAAACTTTTCCTCCTGCACGAGATCTCCACGGCCGCCACACAAGCGCCGCCCCATGCTCCCCGGCTCAATGGTTCCTCCAGCTCGGCTCGATGGTTCCTCCAGCTCTGAACATCAGAGGGTCAGTAACGCTCATAACTTCACATTCGCTCACCGGCTCAGTGATTCTTCATTCCTGGCGACAGAGACTGAACAGCAGAGGATCAGTAACAGCTCTTAGCTTCTCATTCGCTCACCGGCTCAGTGATTCTTCATTCCTGGCGACAGAGACTGAACAGCGGAGGATCAGTAACAGCTCTTAGCTTCTCATTCACTCACCGGCTCAATGATTCTTCATATTCACTCATCAATGACTAGGACAGTAAAGGACAATCCAGCACCACATCACAGAGGATCCATTCGTTGGGCCACCAGTACACTCCACAGTATACATCCCACACTCGTGCATGCACTGCAACCATATAACTCTTCACACGTGATCAAAATAACTTCAACCACTGTAAATACAAGACTCACAGGGAATAGGGTGGTTGTACCGTGTCCAAACTAATGCCTCAGCAGATGGAAATATCAGAGCGCTGGTCAACTGAAGTTCGTTCCTCCCTCCTCATCCATGGGTCCTTCGTGCCGCTGGCTTGGGGTTCTCCAGACTGTGTGAGGAATAAACATACCACAGGTACTACAAGTTCTCTTCTTTTACGGCTTCCCTCCGCTGCCTTTCTGTGTCTCTCTCCCTGTGTATTCGCTGCTCTCCCCCTCTCTCCTCTTCTCTCTTCAAAATGGCCTTTTATACTCCACTTTGGGAGCATGTGCCCCAATCACCGCTCTAGCTCCTCCTCCTCCACACCTGCCGCTCATTTTCTTAATAATCACCTAATCACCCGGTGACATACGACTTACAAAATTCTAAATACAGTATATTGTATTTCTACACAGACAATATTTGACTTGGAATCCTTGGACAGACCCCATGAGTTCATCTTTGTCGATGAAGCAGGCTTCAATCTAACAAAGAGGAGAAGGAGAGGCCGAAACATGATTGGACAGCGGGCCATTGTTGAAGTCCCTGGTCAACGAGGTGGCAATGTCACAATCTGTGCTGCTATCAGCAACCATGGTGTTCTACATCACCATGCTACACTCGGGCCATATAACACCCAGCACCTTCTAAGATTTATTGCCAATCTAAGAGATATTTTATTTGAGCAGCAGGTTCAAGAGCAGCAGGGTCAAGAGCTAAATGAGAATCCCATTCCCACCCATGTGATAGTGTGGGACAATGTCAGTTTCCACCGAGCTGCTCAGGTAAGGGAATGGTTTAACATCAATGGGCAGTTTATGAACTTGTACCTCCCTCCATACTCGCCTTTCCTGAATCCGATTGAGGAGTTTTTCTCCTCTTGGAGATGGAAAGTTTATGATAGACAACCCTACACCAGAGTAAATCTGCTGCAAGCCATGGATTTAGCCTGTGGTGATATTGGTGAGGAATCATGTCAGGGCTGGATACGGCACACAAGAGGCTTCTTCCCCCGTTGCCTCAGGAGGGACAATATTGCTTGTGATGTTGACGAACTGCTCTGGCCTGACCCAGGCCAAAGACAAGAAGCACATTGATCACGTTTACTCCTTTCATTTGTGTCCCTTTTAGTATTGTATACTGTAGTACAGTGCGTTGCTGTAGACTGTACAATGAACAAATTGAAACAATGAAACAATGACTGAGAAAATATGAAATTTGTTTTGACATTATGTCTGTTCTCATAATTGTTTTGAGATTTTGTCTGTTCTCCCTGAGAACTATATGTTTTGAACAATGTGTTTTGGTGTATTGTTTACTGACTGCTTGATAGTGTATATCATTTTGATCACTTTGTTTATGATTTGAGAGCAGTGTTTGATTTTGAACACAGGTAAAACTGTTTTGAGGCGAAAGTTTCATTTTGCAAGAGGAGTCAGATGTTTTGTAAATAGTGCTTGAAGATGAGGTTTTGTGTTTAATGTTTTCAGAAAATGGAGCAAGGTTTCAGAAATTGTGTTTTAGCAATTGACAAAAACTGTAAAAATGATAAACAAAAATAAATACAACATTTAAGTATGTCAGAAGTTTACTCATATATATATATGGGTGTTTCTGCAACTACGGGCACTTTTAAGTCCCAGGAGTGAAATTTTAGATTTATGTTAAAATTTGTCATTTGATGTTTCATAAATATAAACGGAGTGTCAATACACACCTTGACATAAATAATTATGAATAAATAATATGATTTAATGTAAAATTATGAAGCATTTATAGGTCCAAACACCATTTTTGCTCATGTCCCACACCCGTGGTTTCAATGTTGAGATACTTAAAATTAGCTCATTCTTTTACAATATGACATTATTTCAAATGGAATTGTTTAATATACAGATTCATTTACAGAATCTTAAAATTCTTTGTATTATTTACTGATCATTTTTATGATTTTTTTAACTAAATGTGCCTGTCCCACACTTTTGTGTCCTTACCGACACAAACAATGAAAAAAAGCTTTTATTATGAAATTTTATCGAACACAAACAAGTCTAGTTTCTATGGAAACAGAAACACTGAGCACATTGCTGACAGACTGGACCACCACACTACCTCACTCACAAGATAACAAAAAAATAAGGTAAACATCATCTTTTCTGCTCTAGTATTTATTGTGCGTCCTTACCATTCAGCTTAATAATTGTGTATTTATAACTACATTTTAAAAATAAATGTATTTTACTGTTGAATTCATGTATATTAAGATGTTAAGATTCAAAACTAATGTGGTAGGCCTTGATAGCTGCCAATTAGCTAAAATATTAGCAAAAATGTCATTTCCGCAACATGTCTTTACCGCAGCAAATTTAGGTGTTGCGGTAAAGACCTTGTGTTGCGGTAGAGACAAATTCAAGGTGTACTGTATATTAAATGACAAATATTCAGTATATTATTAGTACTGAAGTATATATTTGTATATTTATTAGTATATATATATAAACATGCCATTTTTTACATTAAAAATAAAATTTTGTCCTTACCGACTCAAGATGTCATTACCGCAGCACCACTCTATTTTCATTTTTTTTCACATTTTGATTTGCAAAAAAAATATTTTTACACTTAAGTTGAGATGATTAACACATTGAAATTGCAACATCTGTCATAAAAAGTTAATTATGTTATCTTTTGTGTGTATGGAAACAATTGACATCTAAGGTTACTGTAAATTTTTTACATGGCATAGAAAAAAACATGAAATTCCCTATTTTGTATATTATTTTTTTATATCAGTATTTACAAAACTGCATCAAATTTGAAAAAGCTATTTAAATATGTAAAAAAATTATAGAAATTACTAAAGAAAAATTTATAAAATGAACGTTATTGTAACATTGCGGTAAGGACACTTTTTAAGAAGATGACCCGAAAAACAAAAAATAAACATGTTCCAGATTAAAATCTTAACGACTACATTCTATTTTGTGTAAATCTTTATATGTATTACAGACTGTGATGGTTAAAATTGAAATTCATAGAGGTTGATCTGTTTAAAATTGGGATAGTCAAAAGTGCCCGTAGTTGCAGAAACACCCATATATATATATTTTTTTTTTCATTAAGATCAAAGATGTTCATAATTATCAAGCGTAGCGTCAGTTCTGGCAGGCCACGTTAGTCAAGCTTGCATCAGCTGACTCTCAGCTGATCCCCGTCTACCTAGGAATACGACACCTATCACTGTATACATATATAAGCTCCTTCAGTATTATCAGCAGCTATCGCGTCTCTCAGGAGCTAATTAACATCCTCCATCCCCAGCTCCTCCTCTCGTCAGTCAGGATTTGGATAAACTTTAGGATAAACTTTATTTCAGACCCAGGGGGATCCATAACACAATAAAAAACACAGAGTAAAACATAAAAATACAAAAAATACAAAGCCTTCCACAATGTTCAGTGGCTAACATACAGACATGTTCGCCAATGGTTCCACAGTCTGGAAGAAAATCTGACAGTACTTCGTACAGGATTAGCCAAAACATCGATTAAGTCATTTTCTGACTCAGATACCCTACACATAAATCTATACATCAGGTTACGTAAAACTGCGGAGCAGGTAGGTTCCCCGACACTGACAAACATATGGCTTGCACTGGAGCTTCTTGGAGCTCTCAGCAGCAGCCTCATGCTGTCATTATAAGCCACTATGAGTTTTCTAATGCTGCCTTGCTTATAACGACACCACAGGTAGGCAGTATACAAAGGTGTACAATACGCTCTAGAAACTGAGATCTGCACAGGTACAGAGCACATGCTAAACTTACGACACATGTTCGCTTGTGCATACAGCTTCCGACGCTGCCTATACAGTAGATATCCTTATCATCAGACAGGTCATTTGCAATAATATGGCCCAGATATGTAATCTCTCTGCACAGCCCAAGTGCAGTGCCAGACAGATAGAAGTCAGGGAAGTTTGACTGTCTATCTTCTCTACTTCTGTTACTATCACCTTCCCATTATCCGTTTTGTAGATTGCAGGTTTTGTACGAGGGCAAGCCGAGCCTCCTCCAGCGGCACCCACTACCGCCGCCGCCATCTTTTTCGGTGGCGTTCTGATTCCCCTTGAATAAGAATAAATTCTCGAATTATGTTGTACTTTAAAATCTTCAATTAATGATATCTGCATACATTCATGTTGGTTCTGTTCTGTTTACCCTAAGGGGGGTTATTGCTGCTCTCGCTGCTCTTATCCATGCTAGGCTGCATGGATGCGCAGGGAGTTCTCGCCCAGAACGGAACCATACCGCCAATCCAAACTGTATGCTAATTGTCGTATTTGACAATAGTGGTCCTGACAGAAGTATATCAAGAGCAGGAACACGTTTGTGAGCATTTTTGTTTAGTAATTTCACCTGCAAGAATAGTCTCCGCAACGGCATTGAGCATTAGATTGATGCGCTCGTCTGTGTGAGAAAACTCACATGATTTCAAAAACAACACATTTAAGCGCCAGATCACCTCTTACTTGACACAAATGAACGTCAACTGGATATGTTTCATTTGCATTAGGTATCCGTGCAGTGAGATGTTTTAAAAAGTTGTGAAGACAATATCGACCCTGAGTGGTGGGATATGTCCCACCCTCACATTACGCATGTGATCACAACTGTTCAGTGTTTTCAACAACGTTTATTTGAGGTTTCATACATTTTAATGAAGTAGGCCACTGTAACGTCACGCCAGCAGAGGGAGCCTTCTCCCGAATAGACTGTGTGCCACTCCCTCTGCTTCACTGGTTACTTCCTGTTTGTAAGACATTTAAGCATGACCTGGCTTAAAGACCATCGCAAAGTATTGCCAGTCTGCCTAACTTACTAAGCGTTCTATTATCATTGTCTTGTTTTGTTTATACTGTGTATGACCATTGCCTGCTTTGTTCCGTTTATGCTATTTGCATTATACCTTGCTCTGTTGTTTGGACTGGACTGCCTTATTGTGTGTTACCCCTGCCTGCCTCACGTATATGCTATCTGTCTACCGATTTGGTGTGTTTGCTGTGGATTTGAATAAAGGTCTGCATATGGATTCTAACTTGGCCTCCGTCTCGTTACATAATACTTTGCCCCCAATGAATCCAGCGGAAGTTTCTAATCTGCAGACAGTGTTCGCTTATCAAAGCGACATCCTCAAGGGATACCAAAGAACAGCTGGGCAAACTACAGGCTGCTAACGAATACCTCACGCAGTATCTTCAATCGCTATCTCCAACTATGAACCTCATACGTAGGTAAACTTTGCTTTACCCGATAAATTTGATGGTTCAGCAGAGCAATGCAAATGATTTCTCCGGCAAATAAAAATCTTTTTTTAAACACCAAAGAGAGGATTTTTGACACACATGGTCCTCTCGGTGGAATTACTGAAAGGGATCCGGTCAGTGGCCAGACGTGGAGTTGGTTAGGTGTGCAGGCCACACCCTGCAGCTGTGCGTAAATGCTGCCTTAAAAGAAGAACCGGTGTCGCGCACGGTGGCTGTGGCGCGCCGTCTTGTTGGGCACTTCAAAAAGGGACACAAAGCAAAAACGGGTCTCAAAAAGAAACAGGTGCAGCAAAAAGCTCCTGAGCACGAACTCATTCAGGAGGTGGCCACCCGGTGGAACTCCACCTGCTTTATGTTGGAGCAGCGCTGGCCCATCACCGCCGTTTTATCGGACCCCAATTACACTAAGAGGAGTGACAGCAGCACTTTGGACATGACAACAGAGCAGTGGAATATGGCTGAAGACATCACAGACGTTCTTAAGCCCTTTATTACACTGACCGAGCTGTTGTCGGAGGAGACTAACACATCCCTGTCTGCGGCCTTCCCAATGCTTGAGAATCTAAAAAAATGTCATCTTGCCGTCACAGATAAAGATAGTCCAACAAAGAAGAAGTTGAAACTTAAGCTTGTGCAAGAAATAGATAGTCGATGGAAACTCAAAGACCGAGTTGTGATGACAAGCAGCCTGTACATTTTAACTGCAGTACTGGACCCGCGCTTCAAACAGCTACCTTTTCTTAATGATGAGAAACGGGATGAGGCCTATTCTGAAGTCGTAAAACTTGCACAAAGGCTAAGCCTCTCAGGAGACATTCTTCTTTTACCCAAGAATGTTTTTGGCCCACAACATAAAAAAGGTGGACTAGGCCTGCATATCTGTAAGTAGCCTTAACGGCTTTATTATGCTGACGCAATAGATTGTGTTTTCTTATGTTTTTGTTTTTATTTGTACACTTGACGCGTTTGAAAATAGCCTAAATAATGTAACAAAACGAAAATAAATCTATAGGCCTTCCTACTATACAGCCTATTATTATTAGGATTGTTTTTTAGGATATTTGTTTTTTTGTGTGTGTTTGTTTTAAAACGCCTAGATCGGCTGGACAAAAGTTAACCCATAGCTTTGAAAGTAAAGAAGAATATACAGCCTGTATAAACGAGAGCTTTTGTTAGGATTTTTCATTATTTGGCAGTTTTAGCAGTTATATTTTTTGTAGCGTGTGGTCAGGTGCGCGATTGTGACTGTCACTATAGACCTAGGACAGAGCTCCTCACTTTGCAGTTAAAAAAATCACTTAATTTTCAAAGAATTGTATTATTATTATAGTTTTATGTATTATTGATGTTTTTTCGTTGTTGTTTTATAAATGCTCTATGACAATTGTTTAATAAATGTTCAATCAAAATGCAAAACATCGCGTCTTTTTTTTTAGTCGACTGATCGTTGCGCAGGACAGAACTTTGGTCAACTAAGCATTTCTTTGGTTGACTACAGCCCTAGTGCACAGCCGGCCATATCGCTTTGCCTGAACACAAAAAAAAACGGTAGTTCAGAGCGAATTAGAGATGCTAGACATGGGAGTAATAGAGGAATCCAGCAATGATCGGGCGAGCCCAATAGTTTTGGTGCCTAAAACAGCAGGCTCGGTTCGTTTCTGCATGGATTATATCGCAAGGTTGAACGCTGTATCGAAATTCAATGCATACCCAATGAATTTATGTGATGTAAATCCGACGTGATTCTCTGACATGATCATTATGCGCCCCGCAAACCGTAAGCGCAAGATGGCGGCAGCGTGAGCGTTTGTTGCAGCCAGGCCAACAAGTATGACTGAATTTGCCTTGAATTTGTGAATTGTCCCGCTACTTTTGCAATCTATCCTTGCAAGCGGATGCTTTATATAAATAGTTTGCAAAGCCTCGATTTATAGCACTTGATATTTATAGCGCTTGATGTCCATAATGGAACAATCAGTCACCAACAAGTTTATGGTGGACACTATACAACAACTGAAAGCCGAAATGTTGTCACACTTCGACGTAAAAATGGACTATATCCAGACAAGTTTAACGTCGATTCAAGGCTCTCTTACAACCTTAGGCGACCATGTATCGGAGCTTGAAAATAGGGTCAGCTCCAATGAGGATAACTTAACCGACACACAAAGTCGCCTGAAGTTACTCGAGGGTGAAAACTCCTACCTGCGGGATAAACTGGATGATGTTGAAAACAGAAGCAGGGCCTACAATCTTCGCTTCCTTCATGTTCCTGAAAAAGCCGAGGGTATAAACATCCACGGATTCATCGGCGGCCTACTTAAGCAGCTTCTGGGTGAGGAGAACTTTCCGGTACTTCCAGCTCTGGAACGGGTGCATCGCTCCCCTATGCATCAGTCTTTAAAGAATTCAGCTCCGAGGCCTATCCTGGTGAGATTTCTTAGTCTTCAGGATAAGTCTAAAATCCTTCGACTTGCCCGCGGAAAAAAGGAACTCAAGTACAACGACAAACGTGTCCATATTTACCCGGACTTCAGTGCCAGTCTTCTCCAAAAGCGACGCGAGTTTGATGATATCAAAAAGAAACTACGTGAACTTGACATGGAATATTCTTTGCATTATCCTGCCACGCTTAAGATCATTTCCTACGGTAAATCGGTGCTTTGCAAGACCCCGGGGGAGGCTGAACAGTTTCTCCATGAATTACAAGTTTTGCCTGAATGATAGACAGCCCCGCTTAAGGTACTGAATGGCGGACTGCCCAGCTTAAGGTACTCTAGTAATTATCTGTTGTGTGGCTGCTGTTATTGATGCTTGCTGGCTTGAAGTAGCGTATTTGGGACCTATACTATTTGCCTATATTCTGAAGGCTAACATGATTAGGAAATTATATATTTGTATACGTGTATACATGTACTCTTTTTTTTTATTTTTTTTTATTTTTTTTTTTACCAGAATTTGAGACGTTTTTTTTTTTTTTTTTGACTATTATATAGGTCAGGATTAAAAATGAATCCCGTGGCTGATAATGAGCCTATTCAGTTTCTTTAACTTGCAACTGTAGCCTGCTGAGGCCCATTACTTGTCTATTTACCAACTTTTACTTTCTTTTTCTTCTGTAACCAATGGGTCGTCTTAAGAGGTCAGTACTTAGGGATATATTAATATAAAGTGTTTCCAGTAAATATTTTGTGGTCTGAGCCTGCATTTTTCTTTTGTTTTTTCTTGCTTTTCTTTTTCTTTTCTTTATTTATTTTTATTATTAATCAATTCAGGGCGATGCCTTGGGTTGGTCAGTTTGCGTGTACTTGTGTGTGTTATGTGTCTGTATGTAAATGTTTGTACATGTCTGTGCTCTCTCCTCCCCTTCCCCCCCTTCTCCCTGACCATCCTTTTCATTCATTTTTGAAGAACCAGTATAGGTAAAGGTTTATTCGTGATTCATTTGAATATCAGGAGTTTGACACATAAAATTGACTTGCTAAGAGCTTGGCTTTCTTACAATAAGCCCAGCGTTATTACACTATCTGAAACATGGCTGAATAATGATACATCTGATGCAGATGTCAAACTTGATGGTTATACTCTGTATAGAGCAGACAGGGGTACTCGTGGTGGGGGAGTGGCCACTTATATTTTATCTCACTTATCCTCTGAACTCATGATTCCAAAAGAGAGTGCTGTACATTTTGAATGCTTATTTGTTAATATTGCTCTTCATGAAAACAAGCAGATAACCATAGGTAACATTTATAGACCACCAAATTCCCCCGTTGAATCGACTAATTGTATTCTTGCTACTATTAATTCTTTAGACCATGCAAATGAGTTGATTCTACTGGGTGACTTCAATCGGAATTGGCTGGATCGTTCATCCTTTCATGAGAAAAATTTATTGAATGGTCTAAACCTTACTCAACTCATTACTGAGCCGACTAGGGTGGTTAACAAATCCAAGTCTCTTCTGGATTGGATTTTGGTTACCCACCCAAATAGAATCTTTCAATCTGGTCTATTACCAGATTGTTTTAGTGACCACTCCATCGTTTTTTGCGTTTGGAAAATAAGACTACCACGAGTGCCACCTAAAGTAATTAGGATAAGACAGTACAAAAAGCTGAATACAGAGGCTTTTATTCAAGACCTAATAAGCATTAATTGGTCCAGATTTCAATTGATTCCCTTTGTTGAAGATGCCTGGAACTTCTTTCTTTCTGAGGTTCTTAAAATCATAGACCAACATGCACCTTGGACATCTGTTAGGGTTAAGGGAAGCCACTTACCCTGGATTGATGGTGATTTAATACAGTTATTTAAACAGCGTGATAAGGCCTGGATCAGATACCACACGACAAAGGACGCTGCTGATTGGTTAGAATATAAGAAATTAAGAAATGCCTGTACAACCAAAACAAGGAATGCAAAATCAAATTATTATAAGCATTCTTTATCTGAAGACTTTAAAAACCCTAAGCAATTCTGGAAGAAACTTAATACCTTAATTAATATAAACAACAAAAGTCTTCCTGCCAAACTTAGAGTGAACAATAACGTTATCACTGATCCTATCTCAATGGCCAATGCCCTTAACGAACATTTTTCTTCCATTTGTTGTTCAGAATCATTTGAACGCACCTGTTCTATCATAACAGATACTGTGAACAACAGCTCATTCTCGTTTTCAACAATATATCCCTCTGATGTCCAACAGGCAATACTAGAAATAAAATCTTCTAATGGAGCTGGTCCTGATGGTTTGGACATTAAGTTTATCAAATTGTCTTCTCACGTCCTAGCATTTCCACTTTGTGACTTATTTAATTTGTCACTCTCAACATGCTCAATTCCATTAATGTGGAAATTTGCAAAAGTAATACCAATACATAAAGGTGGTGATTCAATGGATGTCAACAATTATAGACCGATTTCTATAATTAGTAATGTAGCTAAAATATTTGATAAGCTTATTTTTAAGCAACTGTCCAGATACCTTAATGACTTCTCTCTTTTGACTCCTAATCAATCTGGATTTAGACCTAATCACTCTACAACAACTGCCCTTACAGCATTTACCAATGATATTTTTTCTGCACAAGATAATAATAGGTCTACTGGTGCAATTTTTATTGATCTCACTAAGGCATTTGACATGGTTGATCATTATATTCTTCTAGACAAACTATATGCTATTGGTCTTTCCAAATCAGCTGTTCTCTGGTTCAATTCATATCTTCATTTCAGACGTCAAAGTGTGTATCTTAATGTTTCTTTTTCAAAACCTAGAATAATGGAAACGGGTGTCCCTCAGGGTTCTTCTCTAGGGCCGCTTTTATTTTCCATTTTCATAAATGAGCTCCCTAAATTTAGCTTAGACTGTCAGATTCATCTATATGCAGATGATACAGTTATATATACATCTAAATTCGATATATCCGAGATTCAAACTTCACTTCAATCCGATTTTAATCGAATTCAAACATGGTTCTCTTCTAATCTGCTTCTTTTGAATAAAAAGAAGTCTTATAGCATGTTGTTCGCAACCAGATCCACATACCATAAACAAAATAATTTTCTTGAGGTTCAATTTCTAGATGGTATACCACTAGAGAATGTAGAGGAGTTTAAATATCTGGGCCTTTGGCTCGACTCTCAACTTACCTTCAGACCACATATTGATTCCATTATATAAAAAATAAATTGTAGATTAAGACTGTTATACCGTTCTATTAATTGTTTTACAAAACAGATCAGATTAAAAATGATTACTCAATTAATATTGCCTATAATTGACTATGCGGATGTTGTTTACCAGAACACAGCCAAAACCAACCTCAAACCTTTGGATGTGTCTTATAATAGTCTCTGCAGATTTATTTTAAGGTGTCCATTTAGAACTCATCACTGTCAAATGTATCTGTCACTGAACCTTCTTTCATTAAATGGGAGACGACAGTTTCACTGGTTGCAGTTTGTACATAAATGTATTTTTTCAAACTACCCATCCTATCTGAAACAACACTTGATTCTTTATCAATCATCTTACAGCTTAAGAGACACTGACCATCTTTTCTTTTCTGTACCACATATATCCAAAGAAATTGGGAGGAGAGCTTTTAAATTTAAAGCACCATCCGACTGGAATAGTTTACCTGGGTCTCTAAGATCTATCTCCTCCTTTCATCAATTCAAGATGTCTCTCCTTAACTACTTGTATACAAGCTGCAACTGTTTTTCTCTTGCCTAATATTTTCTCATATGAGCATGTACAGTATGTGTTTATGTATGTGTTTATGTATTTGTGTATGCATATGTATATGTATATGTGTGTATGTTTATATGGGACCATATATGTATGTCTATACTAAAGTCCTTAACTGTTGAATACCTAGTGGTTGGTATTGGGAGGGTATGGGTGGCTTTGGTGTGAGGGAGAGCTTTTGTACTTTGTTTGTTTTTGTACCTTGTCTTTTGTTTGTCTGTAAGCTATGTATACCTGTTATGTAAGTTTTTCTTTTCTTTTCTGAGGCCCCCTTGAAAACGAGATGTTACATCTCAAGGGGTTTCCTCTTAATAATAAATTTGAAATTTGAAATAATAATTATGTTTAAACAACAAAACACATTCACTTCCACATAGGCTATTTGACAATAATCGGAATGTATCATATTATTCATGATATAGTTAACAAGGTTGTGTATATTTTAAATAAAAAATAAAAAACGAAATAAACACGATACGCATCTGTTATGGCTGCATGACGCCTCGCCAATTATTGATACGCTCTAAAATAATGGTCGCCTTAAAAAAACTAACGCTGGAGGCTCAGCTAAAATCTATTCTCCCTTGCGAGCCTAGCTCCCAGGGCTGCTGGTTGGTAGCAGCCCCAGCCGTCTACCAGCACCTCACATACAGCATAGCAGATGCAGAGTGTCGCCTTCTGAGCTCCCCACGTGTGGGTGTTTTCATACTCTGGTGATATGGAAGGAGACTTGGTTCTTGTCCCAAGGTCCTGTGTTGGGGGTGCCTTGTCATCGCAAAACGCTTTCGACAGATGCTTCTCTCACGGGCTGGGGAGCGGTCCTAGACGGTCACATCTTTCATGGCACATAAATTGCATAATGATGGCTGTTTTTCTGGCTCTGAAATATTTCCTTCCAGATCTCAGGGGTCACCATGTGTTTGTCTTATCCTTCTTTATAATGTGCATGTGCACGCCGTTCTCACTGGTTCGTGTTTTTGAAGTTTGCGCAGAAAGAACTTAAGAGTTTTCTGTAAAAACGGTGTTGTGTTAGCGGCCCCTAAGTTAATAACTAATGATCGTTGCGACGGAAGTGAATCAATCAAAACTAACTTTAGCTGGACAATAACTTTATTCTAGAGCTGCTATAAAGCCAAAACAATCTCTGTTACTTTAATTTCCTATTATCAATGTAAAGCCGCTTTGGAACAATCTACATTGTTAAAAGCGCTATATAAATGAAGATGACTTGACTTGACAGACTGGCACACCAGATCCTCCTATGGGCCCAGGGCAAACTGCTCTCAGTAAGGGCAGTATACATCCCTGGGCACCTGAATAAGGGAGCAGGCATCCTGTCGAGGCAGGGGCTGAGGCTTGGGGAATGTAGATTCCACCACGAGGTGGTGGAGTTCATTTGGAGGATGTTCGGCTGGGCGGAAGTTTGCATCCCAGGAAACGACCCATTGTACTCTCTAGTTCTCCCTCATGCAACCCTGCTGGGGTTGGATGCCATGGTGCAGACGTGGCCGAGGTTGCGTCTGTACTAATTTCCCCTAATTTGCTCTGCTCCCGGGAGTTCTAGAGATGGTGTAACAGTTCCAGAGTGTTTTCAATGTTACTGGCTGATTATAGCCGTTTTACAATTATCTTCCTGGTCACCAGGGGGTTAGAATACCCATATAAAATGAATGCAAGAATGATTGATCTAGCTTTTAAGCCATGTGGTGGATCGACTTGGAGATGGCTGATTCTTTTAAATAAAGAGGGGTTTTTGAGGCTCAACTTTTATGCCTCTTTTGGTTACTAATTGAGGTACAGTGTGTTTGGAATGCTCAATGTAGGCCATATTTATTTCCTCAATTGTGTTTGTTTGGTGTGCTACCCGGATTCATTGTATTCAACACGGACTTAACTTCAGCATCAAATTTTCTTTGATTGGATTACCTTGGTGGATTATATAATTTTTTCAACTTTGCCTTTAAGGACTAAACGTTTTGTCCGAGTGAGTTTTTTACTGTGATTGGACTGTGGTCGCAACTGAACTTTGAACTGCAACTGAACTATTGTACACTGACAATCTGATTGATCATCATTGGATTACAGGTTCATTATGTCCATTACACACACATTATCCATATTATTATTTTATGATTGTGTTTACATTGTATGGACTGAACTAATATTGAAGGACTCATTGGACTGGGTTTTGGGTGATTGTAGGGTATTATTGCTTTATGGTGTTGTGATATATTATTTTGATATATATTCATTTTGAGCTGGTGTTTGGCAATTATATTTGGATGTGATTCCCCCCTTATTTTTTTTCTTATTTTTTTGTGTTTCATTTTGTCTTTGATATCGGATGAGTGTTACAATGGTTCACTAGGACAGGGTTCGTCTAATACTAGTAGCCATGTTATGGCTGGCCCAAGTATGGTTCTTGGACATGAGGTCCCTTCTCGACGGCTCTCCTTGGGAGATTCCAGTCAGGAGGGACCCTCTTTCTCAGGCAGGGGGTACTATGTTTCACCCCCATCCAGACCTGTGGAAACTATGGGTTTATCCCCTGAGGGGGAACAACTCCTGAACTCTGGTCGCTCAACTGAGGTTGTTTAGACCATCCAAAATTAGCAGATCTGTTACACTGATAGAATCTATAACCTGAGACCACTAGTCATTTTACTGACAGAAGCATTTTGTTTTTGTACTTTTTTGTTGATGTGAAATGTACCCTCAATTATAGCATGGGTCAACTCATTATATTTGCTTTCTTCCAATTAAAACTGCCTACAATGGCTTGGCTACCACTTTAAAAAAAAAGAAAACCAGAAATAGAACAGTTCGGACAGCAATGTAATGTCTGAGCGCAGCCTCTGCTGTCTGCATGTGTTGCCATGGCAAATAATTGAAATTTAGCCTTGAATATGCCAAAGAGTGGAGAAATGCTGTTAAGGAATGCTTTAATGCAGATGAATGAAATGTCTCTACTACTGTTATGTTTCTTGAGAGATATTTAGAAAGATATTTAAAAGATTTATCCTTTTTTGTTGAATGCCCACATTGTGTTTCAATGAAGAATAGACAGCTCTAGGGTTCCACCATAGTACTGTGAAACCAGACATCAATTTGGAGATGTTTCTATCAGACATACTAAACAAAGCAGGAAGAAGCAATTTGACTGTTCTGCATAATATTTTATATAATAGTTTTTCAAAGTGTGATGCCAGCAAGTTCAAGCTCACTTTGTAGACTACTCTATATGACAGAAACCCAATAAAAAAATAGACATTTTATCGACATTTTATACTTTTTTACACCATGAGGCTGACTGTTCTTTTAAAAATCTGCCAAATTCTTAGAACTATGTCCTAAAAAATATATATAAAATATCTTACTGACACAAATTCATAAGGGTCTGCAGGTGTCCTCTCTGTGAAATAATTTCCTGCAGTGTTATGGTGCATGTCCACTGGCATGGAGCAAGCGGAGCAGAGCCAGCATTTTCAATTGATATCTAAGGAAGATGAGATTCCTCGTGGAATGAACTGAAAACGCTCGCTCTGCTCCGAGCCAGTGGACACACACCATTATGGTATAACATGTATGCTTTGTTTCATTCTGTTTTTGTTATCCTACTTACTGTGACCTAGTCTGTGCCTGCTTCATTCTATTCACCTGTTATCTATTAATTAATTAGTTCCCTCATTTAGTTCTGGTATAAGTACTCCCTGTATTGTTCGATTCTTTGTTTTGTCTCGTCAGTATTTATGTAGTTGTTAATCTGTTTCCTAAACTAAAAACTAAAAAGATAGTTACTTTTATAAGTAATGCATTACAATATTGTATAACTCCCTAAAAAGTAACTAATTGCATTACTTTTAATGGAAAAAAAAGGTACTTTTGAAAAAGTTATATTTTTGGCACATGTAAAGGCCCAATTTTTTACACCAAAATTGAAATGAATAAGCCTCAGGTAGAAGAAAATGCAAATTCACGCCTGTACAGTAGAGGGTGCAGCTCAAACAAACAGGAGAAGAAAGTTGAACTCTCTTACTTCAACAATAAAAAAACACAAATGTAATGTTTATCTAAAGTCATATTTGCTTACCAGTATGGTTGAATTGGATCAAAAGGCAGCAGCAAAGACATTGCTTAATAAAGTGAGATTAAATACATAAAGTATATTTGTATTATTTAACATTACTGCAGGTTTGTGTAATATTCTGAGTTTGCATTAAACTGTTTTTACTCATTTTGAGGAATACTGAATCAGTATTTGTGCAAGTGTTACGAACTGCTCCGAGACACGAGGGTTAAGATCCAAACGCAGCTTTTATTTAGGGGCAATCCAGAGGCGTAATCCAGTGTACAGGCAAAAGGTCAAAACACAGGTAGGCAGTCCAAACAAACCAACAAAGAAACAAACAAAACAGGCAGGGACCAGAGGCAAAAGAGTAATCCAGGGAACAGGGCAAGAAATCCAAATAAACCAAAAGACAAGAAACCAGGGAAAACGCTCGGAATTGCAGTGTAACACTTAAACAAGACTTCGCAGTGAGTGAATGAATGAACAGGATGAGACAGGTGAATGCAATCAGTGAATGAGGTACAGGTGAATGTGATCAGTGATAAGTGATGAGTCCGGGCAGTGAGTTATGGGAAATGTAGTTTGTGAGTGAAACATGATAGTCTGGTGTGGAGTGCCCTCTGGAGGCTTTCAAGGGCACTCCAGCTGGTTATCGTTACATAGCCCCTCCCCAAAGAGCGGCTTCCAGATGCTCCAAAACTGTCCAGGTGGGAGGTGGCCCGGAGGCGGATCCGGGGGCGGGATGGAGGGCCAGGTCCGTGGAGCGGAAGAGGACCTTGAGACTGCGGTAATACGGGAGGCCAGAATGGAGCAGGCAGAGCAGGCAACCAGGGCGGAGCAGGCTGTGCAGGCGACCAGGGCGGAGCAGGCTGTGCAGGCGACCAGGGCGGAGACGACCCTTCAGGCGGCCAGGGAGGAGACAACCCTTCAGGCGGCCAGGGCGGAGACGACCCTTCAGGCGGCCAGGGCGGAGACGACCCTTCAGGCGGCCAGGGCGGAGACGACCCTTCAGGCGGCCAGGGCGGAGACGACCCTTCAGGCGGCCAGGGCACAGGAACAGACACCGGCTCAGGAACAGGAACAGACACCGGCTCAGGGACAGACACCGGCTCAGGGACAGACACTGTGGCAGCGGCTACTATCTTGTCCGAAGACACTGGCTCGGCGGAGACCATCTTGTCCTGAGACACTGGCTCGGCGGCGACCATCTTGTCCTGAGACACTGGCTCAGCGGAGACCATCTTGTCCTGAGACACTGGCTCGGCGGTGGCCATCTTGTCCTGAGACACTGGCTCGGCGGTGGCCATCTTGTCCTGAGACACAGGCGTGGTTTCGGCCATCTTGTCCGAAGACACAGGCGTGGAGTCGGCCATCTTGTCCGAAGACACAGGCGTGGAGTCGGCCATCTTGTCCAAAGACACAGGCATGGAGTCGGCCATCTTGTCCGAAGACACAGGCGTGGAGTCGGCCATCTTGTCCGAAGACACAGGCGTGGAGTCGGCCATCTTGTCCGAAGACACAGGCGTGGAGTCGGCCATCTTGTCCGAAGACACAGGCGTGGAGTCGGCCATCTTGTCCGAAGACACAGGCGTGGAGTCGGCCATCTTGTCCGAAGACACAGGCGCAGAAAGAGGAAGAGGAACAGATTCAGGCTCAGTATCAGGATCAGATTCAGGCTCAGGAACAGATTCAGTCTCGGCGGGACGAGACTCTTGATGGGCGGACGTGATGTGAAGCTCAGTCTCTGGATCGGCTGACGTGACGTGAAGCTCAGTCTCTGGGTCGGCAGAAGTGACGTGAAGCTCAGTCTCTGGGTCGGCAGAAGTGACGTGAAGCTCAGTCTCTGGGTCGGCAGAAGTGACGTGAAGCTCAGTCTCTGGGTCAGGATCAGCGCTCTCTGAGCTTGACGGGACCAGTGGCGGCGAGGGCTTTGAGCTGGGCAGGACCAGCGGCGAAGAGGACTCTGAGCTGGACAGGACCAGCGATGAAGAGGGCTCTGAGCTGGACAGGACCAGTGGCGAAGAGGGCTCTGGGCTGGACAGGACCAGCGGTGAAGAGGGCTCTGAGCTGGACAGGACCAGCGGCGAAGAGGGCTCTGGGCTGGACAGGACCAGCGGTGAAGAGGGCTCTGAGCTGGACAGGACCAGCGATGAAGAGGGCTCTGAGCTGGACAGGACCAGCGGCAATGAAGAAGGCTCTGTGCTGGACGAGACCAGCGGTGAAGAGGGCTCTGAGCTGGACAGGACCAGCGGTGAAGAGGGCTCTGTGCTGGACGGGACCAGCGGTGAAGAGGGCTCTGTGCTGGACGGGACCAGCGGTGAAGAGGGCTCTGTGCTGGACGGGACCAGCGGTGAAGGCTCTAGCTTGGCGGGCATGTCGCTTGCTGTCTCAGGCGCGGCGGGCATGACGCTCTCAGTCTCAGGGGCGGCGGGCATGACGCATACTGCCTTGGCTTCGGCAGATTTGGCGTGAAGTGCGGGCTCGACTGGACTGGCGTGAAGTGCGGGCTCGGCTGGACTGACGTGAAGTGCAGGCTCGGCTGGACTGGCGTGAAGTGCAGGCTCGGCTGGACTGGCGTGAAGTTCAGGCTCGGCTGGACTGGCGTGAAGTGCAGGCTCGGCTGGACTGGCGTGAAGTGCCGGCTCGGCTGGACTGGCGTGAAGTGACTCAGCCAGCAAAAGAGCCTGGATTATATACACCTTTGAAGATTCCAGCCAGGGTGATGAAGTGGCATTAGGGAGCTGATCGGCTCGGATAGTCCTCCATGGAAAAATATCATTAGGCATACTTCATCGAAAAATGCCAAAGGTGCCAGCTCAATAAAGTCTCTCACGTACTCCTCTATGGGCCGGTCTCCCTGACGGAGACACATAATCTTTGCTGCTGGATTCATGGTGGTCATCGCTGCTGGATCTTGGTATGGCGAAGTCTTCTGTTACGAACTGCTCCGAGACACGAGGGTTAAGATCCAAACGCAGCTTTTATTTAGGGGCAATCCAGAGGCGTAATCCAGTGTACAGGCAAAAGGTCAAAACACAGGTAGGCAGTCCAAACAAACCAACAAAGAAACAAACAAAACAGGCAGGGACCAGAGGCAAAAGAGTAATCCAGGGAACAGGGCAAGAAATCCAAATAAACCAAAAGACAAGAAACCAGGGAAAACGCTCGGAATTGCAGTGTAACACTTAAACAAGACTTCACAGTGAGTGAATGAATGAACACGGTATAAATAGACAGACTAACAGGATGAGACAGGTGAATGCAATCAGTGAATGAGGTACAGGTGAATGTGATCAGTGATAAGTGATGATGAGTCCGGGCAGTGAGTTATGGGAAATGTAGTTTGTGAGTGAAACATGATAGTCTGGTGTGGAGTGCCCTCTGGAGGCTTTCAAGGGCACTCCAGCTGGTTATCGTTACAGCAAGTGAGTTGAGTAAATACATGCTCAAATTTAGTCTAGAACTACAATAACCAGTAACGTGTGAGCAGGCATGGGCAGGAGACCACCATGGCGGAGAAGATGACCACCAAAGCCGGGCAGACAGGGCTGAACATCCCCATGGCGGGGCAGATGACCACCACAGCAGATCAGACGGGACTGAAGACCCCCATGTCGGAGCAAAAGAACACCACAACTGTGTAGACTACCACAGCAGGGCAGGTGGAGCTGAAGACCACCAAGGCATAGCTGAGTGCCATCAGGGTAGATCTGGTGAAACTGGAGACCACCACGGCTGATCAGATGAAACTGAAACACAGAGCACAGAGAGGTAAGAATGGGCCTCAGAGGCTGTGTCAAAACAGGCTGGGAGCTCAATGGCATCCTCGATTATCCTAAAAGGACCAGCAGGGTATTCCAGTTTGTCCTCTGTGGTCATTTTAGGGCAGACAGGCAGTTCAAGAATGACCTCTGTGGTTGCATCAGGGCATACTGAAATCTCAGTGCAGCCTCTGTGGTCGTATCAGGGAAGACAGTAAGTCCACGGGCTGGAACCGACACAAGAATGGACTCTGGGGTAGACACAGGCTCTGGATCAGACTCATGGGCTGAAGCGCTGCTCACACCGACTTCAGAGGTGTGTCCGCCAAACAGGAACCCAGTCTCTAATGCCTAGGAATGGCCTTGACAGCTTTATGGTTGGTCGTTTTTCTGTAACATGTGAGCAGGCATCAGACGGAGCAAGAATCCAAAACTAATGAGGGTAACTATGGCAAAAAACAAGGTACGAGCAAAACCGGAACCAAACACAGGAAGTGAACAGAAATAATGGGAACTAAGAATACACTTCAACATAAAAGTCCTGACAAAACATAAGACAGCACATGGTAGTGACATAACCTTCATGTTCGCACACTACACCTCTGCAATTACTCTACTCAATATTTCTCAACATGGGAACAGGAGAGATGTTAGTTAATAAACGGGAAAACAAAGTAAATTGCATTGCTTATTTGAAAAAGTAACTCAGATATTTTGTTGTAGGTTTAAAAGTAATGTGTTACTTGAAAAAGTAATCTGATTATGTAACTTGCGTTACTTGTAATGTGTTGCCCCCAACACTGATTTCCTGTTTTGGGATTTTCTTGTTACATGACAAAAATGGCACTCCCTCTTTTTTTTCTTTCTTTTTTTTAAGAATTGCACCAATTCCATTTTAATGAATTTTTTAATAAAAGAATGCCCAAAATCTGGCATCACATCACTGACCTACTTGTATTACACAAATTATACCAAATTTGTATGATTAGATGTCTCATGAATGAGTTATGTAGTCTAAGGATGCACTTAGTAGTGCACTCACACCTGGAGAAGCACTTTGAAATGAACAGCGTCATCATGGGAAAACGTTGTGACTGGAGCTGATCCAGAATTCCTGATGTATGATTTGTTTCATTTTTACGTGTCTGTAGCATTGATTGCTCATTTCATCTCTCACATCAGTTATGTTCTCCTATGACTTGCAGAAGCATTAGTTCATACTTGGTTGCCATCCAATGGAGTATTGCTCATTTTACAACTCACCACATTTTACCATTGACTTTTTTGGAGGTAGAACATTTAAAAAGTGTTGCAGATGACATCTCAGAAAAGCTTTTTTGTACTATTTATCAATTTGCATAAGATTTAAGATGTGTGAAATATGATGATTATTCACTGAATGTTGTTGTATCGTCTATCTTGTTTATACTTTTTCACCAGAACTGCATGCAATTATACATTTTTCATGTTGTCCTCTAATCAGCATCCAAAAGCATCAATGTTGAATTAGTTTTAACTTCGAACATTGTGTTGACAAATTTGACCTGAGCATAGACTGTAGCTTGACACTTGCTCCATACAGTTAACTGAATTTGGAAATGTTGACATAGATCATGTGAAAGGGCCTTTACAGTAACATTGAAAGAATTGTGAAATTAACAATATTATACATCTAATCTGTGATTTAAATTGGCCGAAAATTTTTATGGGTTAGATGCTAAACTCAAGTGTCAAGTTTTTTAAAGTGTGAAAATGTGCCATCTGGTTTTGGGATCAACACAGGTCCTCAAAAAGACATGCCAAAACTGGTCAGATCATACAGATGGTGAGCAGAGAACGTTTTCCACTTTTAATGGTCTCCCGAGACTGTTGCAAAAGTAGGCTAGATGTTCACATGGTGGCACATGTTAACAAGACCTCAAGGCCATGAGCCGCATCTTTAATGATGAGATGCACAAGAGCATGAAGTGTGGCCACACTTGAATGCCAAAAAATATAGAGGCAATTTTTATTATAGAACAGAGAAGGCACTAGACCTGTGTGACAAAACTGAATGTCTTCTCAACAAAATTTCAGCCTAGCGGTGTTGCTGGAATGAGTTTTGGAGATAAGGGGCAGAATATGGATGGGTCATGGTGTCACTATATAGAGAAAACTGAGCTCATGAATATTAATTAATGCACACAGACACTGCAAGATAATCTTCTTAGTCCAGTCATGTTGCTAGTAAACATTCATGAGCCATAAATGCTGCCTTGGTATAGAGATGCAATATCAAGTCAGTTTTATGTTTGCTCAAATATTTTGAATGTCTTTTGATACTTTTAATAAATATTCAGAATAATTGAGAAGCAGGTAGTTATTACTTTGTAGTGAAAAATTAAAATGAATTAATTTATTTTTTCTTTAAATTATGCACAATAAAACCATGAACAAAAAAAAAAGAACAAAAAAAAGTTAATTGGATCAATTTTGATTTCATGTTTGAATCTAAATTTGAGTTTAGAATATAAAACCAAGTAAAAAAGAATAACTCCAAGAAAAACATAAAAAAAAATTTAATAAAATGTAACCTTAAATTTAAATGGAATTTGAAAATAGAATAAAAAATATTCCATACTGTCGTTAAACTGCTGTAGATTATTTGGTCCCGGGCCCTGTGAATTCAAGCGAATGCATCTTAATAAGGAAATGCAGGCAGTACAGAATACGTAGTAATGTAGTAATGGTGCTACCTGAACCCAAGAGGACTGTCAGTTTCTCATTAGTCAACACTTTCTTATCTTGGCAACCCTTGTGTTCGTCCCTTGACAGTGAAGTCTCTTAATATCTGCAGTGTCTTATCATACAGTAATCCCCTTAATGCATGATAATACATCAGGTTTACCACTTAAGTTATCCTCTGCACTCCACTCAGAAGGGACCTAGAAGGGGCACAATTAAGTTGGCTCATCTCCAGTATACCTTTGCCTGGCAATACTGCCAGCAGCATACTGCAGCTATAAAAATGTAAATGTGCGTTGGGCAGGATAACAGGCCCGGTTTGCTGCTTCAGCGGCTTCACACATGAACATTCAAGACAGCATCTGTTCTTGCTTACTGTGAGTTATCCTGTGTGTGAATGAATCTGAGCTTGGGAATCATTCACAAGACAGAAAATAATGCTGTTTAGCACTGTGGCAGACGCTGTGTGTAGGTGTTACCATAAACTGTAAAAGTCATTAATCGACACTTCATGAGACAAGTTGTTAATTTGCTGATTGACATGAAACTATTAACACTGCTGGCTTGCAGAGTTTTCAGTCGAATTCTTATGCATGTATCAGAGATGGGACCATATTCTCTCTGGAATGTCATTCAGAGAGCAGCAAATGGATTATACTAGTTATTTTGGTGATCTGAATGTAAGAAAATATAGCCTATGTGTGGTGCTGTATTCTGCTGCCAGGCCAGTAGTTGGCGATGTAACTTTGTAAAGAAACTACTCGCCAATAGACACATAATACATTTGTAGTTTATACAGAGATGATAACCGTATTGTTTTCAAAAGATTAAGTTTCTATGCCCCCAAAACGCCATTGTCGTGCAAATTTACTGTCAAAACGCATAAAATGTGTTCCGCTTTTAGTTGAAAACGGTGTTGTGGGAACAGTGTTAAATGTCACATGGGGGGTGAATTCAGTGTGATTGGAACACTTTTTGCCATTGCGATGACTTGAAAATGTCTCCCGATTACTGTATAAGACACTTTTTCTTTTTTTTTGAGGAACAAGTACATTTACATATGTATGTACTTAATATAAATACCATGCAATTGTACTTTTAATATACTAAATTGATATACTTAAAGTCTGCTCAGTTGGAACAACAAATTTTGTACTTAAAGGGATAGTTCACCCAAAAATGAAAATATTTACTCACCCTCAATACATCCTAGGTGTATAAAGCTTGAAAGAGCCAGGACATTTTTTAATATAACTCCAATTGTATTCGTCTGAAAGAAGAAAGTCATACACCTAGGATGGCTTGAGGGTGAGTAATTAATGGTGATTTGGCTAATTTTCATTTATGGGTGAACTATCCCTTTAATACAGTGGTTCTCAACCCTGATCCTGGAGGACCCCCAGCAATGCACATTTTATGGGTGCTTCTCATTTCTTATTTGTGCATCCTCGTTTCCTTTCCTCGCGTCTCAGCTCCACCCCCTGTAGGATGCGAGGGAAGGCTGCAAGGAAAAGACGCGAGGACGGAGGAATCGAATGTAACTTTTTTTTATACATTGGAATACTTGATCACTCAAGCGTCACTTCATCGCGTCATCAGCAGCGCTCAAAGGATCTGCCCTTAAATGTTGTTGAAGTTTGTTTATTTAAGAAATTCCTAATACATAATAATAAAGCAAGATACCCTGTTGAAATATGTGAGATGTGTGGTTTATATAAACTGCAAAGGTAAAGTATAAATTAAAATGATTGTGACCGATGTGAAGGGGGAGGAGAATTTAGACGTGCGTCACGTTTAAGTCGATAAAACTCTTCCGCATAGGATACACCTGTGTATCCTCGCTCATGACTCCTCAGGAAGCCTCCTCACTCCTCGATCCTCGACTCCTCGCGGTGCAATTAGAGAATTGAGATGTCCTTCAAGATGGCTGAGCTCGATCGCTTTCCGGGTCATAGGATGGAGGACGGAGGACGGAGGAGAGAGGAGACGAGGAGGGATATTGAGAAGCACCCTATATGCACTGATATGTCTCCTAATCAAACACACCTGATTCAGCTCATTAGTAAAGACTCCAAGACCTCAAATAAGGCTACGTTAAGACTGTCAGTCCAAATCCGATGTTTGTGCATATCCAATTGAAATCCGATTTAGACTTAGATCAGATTTAGCAAGTATGAACGGCAACTTATATTTTTACAAATCCATTTCAAGCTACATCCATATGTGGTTTGAAATCCTATTCAAATCACATCTCTGGAAATCTGTTTCAGTCTTAGGCAAGGCAAGGCAAGTTTATTTATATAGCACATTTCATACACAATGGCAAAAAATAATAAAAAGAAATAAGAATAATTAAAACAGTTTAGAAAAATAAAATGAAATACAGTACAGTACAGTACAGTCGGACGAACAGTGGCACAGTGCTCATTCAGTAAATGCATAGCTAAACAAAAGTGTTTTTAGTCTGGATTTGAATGTGACCACTGTAGGAGCACATCTGATCTCTTCTGGAAGCTGGTTCCAGCTGTGGCTTGCATAATAGCTAAAAGCAGACTCACCATGCTTAGAGTGAACCCTTGGTATTTCTAGCTGATATGATCCTAATGATCTGAGTGATCTGTTGGGTTTATATTCAGTGAGCATATCTGCAATGTATTGAGGTCCTAGGCCATTGAATGATTTATATACCAGTAATAATACTTTGAAATCAATCCTAAATCTAACTGGGAGCCAGTGTAAAGACCTGAGGACTGGTGTGATATGTTCATATTTTCTGGTTCTGCTCAGAATCCTGGCGGCAGCGTTCTGTATGAGCTGCAACTGTCTTATGGTCTTTTTGGGAAGGCCAGTGAGGAGTCCATTACAATAATCCACCCTGCTGGTGATGAAAGCATGCACAAGTTTCTCTAAGTCTTGTCTGGAAACAAAGCATCTAATTCTTGCAATATTTTTTAGATGATAGTATGCTGATTTAGTTATTGCTTTGACATGACTACTGAAACTAAGGTCTGACTCTAGTGTCACACCAAGATTCCTGACTTGATTTTTAGTTGTTTGACCCCTGGAGTGAAGGTATGCGTTCACCTTGAGAACTTCATCTTTGTTTCCAAACGCAATGACTTCAGTTTTATCTTTGTTTAACTGAAGAAAGTTTTGGCACATCCAACTGTTGACTTCATCAATGCATTGGCACAGGGAGTCAACACAGGGAGTCTTACTGCTCTGATTTCATGGATTACACGTGGTTTATGTGACTTTCTCATGCCACGTTTAACGTTAATGACAGGCGTGGTTCTAGGAAACATGCTGAAAGTCGCTGCCAATACAAAATGCTGTGTCGTTGCAAAGTGCCGGACGAGCAGAAAATGACAATATAACGGAGACATATTTTGAGACCAGCAGAGACAGCATGGAATAAAGCCGTTCAAACCAGCCTCCTACGGTTCTTCCGCTGCCTCAGAAGATTTCCATGGTGTAAATAAGACAACATCTCTATTGCAAACCCGTCCACGTTGTTGTTGTTTTTGGCGTATGCCTATCAACGCAAGTCATTACCATAGAAACAAATGCTGATATTTCGGAAAGCAAAAGAGCTGCATGGACACACAAATCGGAACTGAATAGTTGTGATACACAATGTGGACATCACCAATTTTAGATCAGATTTCAATCAGATACACAAAAAATCGGATGTGTGTTAGATAAGAGACATCAAAAACATGCAGTGTTGGGGGTACTCCAGGACCAGGATTGGGAACCAGTGGCTTAAAATAATTATATATATATATATATATATATATAAAGATATAGAATATCTTGAATAGAGGACAACAAAGTATTTTTGTTGTCAGCAGTCACAAACTGGCTTTAATTGATAATCCAGATTCAAGAGGCTTGATGCAGATGAATGATGAAATCATATTTAATAAACACAAGGAACAACAACAAGAAACTTCAGCATGAAACATTAACACAAAACTATGAACAGATCTAATGGAGGTTTAAATACTCAAAGGTAGCAAGAGACTAAATGAAGGACAGGTGTTGGTGATTGTTGGTTGTCATGGTGACAAACAATGGTATCTATGGAAACTGACAAGATGTCAATAGAAAAAATGAAACAGGAACTCAACTACAGGAAGAGAACACAGGCACAGCAGGACAACAGGACAACAGAATATCAAAATAAGATTCCATGAAACAGAGACACAGGGTTCGAGACAGTAGTGACTATTCAGAAGTGAATACTAGCATATATTTATTTTTATTAGGTTGTAGTACAAATAAATTAACATTTGCTCAACAGATAGTTGCACAATCAGGCACTGGTCTCTATCAAACACATTGAACAACAGCAATCTCTGTTTGCTATGTTTGTGGCCATAAGCCCAGAAATCCTTTTTACCTACAGGTGAAAAATGTGTCTGGCACAGTTCTTCAAATCATATACTTCAATTCAGGTAGAATTGAATGGAAAAGCACAGCCCACAGCAAAAGAATGTATTTTAACCTGTTAAGCCTCACCAGTGCGTCGGCGCACTGAAACGTTTTTTTATTTATTTAGTTCAAAGTTACTATCAGATTAAATGTTATACTTTGACAAACTATACATCATTAAAAAGATATAAGACTCAAGTTTCAGTATTTGACCACTATTGTATTCTGAGAAACTTATAGTGACAGTTATGTCTTAATTTGTGTCAGGAGTTAAGAAATGAAAAAATGCGTCGATCCCTTTAATATGAATTATGACCGTCATCTGGTCCATTCATAAAAAAAACTCCGTGCTGTCGTCATGACAGTGCTTCACAAAACAACGTCCCTCAGGGCTTTTAGCTCAAAAATGTGCAGACTTGGAGAAATATTGATATATTCTCATAGATTCACATCATATTTCTATAGACAGGAATAATATTTATTGAATTTATACCCAAATGCGTCGATGTAATCATTATGAGCGCTTCTTACTAAGATGTGCTGTGTTTTCAATTCATACCAATAGCCTGAGGGCGCTATATGCACAAAAATACTCCATATATGGAACATGAAGAAGAGACATAATCATGTGACCTTCAAGGACGTCACTGATAGCAGCTACACACAAAGCTAACACAGAGATCGCTGTAATATGCAGATACAGACGTTTTGAAGACAATAAAAAATATTGCAATGATATTTGATTTGCCTGTGTTCTTCAAGCAATGCCAGGTATTTTTATAATAATAGATTATATTTATAATGTAATGCTAATCGATATAGACTTTATCATTGTACATAATTCTATAAATATATTTTCTGTCTGATTTTTTTTTTATCTGAAGCCAAATTAGATCACAGAAGATTATTTAAAATACTCGAATTGCGTTATAAAGTACGTTTGAAGCACAAACATGGTTTTAATCTCATAAATGGTCGTGTATTGATGGTGTGCTAAGCTAACATGCTAGCTAGGCCCAAAATAAAGTAATTTGACATGATCTTGAAAAACATTTAATACAGTTTTAGACTTATCATTTTCAGATTTTAAATATAACATGGTCACACATATGGCTTTAGCTGCAGTGCATTTCTAGATTGCTACAGTGCCCACTTCAATTTTATTTTCATGAATATGTTTCATAAAAATAAATTTCTAATAACTTTACAAAACTTTGAAGCTATTTAAAAAATGTTTTTTCATTATGACAATAATTAATTCTACATTTACAATAAACAACCAGGTGTCAGCTTTCAAATGAGATCATACTTGTGCTTTTAGTGCAAAGGGTTCATGAACTGTATGTGTTTCAGTTTGGGTATGTCATTTCTGGGGATTTTTCAAAAGTGGCGTTGCAGCTTAACAGGTTAAAAGATAAGGGCCAATGTCACCTCTTCTGAACGAGGCAATTTCTCCCCTGTCTGAAAATCAAAGTATGATCAATATAACTTTGCCCTCAAGTGAGCTGATAAGAAATAAGAATAACTAATGCAATCGTTTTTTTTTTCGCCTTTCATTTTTGTGCACTTAAGGTCCTGTCACTGAATTACAGTCAAAGAATTTGCTATTGATAAGGGAAGGTAAGCTGGCCTTTAATGAAACAAGTCAAAAGAGGTTTGTGCTGACCAGCATGCTCTATGATTGATTGGCCATTGAAGGTGCCAGACTAGCAGTGCTCCCTATAATCATCGCCTCAAAAGATCTATTCCTCACAGAATTGCATTAATACTTTGGAACCTTGTATTGATATATCAAGTATGTGTGTTGGGTGTTCACATTTCCTACAGCGTAATAAATTAAAAGTCAAAGTAGCATTTCTCAGTGCAGTCTGATTCACTTCTTTGCATAAACGTGAAGCGAACGGAGTGTGAGAGATTGAGTTATCCCACAGATCACTCTCCCTTGACGCATGCTATAAGGTCATAAGACCATTTTAATTTATTTGTCATTTTCAAGTAATATTTTTTCAGATCCAAGCTAAAGCTAACAAACAGATTATCCAGAGTCATAAATTGAGATAAAAAGAATATATAATATATCTGGCATCTAACTAATACTACTGATTCTAATATTAAAATGTACAGTCTTAAAGACTAGAATGAAGTTACATTAACAAAGATTTGGTACAATTATAATGCATTATAATGTAGGTGTCAGGTAGGGTGGCCATACGTCCAGCGCAGCCTCAAGCTGGACAGATTTGTCCTCCTTTTTGGAGTTGCGCTGAATCGGCCTAAAAATCTTTGCTCTAGAAACTTTGGTTTCACTTTATTTTGATGGTCCCTAACACATTCTGTTGATTAAAAGTAATATTGCACCTACATGTATACTAACTCTTAGAGTATTAGTAGAGTATTAGTAGACTGGTAGGGTTAGAATAAGTTGACATGTCGTTGAAAAGTTACTTATAGTCAGTAGAGTGTCTGTTGGAGGACCATCACAATAAAGAGTTATCAGATATTAAGCAGACAGTACACTAATACTCTAATGAGAGTTAGTTGACATGTAGTTGCAAAGTTACTTATAGTCAACAGAATGTTCAAAAGGGACCATCAAAATAAAGTGTTACCGAATCTTTATTGGGACACAGCAGCATATCAGCTAATGCCGTAAGAACTCTGGTCAAACAAATGATTGGCTGAAAGCGGTGTCAAATAAATATCTGATATATCATTGGTTAAAAAAGTAAACAAGCCTCCACGTTGTGGAGTCCACGTGCTGGCTACATCATATCATAACGTTAACATGCCGAAGCGTCAGACCTCATTTAATCCGGAATGGACAAAAGAGCACGAATTTGGCCATGATGACCCTATCGCTGGTGTCGCCTGAGCTACTGCAGAGGGTGGACTTCTTTGTTAAGAACTGAAATGTGGATTTATTTATTTTTCACATTCTTTATTTGTTTATTTATGTATTTCTTTTATTTCCAGAAGTCCAGAAATGTTATGTTTTCAGGCATTGTGCACTTTGCAAGACAGGTTCATCTCAGTGGTCAGTTTTTGAAACAGACATCACAATGTCTTGAATAAATACAAATACTGTGAACAAACACTTTTTTTCCTCTTCTGTTACACATAGGTCTACTGTCTACATCAAGATATATCGTAGATCAAATTGTCTGGCAATGAATAGAGTAGGCTATTTCAGAATCACTGTATCATGATACCATCGATATGATGGACAAAATTGTATTGTAGTTGCGAGTACACCAGAGTCCTATGCAATTATTCTTGCCTCACTAATTGCCGCAAAGTGTCATCCTTTTTGGTGTTATGGAAAAGGCCACCCTAGTGTCAGGTTTGTGGGTAAGGTATGAGTAGTGATGTTGACACTGAAGCTTCAAAATGCGTATCGAGTATGCAGCGCAATTTCTCACAAAGCCCTGTGTCGGAGCGCGTATTATTTTCAGAGAAACACGTGATCAACGAAAAACGAAGCCTCAATTTCTTTTCAGTCACGTGAATGCTTCACTTTGTATGTCGGAATGTTTGAACCCAGACCACTACTCTACAGGTTTTTGGAAGTTTACGTCCATTTACAATATTTTTTTATTTTTTATATATATATAAATAAGCCTACAGCCTATGTAACATGATCATATATTCTGACACATAAACAGCATAGAAACCATAAAATAATTAGACCAACATTTACTTGCATCAAGCAACTCTGTTTCTGTATAGTATTAATATAATTGTTACATTTATTGTATTGCCACACTTTAGTATGTGAATTATATTATCAGAAAACTGAACATTTAGCGTTGTCAGGCTTTTATTTGTGCTTAATAGATAAAACAACGGCGCTGCGCACTCAGGTATATGGCTGCTATAAATTTGACCTGCCACAAGATGGCGCGGTATTCAACACTCTTGATGCTTCGAATCTTTTCCCGAAACAATCAGGGGAAAGCCTCAGTGCTTCATGAGACTTCATTTGCCCATCCCTAGGTATGAGGCGAGGACTCAATCACAGAAGAATGAAGGGCTTTTATTAATAATAAAAATAAAACAAAACTCAAACAAAGACTACCCTGAGGAAAACAAGAGACTTGACTTGGCCTTGACACAACACATGATGTTACATTCAACAACAATCCAGCACAGGACTGCAAACACAAGGATAATAAATAGGGAGCAAACAAGGCATGTAACGAGGGAGGACAGGTGGGGCAAATGAACCAATAATCAGGTAACAAGATGGGCAGGGTTAGACAATCGAACAGAGAGCACATAGCACAAGGAAACACACATGACCAGCCATGTGCTCACAACAAACATGACTAAAACACAAGCACATGACCAGTAAAACAAATCACAAGCCATGTACTCACAAAAACGAGACATGAGAACTCATAAGCCACGTGTTCACACAACATGACAACATAAAATAACACAGTCAGTGTACAACACAAGCTGTGTGCTACACATCACAAGACAAAACACAACATGAAAGCTTGTGGCCAATGTAAACACGAACCCCATGCTACACAATACAACAACACACGCGGACAGAAGAGAGTGTTGCATTTTGAAGGAGCCTTCGAAGGACCTTCGAATTGGGACAGCCTTTGTCCGCAGTGACACAATCGGCTATTCTTTCCCCTTTAAACGAGTCTCGGTGCATCCTTCGAATGCTGCGTCGGCGGCGCATTTCGAAGGACGCGGCATTCATAGGATGCAGCCCCTGAATTTGGACACAGCTATAGGGTGCTTCTCATTTCTTATTTGTGCATCATCATTTCCTTTCCTCGCTTCCTTTTCTCGCATCTTAGCTCCTCCCCCTTAGGATGTGAGGGACACACACCCGTGTATCCTCGCTCATGACTTCTCAGGAAGCTTCTTCACTCCTTGTTCCTCGCCTCCTCTCGGTGCAATTAGAGAATTGAGATGTCCTTCAAGATGGTTGAATTCGATCGGTTTCCGGGTCACGGGCTGGAGGAAACGAGGAAACATCAATTTGAGTATTGAAAAGCACCAATAAACTCAATATTATTTTCCTTAGAAATTACCTTTTTTTCAGAATTGTGATATAAACTCACAGTTGCGAGGAAAAAAGACAATCCAACCGTCTCCATTGACTTTGCATTGCGAGAGGCTGCCTCCTTGTCATTTATGACTTATAACAAAAGACAGAAAAATGCCTAAAAGCTGCTGTGTGACAAGGTGTACAGCAAACAAGCTATAAAAAAAATAGAAATAAATTTTTATAAGCTTCCCAACCGTAAAAGCCAGCCTTTAAGGAGACAAAAGTGGATACAGGCAATAAAACGTGAAGCATCAGCAGGAAGAATGGGTCAATTGTGGGATCCTGACACTCAGTATGTCTACGTGTGCAGTAAACATTTTGTCACTGGTAAGTCAAATATCCAAATGTCAGTTTTATATATTATATTTATGTCATACACTTTTTTTCTTTTTACAACAAACCATCGTTCAAAATAATAGCATTTATCTGACACAGAAAGCTTTTGGACGAATAGGCTACCAATTGGCCCAAGCTACAGCTACTTGCACACATAGCTAATATATATATAGCTAATATAGCTTTCTAATAGCTAACTTATCCCATTATTTTAGTAACAATGTGTGTTTTGATCGTAGGTGAAATGATGCTGTTACCTGGTGATTCGATCAAATAGTTGTAGATATCAGGGTATTTCACGTTGGGCCATTCAGTCGGATAATTTTTCCAAAAAAAGGAAGGTAAGGAAAAGGGGCACTGACAAAGACCAATAAAATTTAACTTCTCAATATATCTCCTCCTCTCAGGTTCACATAGGGTGGTGAAATAAGCAATCGACATGGTCAAAATTATGATTTTTTTTTTTTTTTTTTTTTTTACAATATCATGTCGCGTTCCAGTGGGCGTAGTTCTCAGAGTAGTTCGAGAACTAGTTGCGCTCTGTCTCAATTGATCCACTTTTATGTCCTGAAACAACGATTTTTGGGGGGGGGTCGACAGCTTATAAAAATGTATTTCTGGGTTATTTAGCTTGTTTGCTGTACACCTTGTCACACAGCAGCTTTTAGACATTGTTTTGTTTTTTGTTATAAGACAAGGAGGCAGCCTCTCGCAATGCAAAGTCAATGGAGACGGTTGGATTGTATTTTTAACACAGGACGTCTGTAATAATAATGGCCAATTCGCACGGGTTAAGATATCTCAATAAAACTAGAAGAAGTGGGAGGGGTAACTCGATTTACGCACCACTGTCACCTCCCTGTCGTCATGTGCGTATTACGTTGCTTCGTGATAACCTATATTTGTATATATAAAATAGTTAGGTCCGGTCGGATGTATTGAAAAAAATCAGATTGTTCCTCTAAAAAGTGCTTTTGACCTTCTTTTTGATCTGAATGGAATGTGGAAGAGTTTTGCCACAGACTTGCCCCACCGCCTAGAACGCAACTGAATACTTGAAAATCCGCGGAAAACTACTTTTAAACATATTTACAACGGGTCTGTTCGCACAGGATTAGTATTACCTGAGGTAATTTTTCCAGACTTTTTTTACTGAAGGTAAAAGTCGCCATAATCTTTACTGACATTGCCCGTAATGATAACTGAGATGGCACATTCGGACGGGACTAAAATCACTGAGAAGCTCTGGTAATCATTACTTTACCCCACCTCTCCATGTTAAACTAGTCCCGTCCAAATAGGGCTAAAGATGTGCAGTGTTGAGGGTACTTCAGGACCAGGGTTAGGAATCACTGGTATAAAGACAATATATATAGAAAGATGGTTCACTCCAATTACTATGAATGGGAGAAACGCGCAATTTGCCGGAATACGTCCCGCCTTCTAAGTAAAAGAGCCAATTGCTTATTGGTAAAGTCGTTGCTTCACTACAGCTGCCGTTAGAAACTCCGGTTCCCATAGAAACCTGAGACTCGCACTTAGGACAGCAGATGCGCAATGGCTGGTTAGCCTGAAAAAAAATAAGCTTTTTGTTGAGCATAAGAAACAATCTATGTCAGAGTTTATTGCTGATTTTAAATATGTTACATATTTAAATAAAAATAAATATTTCATTGTGAGTTCGGCTAGCAGTTTTTGAGATTTTAGGATTCCCCCATTCAAATAGATAGGACTTAGTCTTTGATGCCCGAAAGAGCTGCCCAGAGTGTTGCAAATATGGCCGCCAAGTGAACAGACTTTCAGAATCAGAATCAGAATCAGAAAGAGCTTTATTGCCAAGTGTGCTTGCACCCACAAGGAATTTTTCTTGGTACTGAAGCTTCCAGTGCATATATACAAATACAAATACAACAAGAAACATAGTAATACAAATTCTAAGAATAAAAAATATATATATATATATAAAAAAAAATAGTATAAAAGTAAAAAAAAGGGGTCACAGTTGGGTTTAGTCTGAATAAACATTTACAGATTATGAACATATTTACAGTATTTTGAGTAGTATGAATAATATAAGTATAAATATCACCTGAGTTAGAGAATATTACACTAGACAGTGGGAGTCTAGTGCATGTTACAGATTATGAACATATTTACAGTATTTTGAGTAGTATGAATAATATAAATATAAATATCACCTGAGTTAGAGAATATTGCACTAGACAGTGGGAGTATTGCACTTACAGGCATATGCATTGGGGGGCATGTTAAGTGTTCAGAAGGGAAATGGCCTGTGGAAAGAAACTGTTCCTGTGCCTGGATGTTCTTGTGGCCAGTGATCTGTGTCGCCGTCCTGACGGTAACAGTTCAAACAGGGGGTGTCCAGGGTGAGTGGAGTCTGTGATGATTTTACCTGCTCTCTTCCTCACTCTGGAAGAGTACAGGTCCTGGAGGGTTGGCAAGGGGGCACCAATAATCCTCTCTGCAGTCCGGACTGTCTGTTGTAGTCTCCTGATGTCCGATTTGGTAGCTGAACCAAACCAGACAGTGATGGAAGTGCTTAAAACAGACTCAATGACGGCTGAGTAGAACTGGATCAGCAGCTCCTGTGGCAGATTGAACTTCTTCAGCTGGCGAAGGAAGTACAGTCTCTGCTGGGCCTTTTTCACAATGGAGTCAATGTGATTTGCCCACTTCAGGTCCTGAGAGATGGTAGAGCCCAGGAACCTGAATGACTCCACTGCTTCCACAGTGCTGTTCATGATGGTGAGAGGGGGGAGTGCTGGGGATTTTCTCCTGAAATCCACAATCATCTCCACTGTTTTGAGCGTGTTCAGCTCAAGGTTGTTATTGCTGCACCAGACAGCCAGCTGTTCAACCCCCAGTCTGTAAGCAGACTCGTCACCATTTTGGATGAGACCGATGACAGTGGTGTCGTCTGCAAATTTCAGGAGCTTGACAGAGGGGTCTTTAGAAGTGCAGTCATTAGTGTACAGGGAGAAGAGCAGTGGGGAGAGAACGCACCCTTGGGGGGCGCCAGTGCTGATGGTGAGGGTCCTGGATGTGAGTTTCCCCAGTCTCACTAGCTGCTGCCGGTCCGTCAGGAAGCTGGAGATCCACTGACAGATTGAGGATGGCATGGAGAGCTGAGTCAGTTTGGCTGTGAGAAGATCAGGGATGATGGTATTGAAGGCCGAACTGAAGTCCACAAATAAGATCCGTGCATAAGTCCCAGGTCTGTCAAGATGTTGCAGGATATAGTGCAGTCCCATGTTGACTGCATCATCCACAGACCTGTTTGCTCTGTAAGCAAACTGAAAGGGATCCAGCAGGGGTCCAGTGATGTCCTTCAGATAGGCCAACACCAGTCTTTCAAACGACTTCATGACCACAGACGTGAGAGCGACAGGTCTGTAGTCATTAAGTCCAGTGATTTTAGGTTTTTTGGGAACTGGAATGATAGTGGAGCGTTTGAAGCAGCAGGGAACTTCACACTGCTCCAATGATCTGTTGAAGATCTGCGTGAAGACTGGGGCCAGTTGGTCAGCGCAGGCTTTTAGACAAGCAGATGAGATGCCGTCTGGGCCCTGAAGCTTTCCTAGTCTTCTGTTTTTTGAAGACTCAGCTCACGTCCTCCACACAGACCTTAAGCTCAGGTTGGATGGCAGAAGAGGGGAGGAGAGGGGTTGCAGGAGGTGATGGTGGATGTGTGAAGTGCACATCAGAGCGGGTGTGAGGTGTGAGTCTGGGCTTCTCAAACCTGCAATAGAATGCATTGAGAGTGTCAGCCAGTTGTTGATTCTCCACAGATCGGGGGGATGGTGATTTGTAGTTGGTGATGTTCCTCAGGCCTCTCCAGACTGATGCCGGGTCGTTGGCTGAAAACTGTTTTTTCAGTTTTTCAGAGTAGCTTCTTTTAGCAACTCTGATCTCCTTTGTCAGTCTGTTTCTGGCCTGGTTATACAAGATTTTATCCCCACTTCTGTAAGCATCCTCTTTGGCATGACGAAGCTGTTTGAGTTTCCCAGTAAACCATGGTTTATCATTAGTGAATGATAAGAATGTCCTGGTAGGAATGCATGTATCCTCACAGAAACTGATATATGATGTTACAGTATCTGTGAGCTCATCCAGATCGGTGGCTGCAGCTTCAAAAACAGTCCAATCAGTGCAATCGAAGCAGGCCTGTAGATCCTGCTCTGCTTTGTTGGTCCATTTTTTTACAGTCCTTATTACAGGTTTAGCTGATTTCAGTTTCTGCCTGTAGGTCGGTATAAGATGAACCAAACAGTGATCAGAGAGCCCCAAAGCTGCCCGTGGGACAGAGTGATACGCATTCTTTATCGTGGTGTAACAGTGGTCCAATATATTACTGTCTCTGGTAGGACATGTAACATGCTGTCTGTATTTTGGCAGTTCACGGGAGAGATTTGCTTTGTTAAAATCCCCAAGAATGATTAAAAGAGAGTCTGGGTACCTTTGTTCCATTTCAGCTATATGTTCAGCCAGCTGTTGTATCGCCGCGCTCACACACGCGTCTGGAGGAATGTAAACATTCGCGAGAATGAATGAGGAAAACTCCCGCGGCGAGTAGAAAGGTTTACAGTTTATGAAATGCACCTCTAAGTTAGGAGAGCACATCTTCTTCAGTGTTGTTACATCTGAACACCAACTTTCGTTAATGTAGAAACACAATCCACCACCTCTCGTTTTCCCCGTTAGTTCCGCGATGCGATCCGCTCGGAACAGCTGGAAGCCCGGCAGATGTAGTGCGTTGTCCGGTATGGCTTCACTCAGCCAGGTTTCAGTGAAGCACAGAGCAGCGGAGTTTAAAAAATCCTTGTTAGTGCGGGTGAGGAGAAGAAGTTCGTCCATTTTGTTAGGAAGAGATCGGAGATTCGCAAGATGAATACTGGGGAGTGCAGTGCGGAGGCCGCGCAACATTCAAGCAAACATTTGCGAACAAAGTTTTGCTAGACAAAATGAATCGCGCCATCCTTGAATCTATTCCCATAAAAGTCCATATCTTTTATAGAGATCTCATGGATAGCCTTGAAAAAAACAATCAAAATTAATTTTCAATCAAGTGTTTGAACACATTGAGAAATTGTTAACAAAAAATAAATGGCACGTGGCATCAACATAATGATGTATGATAGCAGAAGGAAAGTTTATCTGTAGCTATGTTTCCATCCACACGTTTTTATCCGAATTAAGTGATATCGAATGAAAAATGCCTTATGGAAACAGTAAAATTCGATTGAATTTCATGAATATCGACTCAAATGAAATACATTCTGTCTCATCGGATTTTATCCTGATCGATATACGGCTTATGCGATAAAAGCTGATGGAAACGTTATTTGCCGAATAAATAATGATTGCGATTAAGTTTTAGGTCATTTTATGGTTGCAACCCGCCACAAAACATAGAAGAAGAAGTTTTAGCGTGATAGCATCGTTGTTTTCTTATTATAGCTTGATATGTCGCTGGCACATAAGCACTATTACAACTTGTGCAATAGTGATCATTTGTTGGTAGATGGCGCGATTCATTTTGTCTAGCAAAACTTTGTTCGCAAATGTTTGCTTGAATGTTGTGCGATTCAGTGTGAAAATGAATGGAAACACCTTAAAATGTCTCAAATCAATTCGATATACCAATTTGATCGCAAAACAGCATGTGACGTCATTACGCACAGGTTTTTATTCGCTTTAAAGCCGTTGGATGGAAACACACTTTCACCGCATGAGTTTTTTTACCGAACTTCAGATAATTCGATTGACAAGTGGATGGAAACTTGGCTTGTGTTTCCCGAAACCATCGTTCTAACGAACATTCGCAAACAGCATCGCAAAGTTGTGTGTTTTGAGCGACAGCTCTCGACCTGTGGTTAGAAGCAGAGTTTCTAGTTTGCATGACATGTGGACTTCATATATCCATGTCTTAAGCAAAATAAGCAAGCTGACATTTGTTACAATTTGTATCTTTTATTTAGAATACATACAAATGTCATTTACATCTTTTAGTTTTTCAAGAGATTTAAAGCACCATTTTTTGAAGAGTGCGCATGAGCGAACGACGAACGTGCTCTAGTGCATAAGAATGAGCCTATGATTGAATCTGGAAATAAAGCAAAATAACTGAGAAAAATAAGAAATAGTCCTCAGATGCCATGTTCGTAATTTATACATCAAATACATTTAGTGTTAATTCGATCTCAAACACATGACTAAAATAATAGGAATCACATTATGAAATAAATGTTTTTCTCCAAAACACATTCGGAACAATTATTTGCCCCCTTTTATTAAATACTTTTCGCAACCTCCTTTTTCCAAGATAACAGCTCTGAGTCTTCTCCTATAATGCCTGATGAGTTTGGAGAACACCTGACAAGAGATCAGACATCATACAGATCATACATATTCCCAGATCCATGTTGGCGCTTCTCTTCAGGTCAGCCCACTCATTTTCTATAGTGTTCAGGGCCGTATTCACAAATAATTTTAAGGCTAAAAGTAGCTCCTAACTGGCAGGGCTGGACTGGGACAGAAAATCGGCCCTGGCATTTTGGCCCAGACTGGCCCACTACATATGATCATAAACACCACCCATCTTTGCACGCCCTTGAATATGTTTTTGTTCAACTCCTATTCATTAAAACCACTAATGCCATGTAATGAGTGAGTATAAACGAGTGAGAGTTAACAGATGAAATAAGTACAAAATTGTAATTTATTAATACAATTGAACTATACTCCACAGTGATGCATCCAAAAAACAAGCTATAAGCTGCATTGGCATAGCAATACCAGTGTTTCTCACAGGATTTTTGGTAAAACTGTGGTGGGTGGACCTCAGTCCTTCTAGGGGGGTTTGGGGGCAGGCTCCCCCTAAGAAAATTTTGTGCATTTTAATGTTATATTCATCAATCTGGTGCAGTTTGAGGGTTCGCAATTAAAAGCTCCAACCCATATTCAGTGTGCAAATTAAACAAAGAAAAAATCTAACTTCTTTTAGTAACAGTGTCTGTCTATATTACACTACTACATAATAATAATTATAATATTAATCTCATGACAGTAGCCTAATAGCCATATATTGTAAAACAAATGCACTGAAAAATAAAGAAAACTTTCATAATTAGTTTTGTACTAATTTCTAAACTTGAAAGAGATAAGCACATGATCTTTTATTTTGACGGAAACTGCATCAAGCTTTTATTTTGGCGGAAAACATGGATTAAAAACGCGTCTCTTTAAACTTCTAGTACATTTCTGTAATCGTCAACTATGCAGATGTGGAAATAATGCGTAACTGGGTAATGGGTTCCTATACTCATAGCCAAAGTGTTTTGAACGTAGTTCTGCTTACCGCAGACTCTACCCTTTCTCATCTCTCTCCTGATCCTCCTCACTATCCTCCTCATCAGCCACGGGAGCTGATGAAGGTCCTGCTGCTGCAGAAAACATATATTTTGACACATTTTACAGCGTCTGCTTGAAGGGCCTGTATCTATTTTTCACGCTATTTCTCTGCACATTCCTTGCGTTTCTTCTCCATGTCTCAGACTGTTTTGACAGATACACACTGACATTGCACGCTCACTCAAAGCCCAAAGGGGGAGGTGTTTAAAGATGTGATTGGGCCAGCCCAGTGTCAATCAAGAAAACAACCAATGGGCCGCTGATCTACGCGTTTCATGGGCCGGTCTGTCAGTGGAAAAAAAACTAACGCTTACTTTTTTTTTTGACCAATGCATTACACCGGCACTAACCCAGCGCCGTCAATTAAACAAAACAAAACGAATGGGCCGCCGATGTATGAGTTTTATGGGCCGTAAAAAAAAAAAAAAAAAAAAAAAAAAGTATGAGATGTATCGGCCCAAAAAGCACGTCGGCCCACCGGGCATTTGCCCGGTATGCCAGATTACCAGTCCAGCCCTGCTAACTGGCGAATTTAGGAGCAACTCCTAAAAATAATGGGCGTGTCACTCGTAACTTTAGGACTCCTAATTTTTTTGACTAAGAGTAATTCACGAAGCATTTTAGCCCTAAAAGTAGCACCTATGCCTGGGACAGCTTAAAAGAAGTCGAGAGGACTCCTAACTCACTAAGACCTATTCACAAACCGTTTTTTGTGGCATTTCACGTTGCGATGTTTTGAAATGCATATGCGGCGGCTACAGGAGCTTCCAATCGCGAGGGAACAATTTTGCATTGTAGGCATAACTAGGGATGCAATAACGCCACCAACAACAACCAAAACTAGGCTAATCATTGCATGTAAACTAATTGTAACGTTTCATTGTGAATCAAATTAAAATGTTCTTCTCTTTACAAACGTAGGCAGATGCATATAGTGACAGATTAATTCAATAATGTTGCAAAGATATTGCATCAATCCATATGTTTCATTAGGCTACTAGGTTATTTGTTTTGCCTTACTCTTTATTCATTTAGGCTATTTATTCAGTTATTCATCATCTTCCGTCCTTCGCACTACTTGTGTAGCGCACGCATTCTCAGACCTGTCACTCATCATCGTAGGGGAGGTGTTTGGAATCATTCCCGCGTTACAATCATCAGCCAATCAAGGTGGTCACTTCAGTCAAGCTCGTGCATGAGTAATGATGTCATCCATAGCAACGAAGACTCACTCTTAGTTTAGGAGTTGTCTTTTTTCTTTACTAAGAGTAGGTCTGAAAGGCGTTGTGAATAACTTTTAAGATAAAACTCCTAGCTAAAATCTTTTAGTGCGATTTAGGAGTACTCCTAGTGGTAAGATAAAATGCTTTGTGAATACGGCCCCAGGTCAGGGTCTGGGATGGCCATTGCAGATGCTTGGTTTTGTGCTCAGTGACCTATTTTTGTTTTGATTTTTGATGTTTGTTTTTGGATCACTGTCCTATTGGAAGATCCAAACATGGCCCATTATAAGATTTCTAGCAGAGGTTGTCAGGTTTTGATTTTTTATCTGTTGGTATTTGATCGAATCCATGAGCATCTATCTAGATGTCGAGGACCTCTGGCAGAAAAATATGCCCACAACATTAAAGATACAGCAGAGTGTTTCATTTTACACATGGGGTACTTTTGTATCCTTGAATGAACCAAACCCATATTAAGGGCCCTTTCACACCTACCTTGTTTGGTCCGGATTTTCGGACTTTTCAGTTTGGTCCGAATCAAAATTACAGGTGTAAAACCTCCCCCGGACCACGGTCCGGACCAAACAGACGAAATTTGGTCCGACGAAAAGAGGTAGTCTCGGTCCAGATCAAACTGAACAAAGGTTTGGTTCGTTTCTAGTGTTAAAGCATTTTCTGTTTGGTTCGGACTTTCAGACCATTTACAGTAAGTTCTGGTGGTTCCCGCGTAGCCTAAACAACTGAAGAAGAATATTTATGTGCAGATCGGTCAGTCCTGCCCACAGCTTTCTTCCAGCTGATTCACACAAGCACACGCACACACACACACACACACTCACACACACACACACACACACACACACACACACACACACACACACACACAAATATTTTTCCTGCGTCCTGCCGGCGACGATAAAATGTTTGCACAACGAGGATGTTCATTTGGCGAATTTGAACAAGCCTCGAGTATAGTTGGTGCTGCAGGGAGTAATACTATAATAATAAAAGTATAGTGGCAACGATATGCATCTGTTCATTCATTCATGTCAAAGTTACCCGCCGAATTGACAACACGCTGACGTCAGACACATGCCTGTTTAAAAACCAATCAATGTCAAGATGCAGCCTATTTAGATGATGATGACAGGACGCAAGTATGTCATGTAAAGTTCTTTAGTGCGCTCGCATAATTGCAATGTGAAACCAAACCAAAACAAACCGAATGTATATACTGTATCAAAACATGAACTTTGGTTTGGACCTTGGTGCAGACTTGCAGGTGTGAAAACGCCCTAAGTGTTTGCTGCCAAAAAGCATGCGCGCACTGACATCTTGTTCAGATACATGGCATCATGGATTCGATCAAATACCAACAGATAAAAAATCTAAACCTGACAACCTCTGCTAGAAATCTTATAATCTTATAACCTATTGCAATACAATATCGTCACTCTCTATAGCAACGCTCTCCCACATTTTAAGCTATTTAACTGTGCTTATTTCCGTCATTGATATAAGTAGCAGTGGGTGGTAATAGACAAGAAATGTAAAAAAATTTACAGTCTTGCTGAAAACGTTTTTTTGGTTTGTAATTTGCCAGTTCTGCAGCCTGAACAACTGAAGGAAACCCACCCTTACAAACGGCTCTTAAATAGAATAGTATAGTCTATTTCTAGTATAGACTATACATGGCTCTTAAAGGCAGTGTTGTGCCTGCCATCCTGGGGCTGCGGTTGAAATTTAGCTTATTAGCTAATACTGTCACTGAGCAAATACTGTGAATTGTCTCTGAAAAAATTAATAAAAATCTGGAATTTTTTTGCTCACAAGCAATGGGCTAAAATTCCCATAGAGAGGTGTAAGAAGTTTGTCAAGACTTACAGGCAACATTTATTGGATTATAAAGAGTAAAGTATTCTTCACAGAATAATATTTAAATTAATGTTTACAGCAAAATAGTTTTATTTGAATTAACTCAACTAGAATTTAGGTTAGGATATACAAACACTGAACAAGGTGGTAAGTGAATCCAAAACAAAATTTTATTGAAAACACAGCGGGTGAATGGATGGACAGGTGATCTTCAATATTGCAGGTTATGGATAATGGTGTAGAGATTAATGTATGTCTTTAATTTACAGATGGATATGGAGTATGTAGAGTAGGCAGATGAAACACAAACCTCAAGTTAGATGCCGTTTGAGCGTTGAGGAATATCACTTGGAAACATGTTAGAGATTATTTGTAGGAATTCTTTAAAAGATAGATGAGTGCTGAACTGAGGTGTGTGCTTTTATGTGGTGGCTGATGAGTAGATTGGTGACAGGTATTGGTGATCAGTCAACTCTGGTGACTGGGAATGTTGAGTGGTGGTGGTGAGAGAACCTGGTGAACCAAAATGTGATTCACTCAAATGTGTATTATTAAATACACTTTCTATATCTGTTTACTGATGCCTGTGTGTGTGTGTGTGTGTGTGTGTGTGTGTGTGTGTGTGTGTGTGTGTGTGTGTGTGTGTGTGTGTGTGTGTTTTTTATTCACAAATGAAGAAAAACTTCTTGGAATGCTCATCAATCTGCCCCATGGATTCCTACTGGGCTTTTCCCCATGCACTGCGTAGTTAGTCTGATTTTGCCATATTACTCCTTATTACGACATACCAACAAAAACTTAAACCCCACAAACTCAGATAAAAGATCATTAAGTGGTCGCTGGAGGCAGTTGATCTGTTAAGGGAATGCTTTGACTGAAATATTTGAAACAAACACAGACACCATACAGTACATACACTTCTGTAAAGAATTGTGTGTTGGGAGAAAACAGTCACTCTTTATTACCACAAAAAACTCATTGTTCGCGCATCAACTGAAAACATCATAGACTAAAAGAATGATTCTTCAAATTTAAGGATCAGTACTGGTTCATCAAAATGTGAATCGGTTCAAATCGAGAAATCAATATTATAACCCAGCCCTAAATCACATATGCAAATCTGCAGTTCAAAACAGTGAATCTAATCAGTGTTACTCTGGCAAAAGTTCACATCAGGAATGAGCAAAGTGGAGATATTTATTTTCCACAGGGTGAAGTCAGTATATTGTACATGTACATTAATAACAGTTTGGAGAAACAAAACTGAGTTAGTGGTGTTGTGACGAGGCTGGATTTTGAGCAGCCTCTGGAACTGGGCACAACCGCTGTACATACACTCATAGAAAAAAAAAAATTCCGAGTTCTTAGTTGTCTGCCAGACGCATCCAGTGTGCAGCCTATTTTATTCTTACTTCCAATGATCCACTTCAATTTGCTTGTCCCACCAACAGGGCTATGGAAGATGCCACCAACATAGATCTTTGCTACCTAGAACATGCACCAAACACCTATCAACGCATCCTTTTATTGACATTAATTACTCTATTCTGTCGGCGCTGATAGCCTAGTGGTTAGCGCACTGACATATGGCGCAACTGTGCCTCTGGCCGACCCGGGTTAAAATCCGACTTGAGGTCCTTTGCAGATCCCATTCCTCTCTCTCCACCAAAAAGCTTTCCTGTCAATCTCCACTATCCTGTCTGCAAAAAAAAAAAAAAAAAAAAAAAAAAAAAACTACTCTATTCTCTCTTCACCTACAGTACAGTTAAAATCATCAGATATGCTGACTACATCAATGTTTTTAGTCTCATCTCTGAAAAGTTAACAACTTGAAATGGAGAGAGCAACCTCTCTAATTAGATTAACCTAATCATTAATTGAACACATCAAACACCTTTGAAATCCTTGTGGATTTAGGACATTCAACTTAAAATTGCAATTCAACATTTCACCAAAAAGGCACATCAAATACTCTGCATGAGCTGTACTGTACAACTAAGGCAATTCAGAATTACTCAGCACCTCTTAGTCGCTTCTTACACTGACACTGAGGAGAGCATTTTGGCATCATCCATCAGTGACTCCATAACAAAGGAAAAACAGTAACATGTCATCTTTAAAGCCTTGGGGATCACAGGTTCAGAGCTCCCGTCAGTGGAATCCCTGTACATACACACTAAAAAAGGGCCCATCTCACCCAGCACATGACTAGTTTCAGCCATTCCCCTCAGGCAGAGGTCTGAGATCATGAAGATCCTTTTTTTTTTCTCTTTTCCCTATTACCAGAAAGATATCACTGAAATAGGTGTCCTGAGGATATGTGACAGCTGTAGACTCAGTCAACAGAAATAAAGAGTCAGGAGAGTTCAGTGGCATGCAGACGTGTTCTAAAAAGAGGAGACAAAGTCCTCATCATTTGTTTGTTTGTCCAATTTGAATACATGTTACAGTTTCCAGACACAAGTAAAATAAGTAAATAAATAAAAAACATTTATTACACTATCAAAAAGTATTTTGTATTTTTAAATGTATTATAAATGTAATGTTATATTTGTTTTTATCTAGTATAAATCTTGGTTACACTTTAGAAGAAAAGTCCATCATTATTGGGTAACTATGCAGGAAATAGTGCATTCAAAAAGCAGTATTGCATTTTTTTTTACTTCACCTTAACTAATATGGAAACAAGATTAACTAATCAGTAAGTACTAGTGAATTTAGAATTAAGAAGTTACTTATTAAGTAATCAATAATTTAATAATTTAATAATTTAATTTCAGATAGAGTTTTAGGAGCCGTTTACATGACAGTTTTCAACTAAAAAAAGAAAAAAACGTGTTGTGCATTTTGCCTGTTAATTTACACGACAACAGCGTTTTGGGGACAAACTTTTGAAAATGAGTTTCAAAGTGCAATTTTTTATTTTTTATTTTTTTATAATACTGTTATTATCTCTGAGTAAACTACAAAAACGCAAATTGTGTTTCTTTACAAAGTAACATTGCCAACTACTGGCCTGGCAGCATTTTTAGTTGTTTTTACAAATTTGTGTGAACGAGAATAGGTTTGACAACATCATTGCCTGTACGCAAAAAAAAACACTACACAAACGTTTCCATTTTTACTTATTATGTTCACCTGTGTCTTGCTTAGTTAGTCATTATGTCTTATGTATTTCACTGTAAATCACTGTATTATTCTGACTGGGTTATAAAAGTAGACTGATTGCTATAAAAGGAGGGAATAAATGCTTCCAATCATTGTGTTCTTGTGTTAGCAATGGTTACCTTCAAAGAAAGACGTGTAGCCATATTAGCCTTGCATGCCTCACATGCAAGCAAACTGCTACAAAGAATATTGCACCTAAAAGAACCAGATCATCAAGAACTTCAAGGATAGAGGTTCAACTGCAGTGAAGAAGGATTCAGGACGTCCAGCAAGTGCCAGGACCGTCTCCTGTGGAGTCGGCTACAGAATCATGTCATTTAAGCCACTAAACTCTTTTAGTGAAAGTTTTCAGTCTAATCATCCAGTAAGCAAATTCATTCAGTCCCAAACAACGCTAATATAAAGAAAACCAGGCTTATTACATCAGGGATTTCAGAGAGAATAGAGACGTTGTGTTTTCAGTGAATTATTCATTCCAGTGTGTTTTTCGCGTTATCTGGGATTGTTTCTGAAAAGTGCAAGCCATCACGCATTGCGCTGTGTGAAATACAGACTGAACCAAACACCGCTCTATGGCCAGATGATACGCAAACTATGTTTCTTGGTTGGATAAAGCAAACAAGCTTCTTGCTAGTAAAGGTTTGATGGATGAGGATTGCAATCAAGGTGAAGACGGTTGAGGTGAAGTACAGGAGTCGTACAGTCAGCATGCGCGAGTCCGTTATTGAAGCGCTCTCGACGCACTGATTGCTCATTGTATTTATGCACAGACACTTTAAGTTTTCAGTACATTCACATTGTGTCCACACAAATTCAGGATAATGTTTTTGACCGTTTCGGGATGAACCGCACAGTTTAATTATCAAAAATTGTCGCTGCGGCTCCGTCGTGGTCGCCTGGGTCTTCTGTGTCACTCCTCTTCATCAGCGCTCCGTCTGCGCCGTGGGCTCCACCACCTTCGTCTCCATTGCCTTCACACGTCCCCAAGGTGGCGTTGAGGCCTTCACCACCATGGCTCCTCCCTCCAGGGCCGCCGCCGTGGTCCACCGTGGAGGATTGGAGGGGTTGAGTTATATATGGTGCTGTAAAATAATAATCCGTGACAGAATGTGAAGTGCTGTAAGTGTTTCACTGAACGCGCATTGCTGATTCGTGCGGCTGTAACCAGCACCGGTAAAAATGTGATTTCACAACAAAAGTCAAACGTGATGTGTATGACACAGAAAGTCGACTTTACTGTACCTGTGAATCGAGAGAGAAAACATCGCAGACGCTCAACACAGTCAGTGACGGCGTTTGATCATAATAATATCATACAAGCGCAAACATGTTCATGATTATATTAATAACTCCTCACTTTATACCGTTTTAGAGCATTTGATGAGTTCGTCTCTAATATCTTCCTCCTCGAAGGAATTTTTGTTTGCTTCCCCATCATGTGGGACAATCCTGTTGGCATAGCGAAGGAACAAGAGAATACAAAATTATTATATAAATTGTTCTTAGATGTTATTTCGGTAAATGTTCCTTACAGACAATCGACACTTGTTAATCCTTAATGACAAAATCAGAATGATAAATTAAGTTGGATAAGTGTGTGTGAATGTGACCCCTTTAAAAATAGGCCCTACCACAATTGTTTTCTATATTTTTTTTTTGTGGTTTAATTTTACATTAATTATCATAAAACAAATAAAATAAATAGGCCAACAGGAAATACATTTTACTTAATAATTGACATATTAACAAAACCAAAGAAAAAAATGTTGGACAAGTATTTTCATTTTTGTGACCATAAAAATTATGGATCATTTAAAAAAAAAAAAATTGTATAAACAATTTAAAATTTAAAATAATTTAAAATAAGAACAAAATCCGTGATGGCGCCGGTGCCATCATACATTTTTTTTTGTTATAAAACAATAAATAATAATTACCTTAATTATTGCAACTCACCAGTATCAAACTGTGCGTTGGTAGGTTTAAGGTCTCTTGCTCTTCACGAAGTTTCTTCTTTCTCGACCAGCTGTGGGCGAATGCAGTCACCACATTTCGGCACAACCCCATGGCCCTGGATGTCCTCTCCTTCTCGGCTGACATTGAGTTTGTGACTGCCAGGTTAAGATTGTGGCCGAAACAATTCAGCCATGGCCATTCTAATTTCCTAACAACAGCTGTATGACTTTCTGATGTGAACGCAGTCTGCAAGCACCTGCTCTTCAGCTTCCATTTTTTTTGGATGAAATGTACAGTCAGACTCATAAACGGAGTCATATTTAACGCTGGACCACATGTCAGTCGTGGCAGAAAAGAAATCAAGGTTGTGTAGTTCCGCAATGATTTTCTCTTTGGTTTCGCTGAATAGTTGAGGAATGACAGTGTTTGAAAAGTATTTTTTTGCTCGGAAGTTCGTACTGTTTATCAAACGACTGAAGCATTTCTTGGAAAGCAGGTTTCTCTACAGTGCGGAGCGGCACGTTCTCAACTACCAAAAATGTTGCCACATTTCTAGTTAATGTCTTCCATTTATCGCTTTCTCTTTTGTATTTGGCCATTTTTGAGAAGGCCTCTGCGATACCCAGCTGACTAGCTGGGCGTTTGCGTTCAGAAGACATGAGTTGAGTATACACGGCTGGGTGACATGACCGGAGATGGCTCGGGAGATTCGAGGTGTTTGCCCTTTTAACACTTGTTGTTTTCCCACAAAGCCTACAAATGGCTTCATCTAAATTGATTGGTTCGCCTTTCTTGTTCGGCACGAATCCAAAATATTCCCAGATCGGCGATGTAACATTTGGTTTTCCAACAAGATCAATGGCTGGACTTGAATTTCAATGTAACGGAAATGTGTCTTAACATAAAAAAAAGTTCTATAAATCTATAGGGAAGGCTATAAATTACTATCGCTATTCGCTGTTAATAATTATTACACGTGTACACAAAACTGCACTTTATACTTGTTATAGTGTTCAATCATTCACGTGGTATGTGACGTCACACTACCGCCGGTCATCCTCCACCACTGCGGTGGCGCGGTTGTCATGCCAACCGTCACAGCCCTAATATATATATATATATATATATATATATATGAAAGATAACATGAATGCCTGACGGGCTTTCTTGATCATAAATTTGGAAATTTTGGCCGATACTGATAACTCTTTATATTTTGAAGCCGATAACCGATGTATTGGGGCCGATAAATACAAATCTTTCTGAGCCTGATTATAAAAACAAAAGGCAAACTAATACAGTGAACAACTGCTTTTTTTTTTTTTTATCTTTTTTTTTACGTAACTGCAGAAAACAAGGAAACATCTTGATCTTTCTTTTCCCAAAATCATACTTTTCCCAAAATCAACATGTTTCTTAACTTTTAAAAAACATTTATATATTCCTATGGCCAACTTTCTTTTATAAATATCTATTGCCTGACAAAAAAAGAAAATAATGCATAAGTAAAGCTTACAAGTCACTGAACTACATTAACATAAAGAATCAAAATACCAGTCAAAGAATATAAATGTGCAATGGACAGAGGTGTCAAAAGTATTCACAATCATTACTCAGGTAGATACTAGGGTTTAAAAAGACGTCTGTAGAAGTAGAAGTATCAACTCAAGCTTTTTTACTTAAGTAAAAGTGTAACAGTACTGGTTTCAAAACTACTTAAAGTATAAAAGGAAAAGTAATGTAAGGAAAAAAAAAACACAGGGGCCTATAGTGCACTACCCCACCTCCTCCCAAAAAAAAAAAAAAAAAAAAAAAAAAAAAAATCTAAAGCCCATAATGACTATAATGTTATATTAAAACATTTTAGTACAATGGAAATACATTAAAGAACCATATATGTGTACTACTGAGCATTAACGTGTTTCATGGAGCGGAAGATATGATGACTAGTTGCCTATAAGTATTGTAATGGTGCAAAAAGTCAAACTTCAGAGGCATGTTATCAATAACCTTTATTGGAATGTAAATGTACATCCAAGCTTACAGTAGCTGCAGGAATCTGTGAGGGCAACAGACAAGAAAATTGGTGTACCCAGGGCAGGCTTAGTAACAGTTACCCCTGTATGGTTGTCTATATATAATAAACATTTGTGCTGTCAAAATGAATGATTAATCCAAGTGATTAATCAAAAAATAAAAAATAAAAATAACTCAATCCTGATTGATGCCTTCCTGGTATGTATTATGCTCAATTCTATAGCTAATGGCAACAATGTCACATTTAGGCTAACTAGAAGATGTAACAAACACTTTGGACTCAATCCTGTATGTACAACAACAGGCTAATCTACATCAGGATCTACATCAGTTCAGCACAGAACATGCAACAAAGAGTTACCAATAGGCTTTGTTCAGCCGCAAAAGCAGCTGGTTCTCAAAGTTCTTTGAGCCAATGCATGCTTTTCTTGGCCTGCAGATCAGTCCTGCAACACTAAACAGTCTTTCACAGGCTGCTGAGGAAGGGAGTGCCGTATTAAGCTTAAGTGATAGCTGGCACACAGCTGGGAAGGACTTCAGTACCTCTACTGTGTCTCCTGGGCACCCCAGGTACGCATCCAACTGCTGGGTCGTTTCAAGAGGGCCGGTCTTCTTCATGGAGGAAAATAAGTCCTCTTCCTCAGATGATTGGGAGCCCTCCTCATTGATGTGATTCTCGGCCTGACAGTCCAAGTGGCTTCTGATATAGTCAAGGCCTGTGGAATAAAAAAACTAAAATCAGGACAATTTAGACCATATGACAGTATTGTAATTGTGCACTGGATAGTGTGTGTGTGTTTGTGTGTGTTTGTGTCATTAAATGTTATTTCAAATTTATTTCACTATCTCCATAGAAATTACATGTATTAAGGGGAAGTTGAGACACTTACCAAGTTTGAGGATATTTTCGTCACTTGTCCAGCAGGTCTTAAATTTGGGAACTAGAATGGCTGCAGCTATCAGCTCTGGATCTGCAAGCATCTCCCCGATCCCCGAAAGAAGTGCAGCAATCAAAGGTTCACAGAACTTGGAGGCGACGTGAAGGTGCTGGAGCTTAGTAGAGTTATGGTGGGGACCAACCATCCCATCTGCACACTGGTTTCTCCCTGAAGAACATCCAGTGCCTTTGCAACTGGGCTCATTGTCTTCGCATATTCTGCAAGAAATGCAAATTCCACTGGAGTAAACCTGTACAAAGAAGAAAAGAAAAACACAACATGTAACATTTAGCCTACTTGATGTAGCACCTTCAACTGGAGGAACTGATAATTAAAAAGGAAAAATATTGTCATCTGAGACTTTTAGAAATGTAATTGTGTTGCTACAAATCACATCCATAGTAAATATGGGGACTGCAATTTGTTATAGTGCATTCATGTGTTCTTCATTATTCAAAGTATAAAACTATGACTTAATCTATTGTTAATCACTTCATTAACTGAAAGGCAAAAAAACAAGCAATTACTTAGGTGTATCTAGTTCACTGCAGACAACTGCAAGGGCTCCTTCGCCTTGTTCTCTTGTTATTCTCACTATTCTTTCTATGGCTGAGAAGAGTGAATTCCACCTTGTAGCAACAGGCCTTATGAGTTGGAGTTTGCAGTCTTCACATTACTTCAGATGCGGTGGTTGATCTTAAACTTTTGTTCCACAGGCTAGAGCATTTGGCAAATGTGGACCTTGACACGCGCTTGTACAATGGGTTGACCTCTGCTTTTGAAGCATCAACTGTGGACACGCAGCGATGGTGCTTGGGTAGCTGGTATTCCAAGTAGTCATCTTCGTCCAACAAATTCAACACCCTCAACGCTTTCCTCTTCTTCATCGTAATCATCATTTTGGCCACCATCATCCTCTTCTCCATCACCCTCTCCTACAGGTTCAGGAGTGTTGTTCTCGTCAGTCTGCCCATAAACTCTGAAGGCTTTCAGGAAGTTTGATCCGTTGTCAGTTGTAGTACGAACGATTTTCTCTCTGATATTGAATTCTTTGTGAATATCATTTAGGGCACCAGCCGGGGCAGAAAAGGATCTCTGCATGGTCTGGGGGTTAAACCAGTGTGCAGTGACACCAATGAAACTGCGACGGCGTGCCGTCCAGCAGTCTGTTGTTGTTGCTATGAACTCAATTTCACTAAGGGCAGCTTTCAGTTTTCTTTTCTTTTCAACAGAGGTCTTTGTGACTTTGTTTACAACAGTATTGCGTGTCATGACATTTGTATTTGGCTGAAGATGTTGCACAAGATCAATGAAGCCCTGTTGTTGAACAATGTGTGGTGGATGCAAGCCTTGGACAATGAATTTGAGGACTACTTTATCCACACTTGCCTGGGACACTCTTCGAGTCTCACACAGCTTGGTTTGTTTGGAGGGTGGGGACAAAGAACCTTCAGTGGATGACTTCCTTTTGAGGGCTGCTGAAGTTAGCTGCGTGTACCTCTCTAGACGAGTGGGGTGTTTCTTCTGTGGAGAAAATTAATGCACAGGCACAGATTGAGATTCATATTATTTCTCTCAAACCACAAGCTCAGACTATCTAGGACTTTCGCTGTATTAAATGTCATGCTTGAAGTTCATGAATGAAGGTCAGACTACAAGTTAGGGAGCAGTTTCACTGGTCTATGCAATTATGTTGAGCAGAATATTGCCACTTAAAGCTGTTTTAGGACCAGAAGCAGTTGCTGGCATGACTGAAAAGTAGCATTAATGATGAGATAGTCAGACTAAATTCATTTTGAACAGCATTTGGCTGATAGTTGGTAGTTGGGCCTATTACCTCTTTACAAGGACCCATAGGGCCTGCCCCTCACAGGCGTGCACACTCTCAGACACAGACAGGATCATGCCTATCCTTAGTACATGATTTACCAACCAGCTGTAGACTATAGCTTTGCACAATTAACTTACAAATATTGCATATAGTAATAATATAGGCTCAGATAACATTTGGCTAAAGTCGAATTTCAAATCTCACACAGAGCCCACCAAATGAACTTGCAACGTTGCAAGTACCCAATCATAGCCTATCCGCCTGTTTCTCCAGCAACCTGCTGACCTACTTCCGCTTTCCGGTATTGTGTTTCCTGTTCAGCGGATAACCTCTACTTGCTAAGTTGCTAGCGTACCATGATATCGACAGAGAAGGCAACATTACATTGATTAGAATAAGTTGTGTTTAAATGTGGTTAACATGAGCTCAGGTTCAACTTGTGCCATTGTTGGTTGCCATAACAATTCAAGAAAATTGAAGATTTTGTCGGAAACGTCTTGCTTCGAACATGTCCATCGCCCTATGCTTTGCACTCCATGCCAAGGAATAAGGAACGCAAAACAGCATGGCTTGCAGCTTTGAAACTAAAACACCCTCCAGAGAAAGTTTATGTTTGCTCTTTCCATTTCTTAAAAAAAAAAAAAAGCCAACCGAACTGCATCCTGATCCGGAGCTTTATCTGGGCTACGACCAACCACCTCTGAAGACGTGGAGAAAGCTAGTCCGGCTAACTGTGTCAGAAACGGCTAGCAGCAGCAGAGTTAGCAGCAGCAATGAAGACATCGAAGGCAGACCTCGTAAGTTAAACTGTAACTTTACAGTTATTCCATGTTTTATGCAGCAATATATAAATACTGGTTATATAACGTTGGGCTGGAAACTGAAATGACGTAACGTAAGCCAAACCCTACTTTTAATTTAACATTACTAATATTTCCTTTTCGTGATATGGGAGAACCGGGACAGCTGAAACACTTTTCAGATAAACACCATTTTAAAAAGAAAACGTTACAGACGTTAGGGTTCTGCTTAAGTACTTCATACTGTACATGCTGATGTAACGTTAGTTTGACATATCAGTGTTGTATGAGCTCAGAGAAATTTGCTGTTTCATTCGTCACGTGTTTCACTCATTATCAGTTCATCCCTATACTTTCTTCTACTCCACTACATTTCAAAAGGCAAATATTATAGCCTACTTGTACACCACTACAATTATTTGAGAGCTTTAGTTGCTAGTTACCTTTTCAGTTTTAGATAATTAATACAAAACATACATTTATTGGTCAATTATGACATGTTGTACTTCTAGTGTTTACTTTCCTACAGTGTAACTTTGACAATACTTTTGTTTTGGTCAGACTGCTCAACTGCTTCAGACCAGATCAGCAACTCAAGTTCTGCAACTCCCATTCACCAACAGTTACACTCAGTCCATACACAGTGGGAGGACCCTGCCCGACAAGATCATGATTACTGCAAGGCAGCCAGCAGAAAAGATGTGCAGGATAAGATGACTCAGTGTGATGACATTGCCTACTTTTTGCTTCAAACTAACGCGGATGCTTTGCTCTACACTGGTCTAGATCTAGAAACATTTGACATTCTTGTATCAACACTGGAAGGACATGCCAGTAATTCATTTACAATGCCTGTTCGAGATCAAGTTCTCATGACACTTATGAAATTAAAAACAAACCGTGTGATAGGTGATCTAAGCAGACAGTTTCATGTATCACTGAGCATGGCTAGCAAGATAATCTCATATTGGATCGACAAACTGGAGGAAGTTTTCCGACCTCTAATTCCATGGCTTCCAAGAGAAACTATTCGGGCAACCATGCCTGCAGCCTTCAAGAGGAATTTTCCCAGTACAACATGTATTATAGACTGCAGTGAGAGCCTTTTACAGAAACCCAAAAACCTTGATTCCAGAGGAGAAACATACAGTCATTATTATTCACATAACACTGTGAAATACCTGGTAGCTGTTGCCCCATGTGGACTAATTATGTTCATTTCTGCAGCATATGGAGGGCGATGCAGTGACAAATGTATCACTACGGACTCAGGCATATTGGACTACTTAATGCCTGGAGATGAGGTCATGGCAGATAGAGGCTTTACCATACAAGACTTGCTCTTTGAGAGAAAGGTGAAGTTGGTAATGCCTTCTTTCACAAAAAAGCGTGGACAGCTAACAGAAGAACAGGTGACAAGTACTAGACGAATTGCACATGTGAGAATTCTTCAAAAATTCTCACATGTGAGAAAAAAAGTGTTCTTCAGGACAAAAAGTGGTTGGAGGGGGGCTTTGTCCACACTGTCTCTGAAGTCTTTGTGTGACACATGATGTGGTGTATTTGGGAGTGGTTGACTGGCTACAGCCCTACAGTTAACACTGTATTGCTGTTCTGCCTTGTGGTGCTTGAAGTTAAAGGACAAATCCAGTGAAAAATGAACCTAGGGGTAATTAACACATGGTTACCGAGTCGATCGTTCCCTGAGGTGCGTTTTCATGATAATTGAATGTAAAGAGTTTTATTTATAAAAACAGATTAGCTCATAACACTAGTATATGGGGCAGAGAGTAAGTAAAAACACATCGCAAGTTAATACCACTAACAAGGCTCAAAATAGCCTCACACTAACACGGTATCATGATGAGGGTCCATACATGCAAACCGAAGCATTGAGAACTTTGTAAATGTACAAACAGTTTAATAAGAAGATACTTTATAAAGACAGTACATTACGCGTTTACATGCAGGATCCATTTTGGAAAACAGTCTCGACTAATCGAGTCACGAACGCCGTGCTACGTTAGATTTCACTATGCGTAATTCCTATCGACCAGCTCACTTAGCGCGGCGTTCGTTGCTCGACTAGTCGAGACTGTTTTCCAAGATGGATCCTGCATGTAAACGCGTAATGTACTGTCTTTATAAAGTATCTTCTTATTAAACTGTCTGTACACTTACAAAGTTCTCAATGCTTCGGTTTGCATGTATGGACCCTCATCATGATACCGTGTTAGTGTGAGGCTATTTTGAGCCTTGTTAGTGGTATTAATTTGCGATGTGTTTTTACTTACTCTGTGCCCCATATACTAGTGTTATGAGCTAATCTGTTTTTATAAATAAAACTCTTTACATTCGATTATCATGAAAACGCACCCCAGGGAACGATTGACTCGGTAACCATGTGTTTTATTTATTAGTTTATTTAATAGGGACCATGCATATTCATGTACATTGTTGTATGAAAATACACCATGTAAATATGCCAGAATTAGTAAAAAGATACTACTTTTCATCTGCAGTCCCTAGGCCGGTAACATAAAAACTAACAAAAAGATAACCAACAATCATACAACATTAATTCACCATGACAACAATACACATAGATAAAAATATACATTGACAATACAAACAAACAAGACAAAAATTCATGATATCAATGACATTATACATTCACCACTATACTACATTTAATTTAACAGTGAGAGTGTATGACTGATAAATGTTACAGTTAAAAATGAGTACATTTCTGGTTCTCTAAGAGCCACTGTTTTAATAGAGTTTTAAAGGTGGTGAATGTAGGACACTCTCGTATCACAAGGGGCAAGCTATTCCAAAATTTACCGCCTATTATTGACAATACATTTTGTCCAAAGGTGGTACGTTTAAATGGTATCAGTTTTCCATTTTACAGAGGCCCGTGTACTACCTCCGCTTGCAAGTTTTTGAAAAAAGACATGCAGCGGAGGCGGAGCAAGATTATGTAACACCTTATAAACTAGACAAATGTACTTGAAACGTTTGAAATTGTCAAAACTTAAAAAATTATGTCTCTCTAAAATATTGCAATGGTGAAATGACAATGCCTTTTTATCCAAAGTTTTTATGGCTTTCTTAAATAGAGATTCAATAGTTTTAAGACTCGATATGCTAGTTAATGACCAATTTATAAAACAATACTCAATATGTGAAAAAATCATAGTATATAAGAACAACTTGGCTGCTTTGGTGTTAAGAAATGGCCTAACTTGTTTAAAATTCTGCAAACTGAATTTAACTTTATTTGCCAACTTTTTTACATGATATTTGAATGTTAAGGTGGAGTCATATATAACTCCTAAATACTTAAATTCATTGACAATATCAAGCTCCTGTCCTCTAAAGAACACATTAGAATGTGACACCTTTATACTTTTTTTGGTGAACGCCATACAGACTGTTTTTTTAGTGTTTAAATAGAGACATGACTTAGTGAGCCAGTCATCAATGTGAGCCATTGCTGATGTAAGTGTGGATGCTATCTCTAAGTAGTTCTTATCATGTGTAAAGATTACAGCATCATCTGCATACATCTGGACATCAACATTTTTACATGCCTCTGGCAGGTCATTAATATAAAGTGTGAACAAGATCGGACCAAGTATGGAGCCTTGAGGGACCCCTACTGGACATTCACTAAATGGAGACTTCGAGTCATTAATACGAACACATTGCTTTCTACAGGACAAATATGATTTTATCCAGTTGAGAGCTTGCTTAGAGAAATTAAAATATGTCAATTTAGATAAAAGAACTTCATGATTTACAGTATCAAAAGCTCGCTTTAGGTCTAGGAAGACAGCACCAACATAAGAACTCTTATCTAGGTAGCCTTTAACCTTTTCCAAAAACAAACAATTAGCTGTTTCTGTTGAATGATGGGCCCTGAATCCAAATTGCATAGGGTGGAGTGAATTATTGCTTTTATTGAGATGTTGAATCAGTAATTTAGCCACCCATTTTTCAAGGATCTTAGAAACAACAGGTAAAATACTGATTGGCCGATAATTGTTCATATCCGATCTTTCCCCTGATTTAAAAATGGGTGTGACCAGGGTCATTTTCCATGCTGATGGCACGATGGATTGACTTAAAGACTGATTAATCAGATGTGTAATAGGCTGTAGAAGGACCTCTTTGTGCCTTTTTAAAAAATTCGTATCAAGGCCATAGATATCCATGGCCTTCGAATTTTTTAAGCTATTGATAGTGTTTAATAGCCTACCTCTAATTCAGTTATTTGTTGTAGGTAAAAATTCGGCTGTGCACAACTAATGGAGTGAATAGAGTAGCTAGGTGAATTAAAAAGTTGAGTTATTTCATAGACAGAGTCTAAAAAAAAAGTGTTTAGTTCAGTAGCTATGATAGTTGGATCTGTAACTAGTTCAGTGTTAATTTTCAACTCTAAAACTTTATCGTTATAATTCTGTTTTCTGCCAATCAGCTTGTTGATGGTTTGCCATATCCTCTTCCCATTTCCTCCAGCCTCTTTGATAGTATCAATGAAAAAGTTAGCTTTAGCTTGTCTCAGCGTTTTTATTACTTTATTTCTTAATGAGGTAAATTTTTGTCGGTCTGTTGTAAGACCTGATTTTAAAGATTGTTTCAATAATTGATCTCTTTCCTTCATAAGTTTCCTACATTCTACATTTAGCCAGGGCAATGTGTCCCTGCTTTTCTTATGACTCCGCTTTCTAAGGTAGGGTCCCATAACTTTATTAATTGTTGACGTAAATTGATCACAATCACTCTCCAGATCTCCTTTAGAGAGGACCCCTTTCCATGCAATCTCTCCTAATGCTACCCCAAGGTTTTCCTGTTGACCAATTGGAACTGATTCATATTTACATATTGTTTTGGCTGAGGGGAGAAAACGATATTTTTTTAGCTTCCTGGCTAAAAGAATGATATTGTGATCTGACAGCCCTGTCATTAAATTAAGGGTCTTAGTAATGCGTTCTGGTCTATTTGTGAACAGTAAATCTATTTTAGTTTCAGATCGATTAGTTATTCTTGTGGGTTGTTCAATTAACTGTGTAAGATTAAAATAGTCTGTAATATTTTTTAGCTTTTTTCTACCACCCTTATCACTCCAATTGACATTAAAATCCCCCATCAATATAACCTCCTTGTTAAAATCCAGACTATGGAGGAGATTTTTTAACTGATCATAGAACTCAAGCTTCGCTGAAGGTTTTCGATATAGACAGATTAAACTAAATGTCATTTCAACTGAAAGTGAGATGTTAACACCAACACATTCAATATCAGTTTCACCAAGCCATTCAATTTGTTTGCAGTTTATAGTTCTTTTCACATATAATAAAACTCCCCCTCCCTTCCCATGATCTCGGTCTTTCCTAAAAACATTATTTCTGCCAGAAAGACTCGGGAGAATTATTGCTGTAGCATAGACATTTATTAATGAGCTCAGCAAGCAATCAAATTCTTTGGCGGAGGCCCCGTTCATGACTCGAATTCCAGGGGTATTGAATCAGCGACTGCTGACTGAAGATGAAGGCAGGGGCGCCGCTCACCCCCCGAGGCGATGAAGGGGGCCCTCTGGTGGTGGTGGGGTGGATGGAAAGGAGGGCGTCTTGAAGACTTCAGGTTGGAGAGAAGAGCCCATCTAGTGATATTAGGGATGGTGAAAGTGGACACCTGGGTGGTCGTGATGGGGGAGGATGGAGGAGAAGATCCGTCTTAGTGGTGGTGGGGAGGAAGGTGGTGGCTGGAACAACAGCATCTGCGGACTCAGATATGAGTAAGGGCTGCCCTTTTATACTACAGCAAGGAAATGATAGGGTAGTTGGTAAGGCAATTAGTGACGTAAATGATTGAGTCTCCCTGGCAGAACTTGCGCTAGCTTTATATCCTGGCATAACAATAAGTGCCTCCGGAGATGAACGAGTTAACCAGGTCTCTGACAGTCCAAGAAAATCAATATTAGAATTTACAAGCAAGTCTTCCAGTTGTTCACGTTTGGTTGCCATACTCCTAATATTTAAATGTCCACCAAACAGCCCTTTAGTTTTACATCGAGGATCCCACACAGTTCGAGCCTGATTAAGCGTTTGGAAAAACTTTGCGGTGCGATGTTTTTTCATCACGGGATTCCTAGATCTAGTTGAAGGCATAGTCAATGTTAGACCTACATCACGATCCGGAATGTTTCGGGACTCACCAATGGAGATAATAATATTCCGCTCTTGCAACGAGATGACCTCCTTCACATTGCCGCTGAAGTTTGTTGAGCTAGACCTAGCCCTCGGCTGTGAACGCTCCGAGCCAGTGGCCAACGCCACCTCAGAAGACTCCATCACAGCCCGCAGCCCCTGGCCGATTGCCACCGACGGCGCCATCCGAGCGAATCCCGCTGAACAGCCGTCAGCAAAGGCACCCAACTGCACGACCGGTATAAACAAACACGGCAGCACAGGTGGTGAGTAGAAACAGGCCATTGATCGAATAGCAAACAGGGACTGCCCTGGTAACGCCAGGGGAGTGTAGGGCAGTGGTAGTCCGGGCCTTGCATTGGCTACAAGCAGATTGTTGAGGAGAGTTGTAAACAGGGCGCATTGGAAGACGCCGATTTGTGTTATCGCTGTCTGTTGCGGTCCGGGATTGCGCTCAACATCACCAGCAAGAAGTAACAATATGGTGAGTTGAACGAGCCCATGGCGTGGGTTACATAGCATTTCACGCGATGTAGAAGACACCTTTGGCTTTGTATATCCATTGATGTTAAATTTGGAGTACAGCAGGTTCTGGCTGCTGCTAACACAGGTGTTTTCTTTATTAAAACAATGTTGCACAGACAGCAACAATAGCGCCACAATGTATGGAACTATGATCCAGTGATGTAATGAAAATTTGGGCTTAGATGGTTTAGACAAACAGCGCAAACAACACGCAGCACCTGCCAAGCTACATGCATGCACGTCCAAGTCCGCCATGTTGTTCAGTTTTTTGTCTTAATTACCCCTAGGTTCATTTTTCACTGGATTTGTCCTTTAATCTGACTCAGACGTTTAGGCTCAAGGTTCTTTGATGTCCCTGCATTCCACCTGCGCTGCTCATCTGTACATGCAAGCCCTGTCTTTCCACCAATCACTGCATTTTTCACCTGCAATAATGGCATCAATACTGTCTTGGTTATTTATCCACTTACTATTAACATTGCTATTATTAATAGTAATGTTAATAGTAAGTGGATAAATAACAAAGACAGTAAGCATGAACATAAGTATATTGAATTACAAGTGTAAAAGTACATTTTGTCAAGTGCTGTGCATATGTAGTTTTTTTATTTGTACCTTCCACAGAATAGCTGCTGCATGGCTACATGACTTCCCTAACCCAGCAATGCGAGAGCAGACGACTGTCTCAATGAATCCACTTTCCCTCAGCATTACCCATGCTGTATGTTTAGCTTTATTGACACTCTGACTGGGCTCTACTGCTGCCTTCAAAAATATTGCTGTGTTTCTTCAACAATACTGTACCTATTTTGTTACTATGCAAGTAAGTATATGCTTCTGTGCTTTTGTAATTACGCAATTCTTCGCCATCAACACCTTCAGTTAACAACGTCAATGTAGCTAACATCGGGCCATTGCTTCATGTCATCTAGCCACTCCGTCAGAAGGGATGGATGAGGAACTGTTACGGTACCGTCGTCACGACTTGTTAAAACATCCATGGTGTGTATCCACCTACATTTTTTGTCCATTTGTGCTTCATCCATGGAGAAAAACCGGCTTTTACAGCAAACAAGCTAGCAAGCTACAAGCTATCAAACGTACACAAGCTTCGAACCGGAAAAGGACAACCGACTTCCGGTTCAAACCCGCTATGAATCATGGGTAAATTCGCTAACCAGGAAAAAGGTGGATACTGCTGGCAAGCAAACCATGGCATGTCTTGGCATGTACCTAGCCTTAGCAAACATTGCAAATTTTCCATTGGTACGTTACTAGGTTATTACAATATTTTGTCAATAATCGACTGATAATAACAAACTTTTAGCTTACCTCAATATGCTTTTTCAAATTAGAAGGCGAGTTTTTGAAAGCCATTAGCTCGTGGTACTTGGGTGCATAGAGGAATGCGAAAGGAGTTGTTTTTGCATCCAACCATTTCGAAAAATTCTTTCAGGTACGGCCAGGGATGTATAAGGGTTGGCTGGTCTTCCTGGCTACCATCCTCCTTGCTGGTGCTTGGTTGGGACATTTCGCTCGAGTTCTCTTCTTGAGTCTCTGCCACGGACATCTTCGTACTTGGCTACATACGTCTGCTATGTCCAGTGTTGGGGTGTGACGTGATTTGTGTCAGGTGCGATGGATCGCGCACAAATCAATAGGGTGTCGGACTGGTATATGTTTATACTTCTCATCCAACCACAATCAAATTCACTCTATCCGAATGGTGCGATTTATCTGGATAGTTTTTTTTCTTTTTTCTTTTTTTTTTTTACGATGACAAGCCGGAATGAAAACAAGCCGAAAAGAAATAGGAGTAACGAGGCTATTTATAAAGGAGTAGAAAGTACAGATAATTGTGTGAAAATGTAAGGAGTAGAAGTAAAAAGTCGTCTGAAAAATAATTACTTCAGTAAAGTATAGATACCCAAAATTTCTACTTAAGTAAGGTAACGAAGTAGCCTGGATGCCAGCCGAACTTAGCCCCGCCCACAACATTTTTAGGTCGGGAAGTTCGGTCTGGACTTGATCCGTTGTGGAGCTATTTTGCCCAAACAAAAGCTGTTCGGACCAATCAAATTGTCAGGGCGGGCTTTATACGATGATGGACAGATGATCAACAGTAACGTTATCACCCAAGTCAACAACGAGTGCTTGGGTTGAATTCGTTTACAACAAAGATGACTGCCGCTGGAGAATTGAGATTTCACACTTACAAATAAGTCAGATAGAATAAATGCATATTTGGCGTACTCCCCTCATCTGAGGAGAGGGCTCCAGGCTCGGTATTCGGCCCGAACCCAAAGTAGGCTACTCTCCCCTATTCCTGGCTGTGGAAGAACAGGCCAAGAGTGAGTGGAGGGATGCTGAAAACTGTCAAGGAATGTTAGGTGAGTTGACAGAGTGAATAAATATATGCTTCCTCTCATGCTGATAGGGTAGACATGGTAATTGTTTGATGACAAGTTGATTGGATTGATTATTTGAACGTGCTCCTCCCGAACTTTGTTTATGAAACATCATGTGTAGATTCTGCCATCGCGTCTGTTGTAGAAGATATCGACAGCGCATTAATTTGATAAGAGGAACAGAGAACCGCAATCAAGGCATTTGTCGAACGGAAAGATGAATGAAGAACATACGTCACTTGCTCCGTTGCTCTGATTGGTTGTAGGTCTATCCAATTGAGTGCTGAGGCATTTTCCTTCCTGGTTCGGTTGAAACACGCCCCATAATCACAGCCAATGGAGCAGTATCAGACTCATATTCTGTCTAGAATCTGAGTATGATGACGTCAGGCTAGTAATGAAGTATTTGTACTCTGTTATTTGACACGCTTGGCAATGGATAAATAAAGCATGACTTTGTGTGTATTTAAGAACAGGTAGGCTAACTAGAAATTATATGGAATTGTCTGACCATTTGGTTACTACTTATGTGAATGTAAGAGTGTAATGTTTATGTTTTGTTTTTTAACGAAGAGAATCATTTCGGCTTTCTCACACATAAGTCTGTTTCTCTTTTCATCAATCACGTTTGATGCCGCTGAGATGGGACGTTCGCTGTCTACACTTACAGGGAGCTGACAGGTATTTGCGTGCAGCTTGGGCAAGGGCTAGAAAACGGGACATATTGCTTTTCCAAAACTGCAGTAGGCTCTCATTCCTGGAAATGAGTGGCCCGCTTAGATATGCATTCACCTACAAAGAGGAATACAAAGTGTATTACAATTTTATGTTTTATTAAGAAAGTTCGGGAGGAGCATGTTCAGATAATTAACCTGATTAACACGAGAGGTGCGCATTCAGTTAATGAACTCATTAACAATAAGAGGAATATAAACAGCAGACTTACCTCTTCGTCGATAGTTTATCAGCATCCCTCCACCACCCTATCTCCTCACTTGTAGTCCTAACTTGCCCTTATCACAACCGGGGGGAGTACATTGGGTTCGGGCCAAAATTCCTAGCTCGGAGCCCTCCCCCCGGACAGCACACCAAATACTCATAACACGTACTCTACTTAATTATATGTAAGTGTGAACTTGTGAACTTCACTTCAATATAACACAAATAAGCATGTAAAGTTTAATGAATGTAGGCACTGTAAAAAAAATTAAAAATAAAATTGCTGCCTGAAATTGAGTTAAGTCAACTTAGCTGTTCAGTCATTTAGTCTTAAATTATATTGAACTGACTTTAATAAATGAGTTTAATCTTGAATAACTTATTAAAAAAAAAGTTTGCTTAAACATTGCTTAACTTATTTTGATGAGTTACAGTAATGTAAAAACATGTTGTCATGGCTTTTTGATCATATTTTTTACAGTGAACCTGGAACATGAATGTATTGTTTTCTACTCTATATAGCAGTTGTCAAATAAAATGTTATTTATCTGTTGTATTTCTGTTTTTTTCTTCTTTATATCACTAATGGGGGGGTAAAGCACTTTTGAATATGAGGAAAAAAATTACCTGTTGTCCTACTGGAGAGTCTTTGTATGTCTGATGTTCCTTGGTTATGTTTTCTTCAAGACTTTCACCATACATGTCAAGCAGGGATGTTGTGCCTCCGTCACTCTCAGTGCGTCTCTTTTTTAAAGGCGACTCTGTCTAACTTCTCTCTTTCTCTGTGTAATTTTCTGGTGCTGTCATCTTGTTCAGTTGTCTCAGCAGCATTTCTGTTGCTCGTTGTTTAGTGGCTTGATCAAAAAAGCGATCTTTATACCTTGGGTCCAAGATTGTTGCCAAGACGTACAAAGGCTTGTGTATACTGTTAAGCCGCTGCTTCACAGCCCCCAGCAGAGTAGTTTTTGACGTCTTCACTCTGCTATCTGTACTTAGACTCTTGTTCAGTAAACGTTTCAAAGCCTCAACAGAGGGAATCACGTTTGAAGTCGTTGCCATCTGTGAACTTTTTTCTCTCGTCAGTTATTCAAAAGGTTCAAGGATTGTTACTGCATTTTCAATAAGGCCCCACTGGTACACGCTGAATAACGCGGGAAGCTCGTAGTCTGTGCTAACAAACTCGACATCATATAAAATGTACTGTTCCATCGTGTCGGAGTGTCTTGTTGGAGGATCTTTTTTGACAATCCTAGTGCTGTCTGTATCTCTCCTAGTCGGGACATGGCGAGCTGAGAATGTTTGAAGTGTCCGACTATCTTTCTCTCAGCCATACAGTCATAAATGCTGCGCTGGCTCAGAACTCATTTGTGTGCGGCTAACTAAAGAGCATGAGCTATCCAGCCAAGACTGTTCAAGCCACAATCTTCCATGGCTTTCGCCATATTTTGGCCATGATCTCTCATCACAACATGCACCAAATATTTTGTTATGTTTCACTGAGCTAATATGCTCTCAAATGCACAAGCTATAGCAGCTCTGGTGTGAGAGCCTGGGCATTCTTGTGCATGCAGTATTACTCTCTTCATCTCAAAGTTTTCCTCAATTCACTGAGCAGTAAGGCTCAACATACTCACTGGACTTACGTTGGAACTCCATATGTCAGTAGTAAAACTTATATCAGTTACATCAACGATGCTAAAAGGTTGGTCATCAACTGAAATCATTTTCATAACTTTGCATGTGATTGATTTTGCTTTGGGACTGCTCTTGTCGAATTTCCTCGTAATGTCAAGTGTTTGTTGTACTGGCTTGTTGGTAAGGGCTGCCGCTGTTTGTTTGGTTGTTGACTTTTGTCTGATAGTCTTTATAAATTTCGGCGAAACTTCAGATGGCTTATTAAATTAGTTGTATTGAATTTTTTTGTTCTACTGCCTCCCCGCATTACCTCACAATGGCAACTGTTGTTGCAAATTGCAATTTTGATGTCCTCTTTTTTTCACGGTAAAGAACTCCCACACCACCGACATCTTGTCTTCACTCTAGCATAAACTCTTTAAAAGTGCGCGTCTGCTGTGTTCGATGTGTCATGTCATGTGGAAGGCACCAATCAAAACCTTCTTGGCCAACAGCGTGCATCTGAAGTGGTTCAACCGGCAGAAATAATCCATAATTTATCTGTATTAATATATCGACCGAATTTTCTTATCAGACCGATAACGATAACACTAAAAATAATCATTTATCGACCGATAACGATATGGCGTCGATACATTGTGCATCCCTAATATATATATATATACATAATATATATACATGCCTCCTCCCGAGCTGATTTGGGTAGATTATCTGAACATGCTCATCCTGAACTTTGTTATTAAAACATGTGTCATGCCAAGAGTGATGCATCTTGATATCATAAAGAATTGTATCAAAATGTCCCGCAAGAGCATATTTTCCAAAGGACCCAGAAGGAATTTGTTGATGATCTGTGCTGTATGATGGAGCACCATGTCACAAGGCAAGAGTGATAATGTGGCTCGGATCATTACATTGAAATTTTGCATCCATGGCCAGGCAACTCCCCGGATCTTAATCTCATATAGAAAATGTGGTCAATCCTCAAAAGTTGAGTGGACAAGCAGAAGTTCTCAAATTGTGATATTGTGATCAACTCCGAGCACTAATAAGGCAAGAATGGATCTTCATCAGTCAGGATTTGGCCCAGAAGCTGATATCCAGCATTCTAGAGTGAACTGCACAGATTATGAAGAAGGGTCAGCACTGTAAATATTGCATATATTGAATGTTTTTGCCAATAAAAGCCTTTACAACTGAACTTATGAAATGCTTATCACTGTTTTCCAGTATACCATAGAAACATGAAAAAGCAAACCTTGTGAAACACAAAATTGGGTTTCACTTTATTTTGATGGTTTATTTAACAAATTCTGTTGACTATATGTAATGTTGCTCCTGCATGTCTACTTACTCTCATTAAGAGTGTTAGACGAGTATTAGTAGACAGGTAGGGTTAAAATAAGTAGACATGTAGTTACAAAATGTTATAGTCAGTTGAATGTCTGAATCACAATAAAGAGTTGGCAGATATTAAGCAGACAGTCTACTAATACTTGAATGAGAGTTAGTTGACAGGTAGTCGCAAAGTTACTTATAGAATGTTCAAAAGGGACCATCAAAATAAAGTGTTACCCAAAATTGATCTCACTGCCAATACTTGTGGCCACGGCTTGTTGGTTTTTGCACTTTGCTGTAAAGCTGTAGCATTATTGCTCTTCCTTGGATCAACATCTTTGTTTTGTTTGCTTAATAAACATATGTGCTGCAATTAGATCCACTTCTCTTCCTTCGCCTTGACATTGAAATGTTCCAAGAGTCTCAATGATTCTGTATTCATTCAGTGAGAAATGTAGATCTAAGCTGTCTTCTCTGTATTTTAGTAATAATAATGTGGGGGGAAAAAAGAAGACAAATAAGGCTGAAGTTCAGAGGGATGTCAGAAAATTGGCCGCAGGAGTACGGTCATGAAAACTTCATTTAAGAAGCCATTTCTTTACAATTATCCATTGAAATTAATTACATTTAATCATTTAGCAGATGCTTTTATTCAAAGCCACTTACAAATGAGAAAACAGGAAAACAGTGGAACCAATCAAACCAACAATAAGGCAAAAATAAGTTCTGTGACTAGTCCCAGTAGCAAGGTTGTCCATAGTTATTAAATAGGAGGAATGATAAAAATGTACAATTGTGTAATAATTAACAGCTTACCCAGATCATAAGTCTGCTATTACATTACATGCTACTGCTATTGCAAACAATCTTGCATATTCGGTAAGTTCAAATGTTAATGCATTTCTATAGTCATTTGTGCTGCATTAGTTATTGATTAGTTTCACATTAATTATGAAGCTGTATATAGATTCTTAGTTGTTTTCTGAGAGACATGAAAAAAAAAGTAGTTCCTGATTAGTTACAGATGATAGTCAACTACGCATTCAACTGTGTGCTATTAATAATTCGAAAGGTTAGTAAATTCCTTCATGTTTTGATTTAATATAAATCCACCAATGGGAACCATTCACAATGCCACCTTCTGAAATGTAATGCACTGGTTAGCAATGTTTGACAGTGTTACTTTATACAAATTTGTGATTTATAAATTATTCACTCTCACGATTTTCAATAGTTCTAGTTTTGTTGTTGTGCTGTTGATTGTTTTCCTTGTCTCCTCTTGGAAAACTCCTTGTGAAGCTGTGAAGCTTTAGCAGTGAGATACTTGTTCTGAAGCGTTCTGAGGTTGTTGTCTTCATTACATTTATCATGGTTGTAGCAAAATGTCAGGAAAGTATTATTTACATTTTTACATTCACATTTAGTTTTATTTTTTTAAATGTTATCATCACTAGAGGTAATTTATATTCCACACTAGTAACAGTTATTTTTAAAACATACAGATGCACCCATTGTGCATGGGTGACTGAAAATGCACAATTTATCTGTCAACAAATGCCAGATTACTTTAAATAATGAATATGACATGGAGACTAAATGTCCCAGAGCCTTATGCATGTGAGACTATTGCCAGGCTCTTCTTTTTTTTTTTCAGGTGGGGGAACTGCTGTTCTGACTCCTCATTTTCTCTAAACATCAGATAAAATATGCAGGAGGTGTGCATATGACCCCAGCATCTCCATGCAGATAATGACAGGAAGAAGCAGTGTCTAAATGTTTACGCAGCACAGATGTCTACTAGTACTTAGGGTTGTCTTCAGGCTTGACTGCCTTGACCTGGTCCATGTGGATGTCTTGTCTCTAGTGATCAACATCATAAAGTATAGTATGAGAACTTTTAAGAGCAGTACTGTCAGTGTGTGGATTTCTGGTGCTGGTTTAGAGATTTCATTTACTTAAAAAAATACTGACAAAGTGAAACTGAATATAGGCCAGATGAGTGAATAATTAGTAGAAAATGTATTCAATTAAAAAGTAAACATTTTCCTGCTCATGCAAGCATCTTCTTTGTGCAAGGAAAATTAAAAGTGTGTACCCCTCATTGAATGAAAAATATTAGAGAAAGATTTCTGTGTGGAGGGGGAGTAAGCTTCACAGTTCTAACAAAATAAGAACATTAAAAATAAATGTTATCTGTCCCAAGTGTTACTATTTTACCCAGCATGTTTCTGACATTTATTTTGCTGGGCTGTATTTGTGCAATACAGCAAAAAGCAAAATGAATAAATAAATAATGTTACAAAATGATGTCTTATAGATGAGATTTGAGCAAAAAACTGTGTGACAAGGCTATCAAGTTTTAATGTAATTGCATAGAGTAGTTCATTTTGGTCCTCTGTTTTTCCTCTAGTAAGATCTTATTTTTTAAGAGATGGATACAAGATCCTTAAAATAAACATTTAACTGTGAGACGATTTAAATTTTATGAGTTTAAATAAAACACTCTTTAAAGATTTACTTTTTGTAGTCATTTTAGTACAAAAATGAAGTGACAGATATGCAATGAAACATCTGAGCTACAAAGCTGTGAAAACACAATATTGAAACACCAACTCAACCAGATTTCATTGTTGATTTTTTTCATGATGTTAACAGGTGTGAAGGCAATTTCAAGGTGGACTGACCATTCAGTCAAGATCAAGTCAAATTTATTTGTATAGTTCTTTTCACAATACTCCTAGTTTCAAAGCAGCCTTACTGTTTATAATGCTTTAATGCGGTTTTATGGCTGGGCAATATGTAACAATGGTATAAATTACCCTCTGAATTTAAATTTAGCTATATTGTATTTATTTTGGAGCATTTCTGCAGGTTACATTTACATTCATTTATTTAGCAGATGCTTTTATCTCTATACTGTAACTCTATATCTCTATATATGATCTTTAGATGTTATATGAAAATTGTAAGGGATTAGGCTATATCAGTTGGAATGATCAGTCCACCAGTTGTGCCTGTATCTGTGATGTACCAGAAGGCACTGCTCACACACCGACTTCAGGCTTGAACATTTGTAAGAGGAATCATCAATGTCTTGAACTTGATTGAATTTGCCATTTGTCCCATCTTTGCTCACAAGCAATCCTCAGTTCAGTTAGTTCGCGGTCCCTGCCAGTTTACTGCTTCAGGCCCTGAACAGTAGGGGTGTAAATCGGACAGTTCATCACGATACGATATGATATCGATTCTCTCAGCCAGCGATACGATATTTGCCAATACCTCAAAAAGCTCTGCGATCCTATATTGATTGATTTATCGATATGTTTTTACTCATAATATATATTAAGTTTACACAACCAGTTACATTTTTATTAACTCACAAATGCAACCAAAATATATAACATGAACGTTTAATTAAACTCTTTGAAAATTGCACGCCCTCTCCCAATTGGGACATTTATTACAAAATTCATTTGCAAAAACAGTTAACTCTGTTCTTGTTAATTTTCATAAATCATGTTTTTAATTTTTTTTATTGTGCATTCCAAGTAATATCAATTAAACTGCAGCTGGGTTGTTTTAATTAAGTAATAATAAAATAAAGGTAACTTGCTAAATTAAAGTTAATTGAAAGTATGTTATATATATATATATATATATATATATATTTAGCAAAAGCAGATAACTCCAACAGTCGTTTTTTGGCAAAAGCAGATAACTCCACATTTTATGTTTCAGAGTTAAATAAAACCAAGTAATTGCTATGATATATAATAAAACACTTGGTTAATCTTTGTAACGTTAATCTCCTCAGCTGACATAGTTTCCATGAAAAAGTTTCTGCTTTTATTTTCCTTTTACGCCCCGAAGAAGATATCACGAGTTCAAGTTTGTTGAAATTATCCATCATCGATCACTTTTAGTCAGCTTTGAGGAAACTTCTCTCAGTTAGCATGTCTTTTCAAAGTTATTAGCAGCCTTGTCACCTGAGCTAAATATTGCGCGCTGATTTGCTAAAACTGACTTTCGGGTTATGTTCACCAACAACAAGGGTGCTTGTCGGTTTCTGATGTAAAACCAAGCGGCAACATTCTAATCTGAAAAATGAAGCCTACCCGGAAGTGCGAAAAACTGCAATACATCGAAAATCCGCTAGAGGGAGGTCCCAAAAGGGAGCAAATGTCCATACACCCCCATGTTAAAATGTCCGTTTTCACAGCATAAATTCATGTTTTTACAGGTTGGTCCCATGGACTTTTATTGTATTTTTCGATAGGTTCCGAGTGCCTGACAACTGTGAGGGGGGTGAATTTTTTTCTAACTCGTTAGTTTAGATCGTATTTAGATATAAAATGTATGACAAATAAGGGCGCGATTGACAGCTTGATTGACAGCTGACAACGAGCATAGGCTGCGCCGAGTGGAATTCCTGAAATTTGACGTCTCGGCCATGATCTGACACAACACATCATACCTGTAAGTTATCCTTTCTGAACATTTGTATTGAAATATGGCGCTGCCCATGCCCCCCATAAACGGCCTCAAAACCGTTCTTCAGAAAGTCTATGGCTGACGTCACAGACGCTTTGTCCATATTTTTTACAGTCTATGTGTAAAACATGAACTCGTGATGCCTTGACAGTGGACAATACGGGCTTTTGTGACAACATGTTTAGGGTTCAGACAATCTTGTCAGGCGTCTATTTCAGCTGAGGAGATTAATGTTACAAAGACACCGGCAGACAGTATGGCGAGTAGGCTTGGGTATCGAGTATCGAGTATCGATTGGAACCGGGACTAGCTTTGCAATTTTCCCGGAATCGTTCAAAAGTTTAAATTTCGATTCCTAGTTTCGATTCACAGTCCGCCGACCGAAAGAAGAAATCGCTGTCTAAGTTACCAATTTGATAATTTCTAGCCCTATTCTGAACTGAAGTAACTACCTAATCGATTTCAAACTGCCAAATGTTAACTCGTTGAACACTGACAGCTGTAGCCTTCTTCCCCACATTAGTTAAACATTTGTAAACTGTAACGTACACACGGCATGTTAAATGCGTGTATTACTAGCACAGGTGTAAGCGTATATGGATTGTTATGCTAAACTGCGAACCGATACATTTTATGAGACGCTGTGTGAGTTGCCTTATTAACTCACAGCGTCTCATAAAATGTATTCAGACAGAGCAAACAACCCTGACGTTAAACCTTAAAAACGTACTTATATGATGTTTTCTTATTCTTCGTTATCTTGCAAGTTGCAACCATATTCTTTCGTCCTCTGCTCGTCCGTTTGAAAACTGCGCGCAATGCCGGCGAATGTAAAAAAAAAAAAATCATGAAAACACATTTACACATGAGTGTACATAAACAACCTTATTTAGCCTATTTTACCTGATAGCCCATTTTAGCTGTGAAAATAGCAATTGATGGAGAAGGTCAGACTATTTCCTTCAGAAAGACCGTTGGTTAGCTAGCTCATTTAAAATATCCTAAAAATTTGTGTTTAAAATAGATTTGATATTTATATTGTAGTTGAAAACAGCCCTGTGAGAAATTCATAGTAAAGTTCATAAAAAAGTAAAAAGTTCATAGAATTAAAATTGATCTAAACTTTTTTGACCCTGCCTCTTAAAAGAATCGGAATCGAGAATCGTTAGGAACCGGAATCGAAACAAGGAATCGGAATCGGAATCGTTCAAATTCAAACGATACCCAACCCTAATGGCGAGTAAACGAAAATGCATAGACGGAGGTTACGTGAGGATGTGGAGAGTGTCAAAATTAAGGTACCTCATATCGATATTTTACGTGTGGCATCGATGCATTGTATCGTTAGACGTTTGATCGATGCATCGATCCATATCGATGCATTGTTACACCCCTACTGAACAGACTGATTCTATGGTGGCAACTTCTGCTTATCGTCCCTGAGTGGGGCTGATTCTATGTGAGTGGGTCCTGAACACTATAAGAAAAAAGGTTAAAGGATTCAGTTTGCTTCCCGTCCACCCTGTTTCTATGTTATGGTGGCAACGAAGGTGCTGCATCCGATTTTAGATCTGAGGGATTTGAACCATACTCTTTGGACATACTGGTTCAAGATGCTGACCCTCAAACTCATTGAGTGATAAATCTAAACCAACCGTTTGTGACGATAGATCTAATGGATGCTTACTTTCACATCAAGATTTTTCCAGAACACAGGAAGTTTCTCAGGTTTGCTTTTGTGGCGAAGCATACCAATATCGAGTTCCATTCAGCCTAGCTTTGCCCCCTATGCACCTTAAACAAGTGCATGGATGCTGCCTGCTCTGGCTCCTCTGCGACTCCAGGGCATTTATGTACTGAATTACATAGATGATTGCCTGACACTAGTTCAATTGGAGGAGTCAGCGGCACAACATCGAGATGTTGTGCTCGCTCATATGAATCATCTAGGACACAGGCTAAACCTCAAGTATAATATGCTTTCTCCCAAACAGAGAACCACTTATCTGGGGGTAGTGTGGGACTCGACCACAATGCAGGCACATCTGTCTCCTGGATGTGTAGATTAAATCCTAACCACTGTGAGAGACATCAAGCTAGGCTTGGAGCTTTCAGTTTCAAAAATTCGAAGACTGTTAGGTCTCATGGCAGCAGCAGCCAACGTTATTCTATTGGGCCTACTGCGCATTCTATTGGGCCTACTGCTGCCCAGTTCTGGCTCAAGGTCAGAGGTTTTCATCCTCTCATAAGAGGATGAGTCATAAGAGTCATGTGTCGCGGGATATGTGCTCTTCAACTTTGGAAGACACCAGGGTCCTGGCACTAGGGTCATGTTGCCGTCTCAATTCTCTATCAGTGGATGCCTTATGGCAGAGGTAGAACAGAGCGGAAGTGGATCTGTTTGCCTCTGAGGAGACAACACACTGTCCCTTCTAGTTTTCCCTCACACCCCCTGCTCCGTTTGGGCTGGATGCTAGGGCACAGGCGTGGCTGAAACAATCCTAAATTATATAGCTACTTGGGCCCAGTGGCCTTCGGAAAAGATTGTGGCTGCGCTAGAGGTGTCAGGGTTATGTTTGTTTTTGATCTGTATCCCTGTTTTGTTCATGTCACATGTACCTTTGTTCATTTCCCGCCTTTGTTCAGTTTCCATGGTTGCCATCATTATTAGTTCATTGGTTTCAACTGTGTGTCATGTATTAGCTCGTATCAGTTTGTTATTTAAGCCTCACCCTTGCCTTCACTCTTTGTTCCAGTCTCTGTTATGTTAAGATGTGCCTCGTGGATGCCACTGGGAAATCCCAACATGACCCTTGAATGGTATCTGGACTCTGGACTCTGTGTTGAGATGGTGTGGCTCACCGTACACGGTCAGCACCATTCAGTCACCCCAGATCACGGCAATCCATGATCCTCTACCAGAGCCCCGTCGAGGCCGCAGCCCTTCCAGAGTCTCGTCCCGTCGAGGCCGCCGCCCTTCCAGTGTCTCGTCCTGTCGAGGCCACCACCCTTCCAGAGCCTCGCCACGCCTAAGCCCGTTCTCATGAGAGAAACCTCAGAGACTGTTCGGTTCCTTGAGTTAGCTCTGGTGAATGAAGCGCTGACTATTGTGGCCACGGCCATGTTATGGACATTAATCGGGCTGCCTTGCTGCTCCCTTTGCAAACAAACAACCAGCAAATGGTTGACTCTGTGGCGACGTGGCAGTCTTTCCGAAAACTTCAGGCTTGTGACCATGGGCCATATAAATGCACCTTCCCACATAGGAAATTTTATCTGGCCCAGCTCTGTTCCACAAAACCCCCTTTCCCTCTGCCCACATACCGCAAAGAATGATGGCCCTGTAGTGGCCCAGATCTGGATTTAAGACTAGGACCACAAATGGTCTATAACTGGCTTGATTCTCAGCCAATTAATGACCCATAACTGGCCCTGCACTGGGCCTGAAAAGGTTTTAGTATTGGTACAGATTATCCCAAAGATTTGGATTACAGCACAGGAATTTAATACTTTTATGATCATTTTATTGTGTTTGTGGTTTATTTTACACCACACCATAATAGTAAAATTATCACAGAAATGACAGTTCTTTTCGGGTTGGTGTTCTTTCTCAACTGTCTATTTCCTATTTAGCAAAACATTTGCAGACTGTACTTGAACCTGAAATGGTTTATTGTCTTCTATCAAAAATGAATTGAATAGAGGTTACCTCTTCTTTTCAGGTCCCTTCCTTTTTTTCCATTTCGAGTCAATTCGATCGGCATAGAAACATGCAAATATTTAGGGAAAATGCATCTTATTTTTTGACATATCCTATTATTATATATACTCCAATAGCTTTGCAAGCATTAACGAATGCATTGTTAATTTCCGCTGACCACATACATTTGGATGGTGCTTCTGGGAGGCATCCCTTGGTGTCTCGGTTCTTGCATGGTGCCAGACGTTTGAGGCCTATCTGCCTGTCAGGATTTCCCTCCTGAGACCCAGCATTGGTCCTAGGAGCCTTGACAAGCCATTTTTGAGTCATTGGAGTCAATACCAATTTGACAAACCAATGCAATGCAAACCCAACTAATCTGATGCCTATTACAGATCAAACTTTCACACAGAGATTCCGGAAAATACACGGATATAGTGACCCGAGTGAACCATTTTGGTTCATTCACACTGCCAGTGATTTTCCGGAATCAGAGAGTGCGTACACACACAACCCGTAAAAATCCCGTAAAGACACGTGACATCAATGTGACGTGTCAGCAGCGTCTTAAGTTTGCTTATGAGCTGCGATTTCTCTCTCTCGAGAAACCTCGCTTGTGCATTTTTTCTCTGATTCAATCATAAACTAGCTGGCGAACGATCCCGGCTTCAGCATCATCTCTACGACACGGCATTATTACGGCTTTTGTTCACACAGCGTGCGTCCCGGGACTGAACACGGCAATGTTACTAGGTCCCCAACCCGGCATCGATGCCGGCATCAATCCCGGGTCGTGTTTGCGTTCACACAGAAGGCATTCTGGCAATTTCCTGGCAGTTTGCCGGGATCATCGCGCTGTGTGAAAGGGGCTTAAGATAGCTGTGGGGACAAAAAGTAAGACTGTTAAGTTAGCACTTTTAAACATCCGCTCACTTAAAAATAAATCACTTCTAGTCAACGACTTAATAACCACAAACAACCTGGATTTTATGTTTCTAAATGAAACATGGCTAGAAGACAGCTGCAGTGCAACAATCCTCAATGAAACATCCCCTCCTAACTTTACCTTTATGAGTGTCTGCAGAGCAGGTAGAAGAGGTGGGGTTGTTATCTGCTCTTTTTAAAGATGTCTATCAATGTAAGCAAATATCATTTGGGAATTACCCATCTTTCGAATATCTGGGTATTGTGTTAAAAGGTGCTCCACGCATTTTACTTATCATTATTTACAGGCCTCCAAAATACTCTCCAGCCTTTGCTGAGGACTTTACTGAACTGTTATCAACAATTACCTCAGAGTTTGACTGGTTTGCTATTGCTGGAGATTTTAACATCCACATAGATAATGCAGAAAACAATATGGCAAAAGAAATCAAAACTGTTTTAATAACTTTTGATCTGACTCAGCATGTACATGGACCCACACACAATTGTGGACACACTCTAGATTTACTTATCAGTAAGGGTCTAAACATTTCATCGATTGTTATTAAGGATGTAGCACTGTATGATCATTTCTGTATTTTCTTTGATATATTGATCTCTCCTGCCATTGAAGCTAGATCTGTGTCTGTCAAGAAGAGAGATGCTTAAATGAGAACACTAGTGTACTATTTATGAAGGCTATATCTTTAACACCAAGCATATCTGCTGACTCTGTTGATTTTCTCCTTGATTCTTTTAACTCAAAAGTTAAAAGTGTAATTGATGATATTGCTCCTGTTAAAGTCAGGAAGAAGAGTGGCAGACTAAAAGCATCTTGGAGAAACTCAACAGCAGTGCAAAATATGAGAAGACAATGCAGAAAAGCAGAGCGCATGTGGCGGAAGACAAAACTTGTAGTCCATTATAACATCTACAAAGACAGCATCCATGCTTTCAATATGGAACTAGCAAAAGCTAGACAGACTTTCTTCTCGAATATTATAAACGCCAACTTAAACAACACAAGCACTCGTTTTGCTGCTGTAGAGAGACTGACAAACCCTCCCAAGCCAGATTCCCAATTAATTGCTCTCAGACAGCAAATGCAGTGAGTTTGCTTCCTTCTTCTGTGAGAAAATCAACAATATCAGAAAGGTGATCAGCACATACTTGAGTTGCGCTGGGGTCAGACAGATCAGACCACGACCTGAGAAAGTAGTTACTACTTAAGTCTGAGTGGACATCCATGACATGCGGAGTCCCTCAAGGCTCAATTCTTGTGCCATTCCTCTTCAACCTGTATATGCTCCCACTGAGCCAAATAATGAGAAAGTACCAAATTGCTTACCACAGCTATGCAGACGACACACAGCTCTACTTAGCCCTATCGCCTAATGATTACAGCCCCATTGACTCCCTGTGCCAATGCATTGATGAAGTCAACAGTTGGATGTGCCAAATCTTTCTTCAGTTAACCAAAGACAAAACTGAAGTCATTGCGTTTGGAAACAAAGATGAAGTTCTCAAGGTGAACACATACCTTGACGCTAGGGGTCTAACAACTAAGAATCAAGTCAGGAATCTCGGTGTGATTCTGGAGTCAGACCTTAGCTTCAGTAGTCATGTCAAAACAATAACTAAATCAGCATACTATCATCTCAAAAAATATTGCAAGAATTAGATGCTTTGTTTCCAGACAAGACTTAGAGAAACTTGTTCATGCTTTCATCACCAGCAGGGTGGATTATTGTAATGGTCTCCTCACTGGCCTTCCCAAAAAGACCATAAGACAGTTGCAGCTCATACAGGACGCTGCTGCCAAAAAATATGAACATATCACACCAGTCCTCTTTACACTGGCTCCCAGTTACATTTAGGATTGATTTTAAAGTATTATTACTGGTATATAAATCATTCAATGGCCTAGGCCCTCAATACATTGCAGATACATTGCAGATATGCTCACTGAATATAAACCCAACAGATCACTCAGATCATTAGGATCACATCAACTAAAAATACCAAGGGTTCACTCTAAGCATGGTGAGTCTGCTTTTAGCTATTATGCCAGCCGCAGCTGGAACCACTTTCCAGAAGAGATCAGATGTGCTCCTACAGTAGTCACATTCAAATCCAGACTCAAAACACATCTGTTTAGCTGTGCATTTACTGAATGAGCACTATGCCACTGTTCGTCCGACTGTATTTTATCTCTGCATTCTCCTTTTGATTCTAAACTACTGTATTCTTCCTTTTGATTCTAAACTACTGTATTCTTCCTTTTGATTCTAAACTGAACTCAAATGGCACTGATTGATAACCGGAGTTTTGTGAAGGGTATTGTAGTAGTGGGGGAAACCCTGATGGTCCTGATGACCAAATTTGTGAGCAAGTGCTCACCTTTCTGTGATGGAGTTTGAGAGGGATTGACTCATGGCGGTCAAACTATGGTGACTAGTACAGATTACTAGTCTGGTATGGATTATCAATAGAACACTGTGGTGACTAGTACAGATTACTGGTCTGGGTTGGTACAGATTACTAATCTGGTGGATTCAGATAATCCACGATATCAAAATCCACAGAAGAATACTGACTGTCATGGGGAAATCTCAGAGTCAAAATAAGATTCACCGGTGTTTTGCCAGATGAGACGTTTATTTACTATTTTAATTAATTTTACTCTAATTCATGTTGTAACTGTATATCATCACTCAACTGTATCATTTATCTCTTTTAATTCCTTTTATAGCTGTTTTAATTTCTCCTGCTTTTATTTTGTGTCTATTTTCTATGCAAAGCTCTATGAATTGCTATAGTGTGATTATTATAATTCCTTTCTATGTAAAGCTTTTGAATAACAGTTTGAATTTTCCTTGCTTTTATTTTGTGATTATTTTTATTCCTCTCTATGTAAAGCACTTTGAATTGCCATAGTGTATGAAATGTGCTATATAAATAAAAATTGCCTTGCATTGCCTTGCCTAGTGTCAAACAAGGCAGATTAACGGTGCAGACATCATTGCATGGTGATGTGAAATGTAAAACATTATAGGATTGAAGTTCCAGCCCAAATAATATATAGACATATGATATAGGTCATGATATAGACCTATACCACAACTGTGATATCAAATTATATGATTTTAAAAACAGCATATACAGCACACATGCCTTTTTTATATAAAGATGAAAATGTTGTAGTGCAAGACTATAAGTTCAATAGATCCTGCTTTGTGGCCCCTGAGCTTTTAAAAGTTGGAAAGCCCTAGACTGCACTCAACAATATACGTTTTGAATCTGTCTTACAGTAAACAGGAACAAAAAGAGTGAGACCTTGAGACAGATGCTCTGATTGGCAAGGAAACAATGAGCCAGGGCTCGTTCTCCTCTGAGGAGGTGTTGCCTAGCAGCAGTAATGTGGCACTCTGCAGTATGTGTGTGTGCTTGTGTCCGGTAAGAATGGATACGGGTCTGTAGGACTATTTAATGAGTATTGGCGGTAGCCAGAGATGTATTATCCCTCTGAATCACAATTTGGGATGCAAACAGCAATGAAAATATAAAATGCACCTGAGAACAGCAGAAATAGCTCAGATTAAAGTCTCTATACTCACAAACCTATAAGTGTTTTTTAATGAACACTTTAGTTTTCGTACTGCATTCCAATTCTATAAATGTGTACTGATTTAGAGAGATGTTTCGCAGGAACATTGGTGATTTATTGTTTCTCCCTCAGTCGTTCTCTTACCAGGTTTAAACCCAGATTCAGTAATTAACAGCCATTAACTAGTGGGTCTCTTGTCACCATTTTGCACAAAATCTCAGTCATTACTATTGGGTTTCTTGCTCTTCAGTGTCCACCATTTTTCTTGCTGCCTTTAAGTCCTTCTAGGGATCCCCTACTTTCATCTTTGAAAGGCATGATTATGATGTGAGTTCAACTGACTTTGGTCAGATTAGAATAGAGTAGAATTGAAGGTAAAATCCTAATTCTTTCTCTTCCAAAACACAGGAAGCTTTTATTACTCTTGTGACAAAATGAAGCGCAAAGGATGTGCATAATGTGTGTAATTTATGCATTTGGCTTGCACAACCAAACAGCTCTGAGGCTGCATGTTGCCTCATAAACTCACTAAATGAGTAGAATTAAATATTGCAGGGAGATTGTTCTTATGTGGGAAAGGCATTTTTAGCTGCCTTTTTAAGGACGCACAGATTTTTTAATTCTGGCCAATACCAATAATTATTTTCATGTAATCAATTACTGCTATACTGTGACAGAATGAATGAAGTAAGTGGTGGTGATTGACACTTGTGATCACCTATCAGTGAAGAGTGTCTCCTATTTAAGACTTGGTTGCTCCTCCCCTTTCTGTTTGTTGACAGTAGCTGCAGCCTGTTTCCCTCGGCTTGTTTCATTAGTGGATTTGACGACTGCCTCTCAGTTTAGCAGCGGGTAATTTGAATGCTATACTTTTGCCCGTGAAAGCATAATAGTGCAGGGCATCGTCCATTTTAGGATTCTCCCTCTCATTCTTGACGATCATTGTTCTCAGCTGTCGCTATAGTTACAGCCCTGGCGCTTCTCTTCTGCCGTGCTGCAAGAACGCAGTTATCTCTCAACTAAAAGGGGATTGTTGTTGCTTGCAAGTGTCTGGTCCATTGTCTGTTTCATTTGTTTATTTTCTATTATCATATCGAGGCTTGCTCGTGATAACTGGTGCTGGAGCACAAACTACGTGGTGGCTTCATGCCAGCCCTTTCTCCTTTGGAGTTTGAATTGTTTCTTTGTTTTTCCTACTGTTTTTTTATTTATTTTTATATTAGTATATTGTTTATTGTGATTTATTTTTATGATTTGCCCATCACTGTTTTCTGTCTTGTGACTAAATTGTGATATTATACTGTGCTTTAATTTGTTTTATTTATCTATCTTTGATTTTTCTTTCAAGAGCTGAGGTCCCATGGGTGAAGGATCTTTTGTGGTGGTGGTGGTGGTGGTGCTTCACTGTTTGCTGTGTGACACTTTTTGAAGTGTTTGGTTGTGATCTGAGTTCACGTGGTGTGTTTGGAAGTGCTTTTGGATAACTAGCTCTGGAGATCACTCCTGTGGGGAATTCAGCCCTGTAGGTTGGTGTAGTTTGTTTTGTGTATGCATTTGTTTCGTGTATGCATTTGTTTGTTTATTATTTGAAACAGTTTCGGCCATGAACCTTTAACAGTTAGTGTATTTTGTTGATTGTCTGTCTTTACGTTTCTGCGAACTGTATAGTTTAGTCTTTATGTAAAGTTATTTTTGTGTATTTATTTTTGGTACCGTTGTTGGAGAGAGCTGTGAGACGTTACAGTATCACTGAGGACACTTTAAAGTGATTTCTTTCTCTTTTTTTTAAATAATTTTTTGTACCAATAAAATCTTTGTATTTTTTTTACATTACCCACATTTATTGCCTACCATTCATAAAAGAGAGTCGAACCTGTGTGACCTTTAACACCTCTTTGTTATTAATATTTCCTTGGGTGAAATTCCCAAGGTGGCATAGTTGAATTTTCTACAAGTAAAAGAACTTGGGCTTGTGTTTTAAACCTGTACCGCTCCGTCACACTACTATAACTATTATAACATTTATAAGTAATATTTATCTAAATGAATTAAAATTAACATTAGAGAATAAAATCAATCATTTAAAGTGTTACAGAATGGCTGTATCAAAGAAGCACACGATGAAGGATAATTTCAGGAAATAGGTTTTTAATCGGAGGAGGAGTCCAGTACGTCCTCGTCCGTCTCCTCTGGAAACGTCGGCAACAAGTGGAAATGCCGACGGCTAAATCTGGACAGGAAGAGGGAGAGGTCTAGTCAGCCGCCCTTTAAATCATTGATATCGACTATGAAACCCCAACATGGTAGAACAACAAACGTACACCTGGGTTAAAGTCCCAGCTATATCTACTCAAAAAGCAGAGGATCCTCTTAACGAGAGCCATGAAGCAACTCCTTTAAACCCTCTTGGGAGGGGAGTGGCTGATAGATTACATGCTAAAGAGTCAATCATTCTAACACCAAAGTCGATCCTGACGATAGGATGTTGGAATGTAAGAACATTGCATACAACAGGTGCAACAGCGCTGCTAATGCATGAACTGAAGAAATTCAGATGGGACATCATTGGAATATCTGAAACCCATTGGATTGGAGTGGATGACAAATGTTATGAAGATCATCGGATCCTATCCAGCGGCAGAGAAGACCTTCATAGATCTGGAGTAGCTCTGGTGTTGGGTCCACTGGCAGAGAAAGCCTTACTGGGGTACAACCCAGTAAGCGACAGGATTATCACAGCAAGATTCAGAACCATGATCGGATGTATGACGGTATGCCAGGTCTACGCTCCAACAATGAAGGCAAGCGATAATGATTTGGATGATTTCTATTCCAGTCTACAAGAAGAAATCAGTAATGTGCCAAAAAAAGATCTTATAATCCTGATGGGAGACTTTAATGCCAAAGTAGGATGTCAATATCAGGACTCAAATGGAGTAGTAGGCAAGTTTGGATATGAACAACGTAATGATAGGGGCGACAGGCTAATAGACTTTTGCGGATTAAACGATCTTATCATCACAAACACCCAATTCAAACAGTCCAAGGAAAATAGATGCTGGACATGGATATCACCAAACGGTGTCGACCGCAATCAGATCGACTACATAATGATCAGCAGGAAAGGGAGAGGCAGCGTGAGGAACAGCAGGGCATTCCCCAGTGCAGATGTTGGATCAGACCACCAACTGGTGATGGCCAACATAAAATTGAAACTTAGGAGAAACTACAAGGGGAAGAGAAAGAAGAGAGCAGACACAAGGAAATTAAAGGATGAAGACATAAAGGAGAAATACCTTGAAGAGATTGAGAGAAGATGGAACGACCTGCTTGACACCAGAGGAATAGAAGTTAATCCATCAGCTGACATTGACAAGGAATGGGAACAAATTAGAATGGTCATACACAACACAACTGACAAGATCATAGGGAGGTTATCAGGTGGTAAAATACCTGATTGGATTTCTTCTCAAACACTGAAACTCTCTGATGAAAGGAGAGAGTGGAAAACGAGAAGAAGAGAAAGCAAAGAAACGGTAAAACACTACAACTACCTATGCCGACAAGTCAAAAAGAGTGCAAAATCTGACAAAGAAAGATATATAAATGACACATGCAAAGCAATAGAAGAAAGCAGAAAACAAAACAAGAGCCGAGAAGTATATGAAAGTATCAGAAAGCTAAGCGGGAAGAGTACCATCAAAATTAGTATAATAAAGGATAAAGATGGGACTATTATAACTGATGCAGAAAAGGTAAAGACACGTTGGAAGCAGTACTTCGAAGATCTGTATAACGATCCAAATCCAGTGGACGAGAGAATTCTGGTCAACTTGGACTACAACGGAGACGAAGAACCAACACCGAGCATCATGATGGAAGAAGTTGTTCGAGCAATAGACCGCCTAAAAACAAGGAAAGCCCCAGGCATCGATAATATTACAGCGGAGGAAATAAAAGCAGCTACAGATGGAACAGGATTACAAATTATCTTCCAGCTCTGTAAGCGAATCTGGGACGAGGAGGTGTTCCCAACAGAGTGGAAAAAAGCTGTCATCATTCCCGTATACAAAAAGAAAGATAAACTTGACTGCAATAACTATAGAGGCATCAGCCTGTTATGCCACAGTAGCAAGATCATCACAACAATAATTATGGAAAGAATAAAGAAGAAAACGGAAGAAATCCTCTCTGAAGAACAGGCGGGCTTTAGAACCTTAAGGAGCACAATTGACCAAATATTCACACTCCGACAATTAGCTGAGAAGTATACTGACTTCAGCAAGGACTTATTTGTATGCTATATAGACTTCCAAAAGGGATTCGATAGCGTGTGGAGAGCGGGATTGTGGAATGTGATGAGGAGATTAGGATACCCAGAAAAATATGTCAGAATATTAGAGAGTCTATATAAAGGTACTTTCAGCGCTGTAAGAATAGGTGCTGATGTGACTGAATGGTTCGAAACAATAGTAGGAGTACTCCAGGGCTGCATGGTGTCTCCACTTCTCTTTAATATATTTTTAGAGGTGATCATGGCAAGTGCGCTGGAAGAGGCGAACGAAGGAGCAGTCATGAATGGACGAATCATCAACAACCTCAGATTCGCGGACGACATCGCAGCTTTGGCAGAAAACCAGGGTGACCTACAAGTAGTGATCGACAGAATCGTAGAGGAGAGTAAAAGGATGGGCATGAAGGTCAATACAGGAAAGACAGAAGTACAACATATTGGACGGGAAAAGATCAAAGTATTCATACAAATAGAAAACCAGGAACTTAAGCAGGTAGAAGAATTTGTGTACTTGGGAGGAAATATTAGTGAGGACGCCTCTACAGAACAGGACCTCAGAAGAAGAATTGGACTAGCGTGTGGTGCAATGCAAAACTTGAACTCCATATGGAAATCTAAAGATATTTCTAGATTTACAAAAATAAGAGTTTATGAAGCCTTGGTACTTAACATACTATTGTACAATTCAGAGACATGGACACTAAGAGAAGCAGACAAAAATAAACTGAGAGTGTTTGAAATGAATTGTTTACGGAAAATCCAAGGGGTGACAAGAAGAGACCGAATAAGAAACATCGACATAAGAAGAGAATTAGGGATGGAAATCGATGTGGTACAGCGAATTCAGAAAAAGAGGCTTGGATACTTTGGACACGTGGTCAGAATGAAAACAGAACGACTTCCAAATGTCGCTCTATTCGGCCATGTGCACGGGGCAAGGAGGAGAGGGCGACCAAAGAAAAGATGGTTCAACAACTTGGAAGAGGATCTGAAAAAAATGAAGCTGAACATCGTCGAGGCTTGCAGGCTTGCAGCCTCTGACCGAAATAGATGGAGGGACTCCGTGTTGGGGCTGTCGGAGCGTGGGCTACCATCGCCATGACATAAGAAGAAGAAGAAGAAGGTTTTTAATCCAAACCCACAAGGAACAGGAAGAGAATCTCAGGAAACAACCATCCAACATCATCGAAGACAGACAACTAGACTGTACAGGACTAAGGGCGTTTTCACAACTGAAAGTCCCCACCAAGGTCCGAACCAAAGTTCATGTTTTGATACATTTTTATACATTTGGAAAGTTTTGGTTTGGTTTCACATTGCAATTATGCAAGATAATTGACACCGCAAAGAACTAACAAGGATGGTGACCATGAGAACAAATGAGTGGCAGGAAACTGAACAAAAGAAACAAAGAAAAGAGTCCAAAAACAAACTGACATGTAACAAAAAGGGTCTATAACCCTTCTAATATCAATACCATTTCAAATATTTACCTTATCTTATTTTCTTTTAAACAAATTGTAAAATTACACAATAACCTGTAGAGTGTCTATTTACACTAGGTGCAAATAGCCCGGCCACAATTGTCTGGTTGTACAAGTCAAAATGACAAAACAAACTCACTCCAATGTGCAGGAAAAATATATAAAATCCAGTAATTTCAGTCTGAATCCATGTGAGAGTTTTGTGAGAGAGCTAAATAGTTTCCCCACACAGATTTCACTCATGTTTAAATTGATCGTGTGAATTTGCCGCTCAGGAGTGTGTTTCCCGAAACCATCATTAGCCAACTATGATCGCAAGTTCCATTGTTATCAGCATAGATCAACAAGTCTGTGTTTCCCGAAACTATAGTTCTAAAGAACATTCGCAAACAGCATCGCAAAGTTGTGTGTTTTGAGCAACAGCTCTTGAGCTGTGGTTAGAAGCAGACTTTCTTTTTTGCATGACATGTGGACTCAATCAGTCCTTATCTTGATGAGCAAAATAAGCAAACTGACATTCTGTACAATCTGTGTCTTTTATTTAGAATACATACATATGTCATTTACATCTTTTAGTTTGTCAAGAGATTTAAAGCACCATTTTCGAAAAGACGCATGTGCGTACATGTTCTAGTATGTAAGATCAAGCCTATGATTGACTCTGGAAATAAAGCAAAATAACTGAGAAAATTAGAATTAGTCATCAGGTGCCATGTCTGTAATTTATAGCAAAATGTTATTACTCCACCAAGTTCGTGACATCATTAACCAACGTGGTTGAACGACAAATTTGAGACAGTATGGTTTCGGGAAACAGTTGTGACTAGTTAGCTGATTTCTTCAATGATGCATCGTACTATGGTGAACCAGCGAGTTACGTTGTTGCACGGGAAACGCATCCCTGATCAACAGAAAACTGGTTTGAATGTGACTTTCTGTGTGAGTGAAAGAGCTATTAAAGGGCCCCTATTATGGATTTTTGAAAATGACCTTTCATGTAGTGTGTAACATAGCTCTAAGTGAATGAAAACATCCTGCAAAGTTTTAAATCTGAAAGTGCACCGTATATAAAGTTATTGTCTTTCAAAAGTAAGAGTCGACTCTGAGTCAATGAAATTAATTGTTTTTCAAACGAGTCATAAGCCGTTTCGTTGTGACGTCAAGACGAAACATTGGATTATTGCCCGCCCACTTATTGCGTGCGCAGACACCAGGGAAAACTTGAACCTCAAACCGGCAGCTGATTCCTGTGGATACTGGACAGCATCATGTCGAGAAGATGCTGTGCTCTACAATGTGAAGGTAAAGCCAGTTTTTTTTTTTTCACTGCCCAAGGAAGAGCATGTGAAGAATCAGTGGTTAAAGTTAATCTTTACCACAATATCACAGCAGTATAATCCTAAACTTTTGCTGTGTTCCCTTTATTTTACTGGAGACTGCTTCTCAAATCTCAAAGTTCACAAACCGCTTGCTCTTGAAATATGGTGTTCAAAATGCTTAGTTTTGAGTTTTATATTGTGTAACTTAGGTCTCCTGCGTTATCACTGTCTTACTGAAATACTTCTGCTAATCAGTTGTGGGCCACGATTACCCATAACTGTGTCTATTTGTATGTCGTACTCACTACTTTGAGGAAATATTTGTTTTACCAATGTTTATGTTACATCAGATAATTCACTCTAGAGCTCGGATAATGTATATTGTATACATGCACTGTTAATGATACAGTTTCCACGTGTTCACCGCAATATATTAGAAAAATACTATGTAAATAAATTAGTACAAATAAAATAATCGGTTTGTTGATGGACATGCACTTGTTAATGCTGATGGTGAGGAATTACAGTTGCAACATCTCATATAATGTACCTCAAACTGAGTAGTGTATCACTGAGAATTTGAGAAACACTGAGTCCTGCTCGAGTCGTCCTTGTGATGGAGGTTTGGGTTGAATAACAGTTCTTCCAATGTTTCATCATCAGACTCGTGCTCGCACTGATATGGTAAAATCAACGTCATTGTTCTTACAGTGTAGAAAGCCTCAGGACAAGCAGAGCTGACGTTGTTATGGCAATGAGCGGTTTTGTTTTCGACGCACTGTACACGGTAGGCCAATCACAACAGACTGAGCTGTCTGGCAATTCAGAGCAGAGTATATCGGAAAGGCGGGATTTAGAAAGATTGATTCATTTGACGAGTCATTTGAGAGTCATTGAAAATGTGATGATGTGCAAATGTATATTATGAGGAAATTAAACAGGTTTTTTTTTATGCATGTAAACATGTTGTAGTGGACTCCACAACAACATTAGGAAACTTTTAAATAGCATAATAGGGGCCCTTTAAGAGCTGTTCAGGTAAACCTCACTCCCCTGGCCTCAAGAGGCGCACTAGCGACTGACGCTAGAGGTTGCGGTCTTTAGCGTGTTTATTAGTGTTAGTTGATTCCCGCTCTGAGCCCAATATTATCTGCCTGCAATTCCGGAGGCCACAATTTCAGGACCGCAACTGCAGGACCGCATTTCTAGGACCCTAGTTTTTTGGGGTTTTTTTTGACAGTGCCACCTACCAAATAGTAGGACCGCAGTCCCAGGACCCTAATTTTGGAGGACCAAAAAAAGTGCAACCAAGGCAGAATTTCCACCCAATTCTAACTACTTAGATTTTAAAGGTTTTTAAAGGTTTATTACACCCAAATATTACTTTCTTTCTTGCAATTAAACCTGGTTGCTAAGAGCTGAATGTTGAGTAATTATTGTGACTAATTAGCATAATATAATAACTCATCATTTAAAATCAACAAGGAATCATAGTATAGTAAATATTCATATTACTGTTATTGTGTACTGTTCAAAGATTTGGGGAAAAAAAATATGTTGATGCTGTGGGAACAAAAGTTTCTTGAAACTTTCATGTCAATAAAGCCCATCTGAACTGAGAAGAAAAAAATTATAGAGAGAGATGCAAGAAATCAGAATAGAAATAACATGTAATTGACATGACTTTTCCTGACCTTTAAATATTTAAAGCCCAGATTGTGAAGTATGCAGCAGCACTATCTACCAACTGGATGTTGTCCCCTCTTTTCTCAATTGTTTCTCTATCACTCTATTAAATTCATCCACTTCACTGAAATAGTAAATTAAAAACATAATCACCGCTGGATAACAGATTAAAAAATGGATACATTGGACATTGTGATCTGGACCATTGTTACCTGATCTGGACCCGGGAACAAGGCCTGCTCACCATCATCAGAGACTAATTCTGCAGCCCAGCCAGGCCATATATGATGACCTATCAAAAGTAAATGATTCATTAAAATATACAAAGGTCTGTACATAAGCAGCATACAGTATAATACACAGTAGGGTTTGAAAGTGCAGAAACACACACAAATACATTATATTGTTATGCATACCTCTGGAAATAGAACAACACAGATGAACTGCACTTCCATGAAGCTCAGTTGTGTTGGTGTTCTATGTAGTACTGACTTCAGAAAAGCAGAAAGGGTGTCCTGTTGTTCTTCACTGTCAAGGTAGATAAGCACCTGACAAGATGACTTCTGAGGAAACCACTTTGAAGTCTTCCTGTTGAGTATGCCCTATGGGCACAATTATTAAAATTATTTTGTGGTAATAGGATTTGTAAGTGTATTGTGTGTGTGGTAGCCAGAGCCGGATTATCCATAAGGGCACTTGGGCCAGTGCCCAGGGGCACCAACCATTCACAACCACTAGGGGGGCACCACATGACACAAGCTTTAAAATATTTTTCGTAAATTGTTATATTATTAACTTGAAATTCTTGAAAGACCATACATAACTCGTTTATGAACACTAATTTAACAATAATAATAATAATAAATTATAAATAAATAAAGATTACATGACCACTATCACTCCCCCCCTCCCTCCCCAATCTGTCAGAGTTGAGTTGGTCCACAACAAGTACGCGCAAATGTGTCATTTTTTTTAACGGCTACAGAAAATGAATCTAAATCCAAAATGGACAGACCATCACTAGTTTTTTGTGAGATCATCACTAGTTTTTTGTGAGAACATCACGGGAATTGCGATCACTAGCAGCTCTGAGTCTGACGAAGCCGGAGCTAACTGTGGAGACGGTAACACTCGCATCTCAGATGGTACCGCCGGCGCTAGCGGGGGAGATGCTGCAGCCCGGTGCATGTCCACTGTTCTCGACTTTATGCAAATATCAAGCGAAAAACGCGGTCGGGATGTGACATCTGTTTTGAGAGTTTAAAAATATGCAAATTGTGCCGGAGTTTATGCTGGATTTAGTGCGTAAATCGTTTTGTTTACAAATTAGACGCTTTGCAGTTGTTGTATATGTTGAATATTTTATTTTGGATGTGTTTATTGTGATTATATTGGCTGGGTTTATAAAAGTTTATAAAATTGAAATGATCTTTGCTTGGTGCATTTGGAAACAATAGCTTGTCTATTTCTAAATGTAATCGCGTGCATCGCTGATGATTATACTGTCCGTGTGTTGAAAAAAACTGAGGTATAGTGCCCAGGGGCACCACACTGTCTTAATACGGCCCTGGTGGTAGCTGTTACTAAAGGAACAAATGACATTAAAGCTAGAATTTGCAGAATTGGAGAAATGAGCAAGACTAAGATTTTGAAAGCAAACAACTGAAAATATTCCACTCCCTACCTTTAGTCACTTTGGTCGCAATCTAATCCACATCTGTGAATGGTATACACTGTAGTATTATTATGATGATGATTAGTGTAAATTATGAATACCCATCATCTGAATAAAGAAGCCGGTTAACAAAAACAAAACATAAATGCAGTTGTTTGGATTCATTGCTCAAATTGAATTAATCATAACATTAAGGGGCTGCTTTTCATGCATATTATACATATTACATAACATACATAACTCAATTTGCATTTCCCAAAAGAATGTTTGCAAATGTTACCTTCATGGAGAACTGCGCATTTGAAATGGTTTTCCAAATGGGATTTCAGTTTGCTCAACTTTGTTGGGTGAAACAAAGCAGAACTGCAGAACGGGCAGTGGAAGTCCTTGCAGCATTTGGAGCATTTCTTTCGTTCAGGAAAGGATCTCCCTTCCTGGATTGTTATGTGTTTCTTGAAAAAGAGAGAGCCCAATTGGTCAAATTAAACATTTTAAGTTCACTTCATAAATAGGCCAAAGCCTAGTATTTTTTTTTATACTATTGCCTAATTAACAAGCTTTTGTAAGCTCTCGCTCAGTCGGCCCAATGGAGGCATCCGATCAGCGAGGGAAGGTCTCTGCGTGTTACTGTCTTTCCGTGTGGCAAAGTAATTTGATTAAATGCAATACATTTTCTCATATGTATTTTCTCTTTATTTCATCTGACTCCATAAATGAAAAGGTTTTAATGATATCTGTGCATCATTAAAAGTGAGCGAATGTTTAACCATTCTTTTTAACTCTTTACTGAAAATAATGCCAAAGTCTGTTAGAATAAAATTAATGTTTACAATTTATTATGTCAGGTAAATGTCAGGTTAATTTCATAATCAGTTCAAAGATAAAAGATACAAAACATCAAATGATCTGGAATAAAGAGAGAAGATTCAATACCTTGACATTATTAAATACATGATGCAAAGTGTTTTGCTTACACTTCGCATCACGGGCTGATCTGGTTTACAAAATCGTGCTGATCCTCTAGTTGCATTTCATTACATAGACAGAAACTTCTTTCACATGGAAACATCTGCTAACAATGGGAATTTACATTCAGAGTTGACACCTTTTGGGAGTAGGAGACCATTTGTCTAGAGACCCACCCTCCTCTTTGTGCCAGTTATCTCTAAACTCTTAAAAACCTTATTACCTTTTTTTTACTTCTTTGGGAATGATACCTTTGTACCAGTCGCACTGAGACATTTCAAATGATACCAAACTTGTGTAATACTGTATGGTAATTATTCACATTAAACCATAAAGGTTCTTGGGTGATTTTTGGTGATCTCAGCATGAGGGATGGGGGAAGAGGGGAAGAAATGTAGATTAGGATTGCTTAAGTGAGACTTGCGTCTCAAATGATGGTGCTAGTTTCACAAGAGAGAGTTCAAATGTTAATTTCCAGAAAGGTCCTTTGTCCTTTCAGGGAGTGGTCGTTCCTCAACCAGTTTTTCCAGTTTCTCCAGCTTACACTTTCAAACCAAATGTGCTACAGTTTATTGTGCTGGCTAGAATTAAGTCAACACAAGCTTGTCAGTCGTGCTACAGTTTCGTTAAACGAATATGCTAACAATTCGTTTTACAACAAGAAGCTAATATATGATGGCTATATAGTGCATTCAAGACTATTTAGCAACTCTTGATCACTTCGGTTACGTTAACTTTCCAATTAAATGCATTATAATTGTTTATAGTGTCAAACAAATAAAAATTTGGTAACGCTTTAGATTACAGCCCGGAAAGTACTGCGTAATTACGCCGAAATTACAGCGTACCTTTCGGTAATTATAGTGTACTTATAAAGTACGTACATGTAATTATAAGGGAACAATTTATAATATTAGGGGAATAAAGGGGTAACAACCAGGAAAAGTACTGCATAAGTACACAGGATTTACAGTGTACCTTTCGGTAATTATAGTGTACTTATAAAGTACGTAGCCTATGTGTAATTATAAGGGAACAATTTATAATATTTGGGGAATAAAGGGGTAACAACCAGGAAAAATACAAATAATATGCAGTATTTCATAACTAAGGGCTAACTATTTCAATATTACATGATATGTATGACCTATATGCTAAATACGTGGAAAATTACAAATGATTTATACAGTAAGTAATTCATAACTTCGGGCTAACTATTCAAATATTACATGATATGGCCTATAAGCTACATGCAAAACAACAATCTTATGTTTGAGAGCAATTTAGCGACACACATTCACTGAATTGGCTCGATCACACTCCTCTCCACACGTGTGTGGTGATCGCACTGGCGTCGTAGTACCATGGCTGCCGTCGCATCATCCAAGTGGATTCTGCAAACTGTGGTGATTCAGAAGAGACCTCTGAAATGGTTGTAAAGTGCGCTGGGTCTTCATTCAATCATAATCATACACCATATCTTTTTGGAATAATATAGGTATTAAAATATATTTAGGACTAGGTATTTTTTTAACCACGGGGTACATATTCTATCATTTCATGATGCATGATGGAGATTACTGAACAACAAAACTTGAAATTCAGGGGAATGAGTTAATGAGTTTCTTCTATGGTTTTATTTAGAATTTTCAATATAGGTTACTTACCTTAAGAAATAAAAACAGGAGTACAGGATTTTGTTGGGTCATCAAGCAAAATTAAAAATAGGCAAGGCAACTATAGTGAAAACAAGGCAAGCAAAACTAGAACTATTTTCACAGTTACTGTGTAAATATACCATTGTTTTGTGTTGTTACAGTGTAAGTCACACTTGTTACCCCCTTGTTTCACGTAGTTACAGAGTAATTACAACATCTGCGGGCTGTAAATTAAAGTGGCACTTGTTACCCCCTTGTTTCACGTAGTTACAGAGTAATTACAACATCTGCGGGCTGTAAATTAAAGTGGCACTTGTTACCCCCTTGTTTCACGTAGTTACAGAATAATTACAACATCTGCGGGCTGTAAATTAAAGTGGCACTTGTTACCCCCTTGTTTCACGTAGTTACAGAGTAATTACAACATCTGCGGGCTGTAAATTAAAGTGGCACTTGTTACCCCCTTGTTTCACGTAGTTACAGAATAATTACAACATCTGCAGGCTGTAAATTAAAGTGGCACTTGTTACCCCCTTGTTTCACGTATTTACAGAGTAGTTACAACATATGCGGGCTGTAAATTAAAGTGGCACTTGTTACCCCCCTTGTTTCACATAGTTACAGAGTAATTACAACATCTGCGGGCTGTAAATTAAAGTGGCACTTGTTACCCCCCTTGTTTCACGTAGTTACAGAGTAGTTACAACATCTGCGGGCTGTAAATTAAAGTGGCACTTGTTACCCCCTTGTTTCACGTAGTTACAGAGTAATTACAACATATGCGGGCTGTAAATTAAAGTGGCACTTGTTACCCCCTTGTTTCACGTAGTTACAGAGTAGTTACAACATCTGCGGGCTGTAAATTAAAGTGGCACTTGTTACCCCCTTGTTTCACGTAGTTACAGAGTAATTACAACATATGCGGGCTGTAAATTAAAGTGGCACTTGTTACCCCCTTGTTTCACGTAGTTACAGAGTAGTTACAACATCTGCGGGCTGTAAATTAAAGTGGCACTTGTTACCCCCTTGTTTCACGTAGTTACAGAGTAGTTACAACATCTGCGGGCTGTAAATTAAAGTGGCACTTGTTACCCCCTTGTTTCACGTAGTTACAGAGTAATTACAACATATGCGGGCTGTAAATTAAAGTGGCACTTGTTACCCCCTTGTTTCACGTAGTTACAGAGTAGTTACAACATCTGCGGGCTGTAAATTAAAATGGCACTTGTTACCCCCTTGTTTCACGTAGTTACAGAGTAGTTACAACATCTGCGGGCTGTAAATTAAAGTGGCACTTGTTACCCCCTTGTTTCACGTAGTTACAGAGTAATTACAACATACTGTATGCGGGCTGTAAATTAAAGTGGCACTTGTTACACCCTTGTTTTGTATAGTTCTAGGGTAAGTTTAATATTAAAGTAATGGTGCAGATAAACCTAACTTCAGCCAAAGTTATCAACAAATAAATAAAATACAAATTTAAAAGCATAGTAGAAAGACCTTAATTTAACCCAAAACAAGTTTATTTAAAACAAAAATATTTATCCGAACAATTTTAAAAGAACAACAAGAAACTGTAAAAACAACAAATAACGAACGAACAATTCAACAAAAGAACATCAATTTAAGGATTAAGTATTTAATAAAAAAATTAACACCTACATTTATTTTTTAAAGGTAACAGCTTGTTTTGCTGCCTTCATTTTTTCAATTTTAATTTTGAGCTGGGGGCAGGAAGAAAGGAATTGCTGCAAATATTTTCCATAAGACTGCAAGGTTGTCCCTGCAGTATAGGGAGGCACAGTCAGGGCTTCTCCCTCTGATGCTATTGCCACCTGTAATCACACAAGTAGAGAAATATATATATATATTTAGCAGAATGTCAAAAAACATTTTTATTGAACTTTAATGTTAAGTTCTCTCACGTGGATTGCACTAATCTGCCTTCAAAAATTTGATTTAAAAAGCCTAGTCTCTATATTAATCTGAAATACTGCATTAATTGAAAAATGTATAAAAGTTTCATTTTCAAGTGTCCAGTCACTTTTGACTGCAAAGAACACAAGTGTGACTCCCAAATGAGGAACAGGCAAGAATAGAAATTGATCAGCAAAAAATATATGTAAATTTCATCTGGACTTAAGTAAAACATATCCAAAGGAATATTTGAAATATTTGATGTAGTTTGTATTTTATGAGTTGTACATCCTAGGATATATTGCCCTATTAAGGTATTAAAAAGGCCAAAGTCATCAATATTCTTATGATTTATTTGATATATATGACAGGTCTAAGTGTCCTGAAATGTAGGCATATATATATATATATATATATATATATATATATATATATATATATATATATATATATATATATATATATATATTTCTTATATTTTTTCACTGCTGAACATTTTTTCACATCTTCAGCCTCAGGGGTGGGCAGCTCTAGCCCTTGAGGTCCACTGTCCTGCAGGGTTTAGCTCCATTTCTAAGCAATCATTTAATCTGATTTATGATACAACAATAATTTTCAAAGTAATCCTGAAGACTTTGGTAAGATTTTTCAGTTGTGTTTGATCAGGGTTGGACCCAAACTCTGGACAGTTCTTGCTGCTAGTATTGATTGGAGGAGAGATTTTCGCTTTGGATCGAGAGACACCTGCATGCTCTGTTGACGTGCCATCGCTGCGCTATACTAGAGAAGAGCTGCTTTCACTGCGGCCTGCAAGGACGACGCTATCCACAGACATACCTGAGGATGTCAGAAGGAAGCGTGTTCATCCGACGCGACCCCGAAGAAGAGGTAAGAGAGGAGGAATCCGTCTCCGTCTCCGAAACCGGGGAAACAAACCACCACTGCCGTCCATGATTTTGAGCAACGTGCGGTCTTTAAGGAACAAAATAGAGGAGCTACGCATAAACTCAAGGTTTTGCCATGAATATCGTGACTCTTGTTTGATGGTGTTTACAGAGACCTGGCTCCACCGTCATGTCCCTAGCTCAATGGTTGATCTTGAGGGGTTCTCCCTTGTTCGAGCAGACAGGGATGAAAACTCGGGGAAGACGAGAGGTGGTGGCATTTGTGTCTACATTAGGGATGGGTGGTGCGGCCAGTATACGGTGAGAGAGACATTGTGCAATTCTGATGTGGAAATATTGTGTTTATCACTGAGGCCTTTTTACCTTCGACGAGAATTTGGAAACATTGTTATTTGTGCAGCGTATGTTCCACCGAGCGGGAATGCCGTTAAAGCTGCCAGCTGCATAACGGATTGTGTTAACAAGCAATTAAAGCGCACTCCTGCAGCTCCGATTTTTATTCTTGGTGACTTTAATCACTGCAGATTGGAATTTTCACTTCCGGGATATGAGCAGTATATTAAGTGTGAAACCCGAGGTAATAAGATTTTAGATAAATGTTTTGGAAATGTGAAGGATGCATACGTTGCAAAGTCTAAACCCCCTTTATCAAATTGTGATCATAACACAATTCACTTGATGCCAACTTATAGAACACTTTTAAAAAGGACTAAGCCACAGACAAAGATGGTTTCTGTGTGGTCCGAGGACAGCATTGAGAAATTAAAGGACTGTTTTGCTTCTACTGATTGGGAACTTTTTCATTCGGAGATGGACATTGAGGTGGCCACAGAGACTATAACTGATTATGTTAACTTTTGTGTGGACACAGTTGTAGAGAAGAAAACTGTAACTGTCTTTCCTAATAACAAAGGTTATATAACAAAAGAAATCAAGGAGTGTTTAAACAAAAAGAAATGGGCTTTTATTAATCAAGACAAAATTGAACAAAAATTAGTCCAAAAGGAATTAAATTTGTTACTGAAGGAGGCAAGGAAAAAACATAGAGATACTATAGAACAAAACTTTAATTCAGGGAACTCCAAAAAATTGTGGGACGCTATGAAAGTCGTAACTAATATGGCACCTCCTCGAAATAGGCTTGTAACTAGCAATGACCAACAAAGAGCAAATGACTTGAATGATTATTTTCTTAGGTTTGAGTCACCGGTGGATCAATTGTGTACTCTGGACCATATTATATGTAATTCAGGTCATAGGCTAGAGATAGCACCAAAAAGAGTAAGCTCGCAATTTAGAGGTATATGTACTAAAAAATCCACGGGTCCTGATGGAATTTCAGGTTTTTTGCTAAAGATCTGCGCAAATGAACTTACTCCAGCATTTTGCCCTATCTTTCAGAAATCTATGGACTCACATATTATCCCATCTTTGTGGAAGAAATCTATAATTATACCTGTTCCCAAGAAAACTTGCCCATTTGGAAATTGTGATTTTAGACCTGTGGCTTTGACCTCAAATGTTATGAAATGCTTTGAGAGACTTGTTGTAACTGTCTTAAAGGATCAGGTTAAATCATCTCTTGATCCATTTCAGTTTGCATATAAGGTCGGACGGGGCACTGATGATGCTATTAACTGCATCACTCATTTGGTGAATAGCCATTTAGAAGATTCTCAAGCATATGCTCGTTTACTTTTTATTGATTTTAGTTCAGAATTGAATACACTTCAACCCAATATACTGCTGAAGAAGTTGGTAGAGCTAGAAGTGAACCCATTCTGCATTAAGTGGTTTTATTCTTTTTTAACTAATCGTACACAACAAGTCAGAGTTAATAATTTCTATTCTGAGATGAAAACTACCAATATAGGGGCCCCGCAGGGTTGTGTTAGCTCTCCCTTTTTATTTTCACTATACACTAATGAGTGTGTCTCGAGTCAGGATGATACATACTTCATCAAATTTTCTGATGATACAGCAATATTGAGCTTACTGAATAAGAAAACAAATCCCTTGCAGTATTTCTCTGATGTTGACAGATTTGTTAGCTGGTGCGACACTAATTCCTTGGTTTTAAATGAAAGGAAGACTGTTGAAATGATTTTTGATCCTAGATCTGTGGGAGACCATAGCCCTGTAAAAATACATGGTAACATCATTGAACAGGTTTTTTCATATAAATATTTGGGAGTTTATATGGACAACTTACTATGCTGGTCTTTGCACATCGATACTCTCTGTTCTAGACTGCAGCAAAGGCTATACTTCCTGCGAAGGTTAAAAATGTTTGGAGTGAACCAGAGGATTTTGTTTTTGTTTTATCAGTCTGTCTTTGAGAGTGTAATTAGATATGGTATCACTGCATGGTATGGAAATCTGACCGTTCGATCAAAATCAAAACTAGCACGATTGGTGCATACAGCTCAAAAAATTATAGGGCGGGAGGAAAAACTAACCATATTACAAGAGCTGTATGAGGTATCCATTTTAAGGCAAGCGAAAAAAATTGTCTCTGATGACACACATGTTTTACATATGTATTTTAATTTGTTACCATCGGGGAGACGATTCAGGGTCTTGATGTGCAAGTCCAATCGTTATAAAAACTCTTTTGTCCCAACTGCGGTTAAAATTTTAAATAGAGATTTTCTTTAAAATTGATGTAGGATGCTGCTAGTTTTTAAATAATCCATCGAAAAGTTGCTATTCTCTTATCATTGCATGTTATTGTATGTACTGTGTTGTGTGTGATCGAAGTTGTGTACTGGCCATGTCATGCTGTCCAAGACAAATTTCCCAGAAATGGGACAATAAAGTATAAAGTAAAGTAAGTAATTACCGAAAGGTACGCTGTAATTTCGGCGTAATTACGCAGTACTTTCCGGGCTGTAATCTAAAGCGTTACCAAACATTTATTCACATTTAATACTCACATTCTGATTGTTATCCATCTTCCAGAAAAACATGCAGCCACTGGTCCTCTAATTCAGCAGGTGGCATTGTCACTAATAACTGAAATAGTATTATTGTGTTGATAGGACATGCTGGCACATCAACTGTGACGCTTGCAGCTCATATTGTTACCACGCTAAAAACACTTCATGGACCTTCAAGAACATCTTTACTGATCAGCAGGTTCAGAATGGTTAGGTGTGGTAGGGGTGCGACAAGTACGGTCCCATTTAAGCATATCCATTTATGATATTAAGAAATATAGTCATATAATCATACCCCTCCTTGAACTGCCACCTTATCGTGGTGGAGGGGTTTGAGTACCCGAACGATCCTAGGAGCTATGTTGTCCGGGGCTATATGCCCCTGGTAGGGTCTCCCAAGGAAAAAGGTCCTAGGTGACGGGTCAGACTAAGAGCGGTTCATTAGCCCATTATGAAGCAGATACAACCAAGGACCGCGACGTCACCGGCATGACGCAGCCGGGCCCGCGGTTGGGGCTTGTATGCGAGCGTCTGGTGGCCGGGCATCCCCCAATGAAGCCCGGCTCAGCCCCAAAGGAGTGATGTGGGGCCGCCCTCCTGTGGGCTCACCACCCGCAGGAGGGACCGTAAGGGGCCGGGGGCCCCGACGACCCGATCTCTGGACACAGAAACTAGCTTTAGGGACGTGGAATGTCACCTCGCTGGAGGGGAAGGAGCCTGAGCTTGTGTGGGAGGTTGAGAGGTACCAACTAGAGATTGGGCTTGGGCTCTGGAACCACAATCCTTGAGAGAGGCTGGACTCTCTACCACTCTGGAGTTGCCCACGGTGAGAGGTGGCGGGCTGGAGATATTGAGTCCGAGTGGACCCTGTTCTCCACCACCATTGTCGAAGCGGCTGCTCGGAGTTCTGGCCGTAAAGTCTCCAGTGCCTGTCGAGGCGGCAATCCCCGAACCCGGTGGTGGACACTGGAAGTAAAGGATGCCGTCAAGCTGAAGAAGGAGTCCTATCAGGCCTGGCTGGCTTGTGGGACTCCTGAGGCAGCTGACGGGTACCGGCAGGCCAAGCGGACTGCAGCCCGGATGGTTGTGGAGGCAAAAAAAATCAGACCTGGGAGGAGTTCGGTGAGGCCATAGAGAAGGACTATTGGTTGGCCTCAAAGAGATTCGGCAAACCGTCTGGCGGCTTAGGAGGGGGAAGCAGTGCCCTACCAACACTGTTTACAGTGGAGGTGGGCAGCTGTTGACCTCAACTGGGGATATTGTCTGACGGTGGAAGGAATACTTTGAGGATCTCCTCAATCCCACCAACACGTCTTCCTTTGAGGAAGCAGAGGCCGAGGGCTCGGAGGTGGACTCGTCCATCACCCAAGCTGAAGTCACCGAGGTAGTCAAGAAGCTCCTCGGTGGCAAGGCACTGGGGGTGGATGAGATCCACCTTGAGTACCTCAAGTCTCTGGATGTTGTGGGGCTGTCTTGGCTGACATGCTTCTACAACATTGCGTGGTGGTTGGGGACAGTACCTCGGACTGGTAGACCGGGGTGGTGGTCCCGCTTTTTAAGAAGGGGGACAGGAGGGTGTGTTCCAACTACAGGGGTATCACACTTCTCAGCCTCCCCGGGAAAGTCTATGCCAGGGTACCGGAGAGGAGAATTCCGGTACCCTATAGTTCCAATAGTAGAACCTCGGATTCAGGAGGAACAGTGCGGTTTTCGTCCCGGTCGTGGAACACTGGACTAGCTCTATACCCTCTCCAGGGTGCTGGAGGCTTCATGGGAGTTTGTCCAACCAATCCACATGTGCTTTGTGGATTTGGAGAAGGCATTTGACTGTGTTCCTCACGGCGTCCTGTGGAGGGTGCTCTGGGAGTATGGGGTCCGGGGCCTTTTGCTAAGGGTTCTCCAGTCCCTGTACGACCGGAGCAGGAGCTTGGTCCGCATTGCTGGCAGTAAGTCAGACATGTTCCCGGTGCATGTTGGACTCCGGCAGGGCTGCCCTTTGTCACCGGTTCGGTTCATAATTTTTATGGACAGAATTTCTAGGTGCAGCCAGGGGCCAGAGGGTGTCCAGTTTGGGGACCACACTATTTCGTCTCTGCTTTTTGCGGATGATGTTGTACACTGGGACGGTTTGCAGACGAGTGTGAAGTGGCTGGGATGAGAATCAGCACCTCTAAGTCCGAGGCCATGGTTCTCAGTCGGAAAAGTGGCTTGCCCGCTTCAGGTTGGTGGAGAGTTCCTGCCTCAAGTGGAGGAGTTCAAGTATCTTAGGGTTTTGTTCACGAGTGAGGGAAGGACGGAACGGGAGATTGACAGACAGATCGGTGCAGCTTCTGCAGTAACGCGGTTGATTTACCGGTCTGTCGTGGTGAAGGAGCTGAGCTGCAAGGCAAAGCTCTCGATTTTTTCCGGTCAATCTACATTCCTACTCTCACCTATGGTCATGAGCTGTGGGCCATGACCGAAAGGAAAAGATCCCAGAAACAGGCAGCCGAAATGAGCTTTCTCCGCAGGGAGGCTGGGCGCTCCCTTAGATATAGGGTGAGGAGCTCGGTCACTCGGGAGGAGCTCAGAGTAGAGCCGCTGCTCCTCCACATCGAGAGGAGACAGCTGAGGTGGCCCGGGCATCTGTTCCGGATGCGTCCCACCGGGACACGCTGGAGAGATTAGGTCTCCCGGCTGGCCTGGGAACGCCTCGGTATCTCCCCAGAAGAGCTGGAGGAAGTGTCTAGGGAGAGGGAAGTCTGGGCATCTCTGCTTAGACTGCTGCCCCCGCGACCCGTCCCCAGATAAGCGGAAGAAGATGGTATGGTATGGTACAATCATATACACTGAATATGTTTTTATTGCATTCTGTTTCATAATGTACTACAAAACCCTGAGATGCAAATAGTATCCAACACTTTTTTCACTTAGCGCAGAGAAAATAGGCTACTGCAATTTTCACAACAGTCACCGAAAAGAGAGAAGCCCATCACAAAGTATAACATAAGTGAACAGAACTTTTATATTAGTTTCTACAACTCACTATGGCACTGTAAAATTTTCAGTTAGTATCAACACTACAATGATACGTATATGATGTTAAGTTAATAACATTTATTTACATTGGAGCAAAGGATGATCATTCGGAAATGAGGGCAACACAATTTAATTCACTTAATATTTATTTAAAGACTTTGTAGTTAAATCCTTGTGTCACATCTAAATGTACACAATTTCCATAGACTTACATTAGAAAACAGAAAGAGCCTGTCTTGTATGGCAGATGGCTACAGTTGCTAAAGTAGGATTGGGGTTAATGTGTTCATTTGAAATATTCTCATTCTGACGTGAGTTGAAGGCAGCATCTCTAATTGTTTTAACTGCTTATAAATACAAACCAAACACAATGACACAGAAGGGTTAATGCATCGGAGATGAGATATGTGTGATCCAAAAATAGACAGAAAAACTGTTCCTGCAAGTTTGAAAATTCCACTGCAGCCGTTAAGTCTCATTACTGGCCCCTACAATCAGGAAACAGCACGAGTGCTGCCTGTATTTTCCCTAGCCAAACATAATCACAAGCTTTCTGCTGTAGCTCAATGTCGTAAATATAGCTTAGTGGTCTCTCACCACACACAGATGACTTCAGAAAGCTACTTTCGCTTCTTTAAGCTTTTGGTAGCTCTCAGCTTTCCCTTCATGCTTCATTTCATTCTACAAGTGCAAACAGCCTCACAGAGTCATGAACCTTGTCTTCTGAGGAAGATTTTCCATATGGCGGACACTTTTAGCATCATGGCTAATAGAGAAAACTGCTGTGGAAGTCAAAGAATATGAGCCCCCTATTGTTAATATTTGTTTACAGCCCATATTTTGTGAGTGTCTCAAGCTAAAGGAAAATATATTTTCCTTTAGCTTGAGACACTCACAAAATGTGGGCTGTTAACAAATATTAACAATAGGGGGCTCATATTCTTTGACTTCCACAGCAGTTTTCTCTATTAGCCATTATTAGCTATCTCTATTAGCTGTTATTAATGAGAGATGCTGGAAAACATTTGCACTGTGATAGCAAAATGCCCTCAGAAATGAGTAGATAAAGATGGAGCCAAAATGACTCAGTTTCTGTTGTCTCATTTCTCATGTAACAGATGGAAGAGGACAAAACAATTAGACATACTCATCTGTGTTTAACTGGCTGGGCAAAATAACTAGACTTTATAAGAATGATTAGACTTTAATGGAGGTTCAGGATCAGTATGCAAATGTTCATCTCTTAATCAAACAATCCAAATAAGGCTCAGTTGATGAAACAGGAATACATCAGTAAAACTCACTGAGGGACACTGGACAGGCAGAATAGCAGTTCAGTCATGACAACTCTCAGAGTAAATTTGAGTATTTTAATGGATATGACCACGTTAATATATTTGACCTTGGCAGACTAGCTGTTACACGGAGAGTACGGAGAGTTGCTAAGTGCCAATTAAAACAAGGCATCCTGACTGACATGCATGTAGCACAGTCCTAGTAGTCTGATGAGAGTGACCCCTAGTGGTGTGGAGGAGTGAATGTCATTGCTGATATCAGGGCCACTACTTCTACTTCGCTTTTTTGATGTCCTTCCCTCGCTAACTTCCTCCATCTCGTTGACTTGGATGTACGCCATTGCTTACGTTACTCACTACTAGGGGAACCTGGGCAATGGGTTGAACTGGAACATCCTACTAAGCCATTGATCACTTTGAAACCACCAATGAGATGATTTATTATTTACTAGGGATGCACCAAAATTAAAATTCTTGGCCGAAGCCGATAACGAATATAATGAAACACTTGGCTAAAGGCCGAATACAGTTTAAAAATAAAAATAAAAATCCATTTACTTTGCCAATTTTTTCACCAGCAGACATTATACCAAACAAAGCACAATATAACTTAAATAAATTAGTAAAATAAAAAGATTTTTATTTGGCCATCTTTCTTCAGTAGCCCCTTCTTGAATAGCCTATATTACCCCTATAACTGACAGCTGAAAGAATATATCATACTCTGTATGCCTACAACAAAAAAAAAGTGCATTAAAAAGTGCAAAAAAAGTGGATGAACCCACAACAAAATTAATAATCATCCTAAACAAAATTCTACTTTTTCCACAAAAGTGGCAGGTTCTTCTAAATGAAAAGCAACTTCTCTGCTTACATGAAAGTCTGTTCCTCTTCTCATCTATGACATGAGATGCAGCACTTAACAGTTTATCGCTGTCTGTGCTTGTGCATGGAGCAGACAAGTACCTAGGATCGGAATCGTTATATATTTAAATATTGCGTTTTTTTTGACAGTTGCTCATTTCAGTGGAGTGGGTGTGCTGGGACTGGGAGGAGGAGGAGGAACTTTCCTTTTTCGCTGCTGCCGCCACCGCCGTGTCTTTCTCATACTCTGTGTGCTGTTTGGGGTGTCTTGATTTTAAATGATAAATTAAACTTGTAGTGCTGTTAGTTTTGCAGATGAACCCCCTCTAGACAATTCAGCGGAATAGTGACTGCAAACGGCCATTTATGCGTCTTTCTCTGACACTTTAAAATGCTTCCACACTGCCAACATGTTTGCTGCATTTATAAAGTGTGCATGCCACCGAATGTTTGGCACATCCCTATTATTTACACACACACACACACACACACACAAAAATCCTTATGAATTTTATATGATGCACCATTCTATTTGCTTCTGTCTGGGATATATAAGAAAATATATAAAATTACACAAACAAATAAAATCTTAAAGGGATAGTTCACCCAAAAATGAAAATTAGCCTATTATTTAGGGTGAGTAAATAAGGGTGAGTAAATAATGGGCTAATTTTCATTTTTGGGTGAACTATCCCTTTAATACAATAAACTATGACTTCATAACGAACAGTCAGCTTAAGGTAGCAACAAGTATTATGTGGCTAAATCTTAAAATTATTTAATATATTATACACTATTGTTGTGTGGGGTGGGGATAAATTAAGTGTGGTCTGCTTTTATTGCATTGTGGTCTATGAAGCTGCCTGAAGTGTACATATGAATAGATTCATCCCCTCGGTCAAAATCGAAGGGTTGAAGGTCTGTCCATATAAACTCGTCCACCTGAGGGGAAGTGCTGTGGGAAGTTTGCGAGTGTTTGTCTAAATGCGAAGTGTAATGCACCCAAGGCCTTCACAGAGAATGCTGTGTACTCTACATTCAAGCCGTACCTGCACTTCTATTATTTACTCTACAAAGTACCAGCAGTTTTTCTTGTGTACCACCACTGGTGAACATGGTGTAATTTATTTATTAAAAGCACTGCCAGTGCCTGATTTGGTGTTTGTTGTGTTTATGTTGTGAAGTCTGAAGAAAATTTCTCATGGATACTGTGACTCAGAACTAAACCAGTCCTATGCATCCGAATGTCAAGTTAACCCTGTCAGCACCAAATATCAATGTTATGGATGGATCATAGATCAATAAAGTTTTATCCCTTCAGCTCATTAAACCTTCTACATCATCCTGATTTCCATTTTGTGCAGAACAAACGTACATGACTCAGGCCTTGATTATATTGATTATATGTGACTGAAGTGTGCACAGCCTGGTGAGAATTCATGTGGGAGATTATTGGAAGACTGGTTGTGTTACAAATTCCGGCTGCTATGAATTTATGCCATATGAGTAAAGCCAATGTGTCTTCTTTGTTGTTATATAATGATGACATATACAGTACACAGCGTAAATGAGTACAATCCCTCTGAACATAAAGTTATACAGTATTTCTATTTCTTAATGATCACAATCACTTTTTTTTCCAAGTGCATTTCATGTTTTCAGAATAGAACTTCAAGGCATGTGTAGTCACCTCGTACAGGACCGGGAAAGTGACCGCAAAAAATTTCACTGGAGAAACCGTGAGGATATTTGACGTTTATGTCAGAACAGCTTTTTAGTCAAGTCAACTTCAATTATATAGCCCTTTATAAAATACAGATTGTTTCAAAGCAGCTTTACTGTGATAACAGGAAAATAATGATCAATGATGCAAACAGAATTCAATTCTGATGTAAAGTTGTACAGAAAATAAGTGTCATTATTCACTTTGAGTCTGTTCAATATTGATTCAATTCAGTTCAGTAACAGTGATGTTGCATACATTTTTCAATTATGAAATAGTCAAATCAGCTTTTTTTGCTGAATATTTTAGTAAAAATTCTGTCTCATCCATTCCTTTGTCTGTCGACTCAGGCTTTGTTCATGGAGAGTGTGCACATGAAAGTGTGACATCAGTTGCGAACAGCCAATCACATGTCTTGAAACATGGGAAACTGCGATTCACTTATCGCGAGAGAGTCAGTGCGATTCAATTCTCTAGTCTGCGGAAGATTAAGAGATTAAAGAATATATAAAAACATAGTTCTCTCATGAAACTCGAGATGGCGAAGGCTAATAGTCTGTAACTTGCTTGCAATCACATCACTCTCTATAGGACACAGCTGATTTGCTTCCTGCTGAATCAGTAGCCAATGAGCTTGTGTGCTCAACCTTCGAAAACTGGTTAGCATTAGCCGCCCTTCCCGAGTCTCGTCCCGTCGAGGCCGCCCTTCCAGAGTCTTGTCCCATCATGCCGCCGCCATTCCAGAGCCCTCACCTAAGATGGCCGCCACCACACCAGAGCCCTCAGCCAAGATGGCCACCGCCACGCCAGAATCTCCAGTCTCCGTCCTCGTCCAGAGACCAGAGGTGACTACAGTCCCTGTCCGTGTCCAGAAGAGTCCAGAGGTGACTACAGTCCCTGTCCGTGTCCAGAAGAGTCCAGAGGTGACTCTGTCTCCTGTCCAGGAGAGTCCAGAGAGGACTTCAGTTCCCGTCCAGTGTTCAGAGCTCGGCCCAAGACTACCCACCCACGGAGGCCATCCCCCAGACACTCAGCACTGGGCTGCCTATGACTCCCTGTCCTCCAGAACCAGCACCACCCTGGGCCCCTAAACTGCCGGCTCCGCCCTGGAGGCTTCCTGCTCTGGGTAAGCCATGCCCTCGTCAGCCTCCAGGACAATAAGAGCTACGTCAATCTGATTTTACTCAAGCTCTGACCAGTTATCACATCTTCAGTTTTATCAGTGTTAAACTCTCAGAAAGTTTGAGGCCATCCAATTTTTGTATATCTGTTAAACATGCTTGAAGGAAATCCAGACTAGTCAAATCTTTGGAACTCAGTGATAAATATTACTGTAGGTCATCTGCATAGCAGTGACATTTTATATTATGTTTTCGAATTATAGAGCCAGGAGGAAGCATTTAAATTGAAAACAGAACTTGTCCTAACAGGGAACCCTGCGGAACACCAAAGTAAATTTCAGAACGGTGGGATACTTCATCTCCATCTGATACTACAAATTACCTATTTGACAAATAAGACACAAACCAATCCAACACCCTCCCTAAAACCTCAACCCATGTTTTCAACGTATTAATAAAAATAGTATGGTCAACTGTATCAAAGGCATCAGTCAAATCTAATGGTATTAAAACTGAACATTATTCAGCATCCTCTGCTATCAGTAAATCATTTGTCACTTGTAAAAGCGCAGTTTCAGTACTATGATTTGCTCTAAAACCAGACTGAAATTTCTCAAAAATATTCTCATTAACAACCTTCAACAATTGCTTGGCTACTGCCTTCTCTATTACTTTTGAAATAAAAGGTAATTTAGAGATTTAGAGTAATTGTTTTCACCGGCAGGATAAGCCAAGCCACTTTCATGGTGCAAACTAAACTGAAACATACCAAGCTAGCCATGCGCATTACTGCACTACGCAAGATGTTTTTGAATCCGATTGAGAAAATAGTCGGATTCAAGTGGTTAAATGCTTTTTTTAAAATTATATTTATCAGATAATTTCAGATCTACACGACCCCTTTCAATCCGATCAATATTTTATTCAGATCAAGTTCAATAGGATCGATGGATTTGTTTACATGAAGGCTTTTCAATCAGATTGAGCCATCAATCTGATTATTAACAGATACTATGTGTGAATGTAAACATAGCTAATGACTAATGAAAAATAAATCGTAATTCAAATCTATTTCACGTATCAGTCAGGACTGCAGTCAGGTGTCAGGATGGAGAGAATGGATGAACTGGTGGATGAATGGAGGGGCACTGCTGATGCAAAAGTGAAGGGCAGCCACTCACTTTGCTGCTGTAAAGAAATCAACATATTTCACTGTCCACAGACACAGCATTCACTTTCCTGTGTGGGTCTGCATATCTACTGATAATGTGTGTATTAAAGAGTCAATATGTGTTTTTGAAAAACCCACATCATTTAGCTAGGAGAAAGATTAATTATTCATTCGACCTTGAATTAATAGTCACCATATGGAAAGAAAATTATGTTGGCTCACTGGCAAAAAGTTAACTAATAGTCATTGGGGTGCAGTAGCAAAAGCCAGCTGAACCTAGTTAATCTATTATTACCTATAGCCTATATTTTTTCCCATTTATTTTCTTAAAGCATGTTCCAGGTTTTATTGTGTATGATTCATCAGTGCACGTTATTTAATTTGAAGAAAAATATTTGCCTTTGTAATCTTGTATCAAAATGTAATATATTGCTCTGCCTTTCTTTCTCGAGTGATGTCTCCAAGTCCTCTTGTGATACAGTAACCCAGGTAGCCAGTGCAATGGGGTCAATTACTGCTGAGTGTCGGCTCACTCGGCCGTGTTCTGGCAGCAGCTCACCAAATGTCAGCCAGCTCTGGCCCAGTAATGGATGTGCGGATTCAGCCTGATTTGCGATGAGACACAACATATTTAGCCACATTCGGCCCGATTACTGGTCTGGTTTTGGGTGAGATATGGCCATTCAGACATGGACCAGTTTAGGTTGAGTGCAGGGGGTGGGTCTCCTTTTACAAAGTGGTAAATTGTATGTAGCAGTGACCCTTAAACTTAAACATAACATCATTTCCCTGTCTACGTTATGCTAATTAAAAAAATCCTATTAATTATTATTATTATTATTTTTCACATTCTCTTTTTTCTTAACTAACTAAATTTGGAAATTAATGTTTTAATTCATATAATGAAACAAGCTTAAATGGGTTGTGGGAACTTTAACATTATTTCTGCTATATCATTTTCAAGACATGCGCAATCGCTGCGACATCTAGTGACGACACCTGGCGGGCTTTTTGTGCTGCTAATTGCCAGAAGACCAGAAGAACTTCTTGCTACCATGGTGAGTAAACCTTTGATAATCTAACATATAATATAATTTTAATAAAGCGTTCTACACATTAAATATCGAAGTAATGTTAATGAAGCTATAACCGTGAGTTGGCTGACATAGCACTAGAGTTTAGCTCCAACCTAATTAAACACACCTGAATCAGCTAATCAAAGTCTCCAGGATTACTAAAAACTTCCAGGCAAGTGTTTTGGAGGTGGTTGGAGCTCTGCAGGACACCAGCTACTAAACTAACCAATGTGAAGTCTTAATTTTCTAATAAATTGACAAAATGACAATTTTCACCTGAGATTTGGAGTCAGATTACAGGGGGAAAATGGGCAAAAGCACTAGTCTACTTTTGTTTTTTGACCAAAGTTTGTAGACTATGCCTGTACCTCATATTAAAGAAATCTTAATATCCTTTTTTGGTTTCTTAATTTTAAAGGTCCATGAGTAACACATTGGTACACATTTTCAATGGTTGCACATTTTCTGAAGAACAAATAATGTTGAAACTAGAAATGTATCTCTTTATATATATATATATATATATATATATATATATATATATATATAAACACAATTAAACATCCCTGAGTGCCATAAATAGTAGGCTAGGCTATTTTTCCAAAGTTTGTACCTGTAACTGTAAAAGTATCTCAATATCCTTCTATATTCTCATTCTTAATAAACTTTTCTTTGGTAGGCCTAATCTTCATTTTAAAGGCCCTATATGGTTAAATTATTGAATTATGTATATTATGTCTAAAATTATAGAATTTTACCCATTTTCAATATAGGCTATATTCAAAACGATAAACTTGATTCTTTTTATTTTATTTTTTTCTGTCCGGAAGATACATAGATGGCATGGCATATTATTTAAAAGCACAATAACTGGACGTCTTTGAAATTTCATCCAAAAAAGCATTTAGACAATGGCACTTTTTTTTTTAACTAGGCCTATATGTTGTTGCAACTATGTATTAATAAATGAAAAGTGCATACTTGCCAGATAAAGAGAACTTAGATGAATAGTTTGAGCTGCTTTTTAATGCGTGAGACTTTATTGGTTATTTTGTGTTTCAATAACACATCCAAGAATACGCTACTTACTTTAATGAATTAAAGTAAAGTTACTTTAATGAAAATGTTTTTCTCTATTTAAAGGGATACTTCACTTTAAAATGAAAATTCTGTCATCATTTACTCACCCTCAAGTTGTTTCAAACCTGTATGAATTTCTTTCTTCTGCTGAACACATAGGAAGATATTTTGAAGAATGTCAGTAACCAAACAGTTAACTGGAACCATTGACTTCCATAGTACTTTTTTTTCCTACTATGGAAGTCAATGGTTCCAGTTAACTGTTTGGTTACTGACATTCTTCAAAATATCTATCTTTCTGTGCAGCAGAAGAAAGAAATTCATACAGGTTTGAAACAACTTGAGGGTGAGTAAATGATGACAGAATTTTCATTTTAAAGTGAAGTATCCCTTTAACATTAACTTACAGTAGCCTAGTAAAAGACAACCTTTTTGATCACATCTTCCCTCAGGTAGATTATGCGCAGTCGCCCAAATTTAGCCGGAATCAAAACGCAGAAGAATGGATTTGCCGTTAGCGCGAGTCCCGATGGCTGTGAAGCGGGAGCGACAGCCGGTGTTGTGCCGAATTTCGACCCCCTGCCAAATTATTACCCCCCTCCTTGAAGTCAGTACCTGATTGCTTAATCCTAACCCCTCCCCTAATCCTAACCCCTCCCCCACAACTAATCCTAACCCCTCCCCCACAACTAATCCTAAATCTACCAATACTAGGGGGGTAATCATTTGGGGGGTAATCATTTGGCGGGTCGAAATTCGGCACAACACCGGCAGAGGATTCTGCTAGGTCTTAAAGCCTTCCGCGAACGGCTATGTTCGCAAATCAAACAAGGATTTGTCTCAAAGGAATGATTCATTCTCAATTTAGAGCGTATGCCTGAGAATACGGGACAAACTGCGTTCCGTATGGCTTATATGGGACGCTTCATTGATGCCTTAAATACGGGACGATTCTGTTTTATACGGGACGATTGGCAACCCTATGTAATGGCCAAACCCTTAATATTTGTAAAGTTGAAATATTTAGTTGACATGCATAAGTACATGTAGGCTTAACAAGGACACTGGACATTTTTTTTTTTTTTTTTTTTTTTTTTTTTTTTGTTGTAGTTGGATATGGATGCCATCTTAAGGATTTAAAGGTAACAATAGCATTTTGAAGAAAAAAATTATTCAAAGCTCTGTTTTTAAATAAAAACTGGAATGAGTCTTTAATACACATATTTTAAAAGTTGTACTAAACACACCAACATTTTTTTTAATCCTGTATAAGAGTAAGTGCAACTATATATATTTTGTTATTTAGCCAACAAGACTCAGACCAGTACCGGCTAAGTGTACAATTTTTTTGTTGTTGAAATTTTACTCAAAACTGCATCACATTGTTGCAAAGTCGTTTCATGTTTATGTTGATGTTACTTGTTACATTTTACTTGTTACATTTGTGTTAAAATATTAAAGGGATAGTTCACCTAAAATTTTTTATTGTCATCCTTTACATATCCTCATGTCATTCTAATACTTATGCATTTATTGTCTTCTGTAGAACACAAAATATATTTTGAAAAAATTCTCTTTTTTCCATATAATCAAAGTCAGTGTGGTTCAGTGTTGTTTGGACCTATTTTTTTTTTTTTCTTCAAATTAATCAATATTTTAAAACAGCTTCACAATTTCAATGATAATTTGGACTGAAGCAGGATTAATCTTGCACAGTGTGTTCTCTTCAGGACGGCAAAAAGTCCTATAAAGTAACGCTGACCATCTCTCTTTGTGATGCATTTGCCACTACATGGAGGCCATCATTATGCTGAAATAGAGGATAAATACGCACTTGTTTTGTAATTTAATTAATTTGATCATTATACAATCAAATTAATCTGTTTTGTTGTAAATTTTCAGTTTGATTTTTGCTCTTGTACATTTGATTCTGTTCTGTTTGAGACATAACAACTGTGTCGAGGGTCATGAAGGTCAGTAATGCACTACGTGTCCACAAATACATAGGCAAACTCAGAATGTATCTCTTTTTAGAGTACTTGTTTTAGCTTGACCTTCTTTCTCATTTCTATGGCCTTTGGAAGTGTGGGTATCTTTGTCTTCAACAAACTCTATTTGATTCCTAGTATCTTTATTGGCTATAAATGTGTTTCCCAACATCGTAAAGTCCTATGATCAGATTTAACAATTGTCATGTGACTTACAGTCTACATTGACTTTCATAACTCTTCTCCCATGGCCTCATAGGATAGTAAAGTTTTCATCAGATGTGCAATCTTGGTGGTAGTATCAGTTCATCTGGGTACTTTTCGCCTACTGTTTCACGTATTGTTTTTCCACCTATTATATAGTAAAATATCACTGCATAGTCTTCACATGTATATATGTGTGTGTGTGTGTGTGTGTGTGTATGTATGTATGTCTGTATATATGTATATGTATGTACATATACATATATATTTGTGTACATTTTGCTTGTTATATATATATATATTTTTTTTTTTTTTTTTTTTTGTAAAACAAGCTAAATGTAATTGTATTGTCAAATGACATGAATACACACTAGACAAATACAAACAATTAATTAATGCATAAATTAATGAAATAATTGTATTTTATTTATTTATTACTGACAACAATAGGAAACATGAATACATGAGTGAATTAATGAATAAAAGTAACCATCACAATAAATAAATACATTTACAAGTCAACAACACATGAATCACAGCTTTATTCAAATGTATTGTTCTAACAAACTATCAACCCACATCCTGCTGCCATCTCAACACAGCTGTGCCAATTCTGCTGTTTTATTTTGATGAAGCAGCTGACCACCGTGCCCACCTTCGCCTGTCTTTGCCATCCATCATGTCCCTCATTGCTGCAGTCAGACTGGAATCTGATCATGGATTGGAAAGGGACATCGAGGCTATTGTTGCCTGAGTGCACCATCTGCCTCATCACCTCATACAGAAAGCCTGTACAGAACCCTGTGAGGCTCATCTCAACAGCAAGCACTCCCATGCACGAAGCATACTAGAGTGAGTCTTTGGCATGCTGAATTCACACTGGTTCTTCATGGCCAGAGGTGAGCCATGCCTAGTGCCCTATTTTGTTGCATGCTGTGCTTCACAGTCTTGCTCTTCACAATGGGGACATCATCGATCCAGAGGATGAGGAAGACCATGATGACGGCTCACCTGAACCCCACAACCTTGAAGAAAGAGGGGGAGAACGTGCGGGACAATCTGGCTGACGCCTTGTCTTCTCCAAACATTTGTGTGTCTGCTCTCCATGAGCATGACTACCTGTAAAACATAAAACAGATTAAAACGTTTTACATGTTTTCAGGATTCCATTTTCATTTCATATGTTTACAATTGCATGCTATTTTTTGTTATGGCTTTATTACTTTTGTGGTGTAGTGAGCTAAACCACTGAACTGGTTAGCAGAAGGTTGCTGGTTCGATCTCCGCAGCCGCCACTACCAGTGTGTCCTTGAGCAAGGCACTTTACTCCGGGGTGCTCCGGGGAGATTGTCCCTGTAATAAGTGCATTATAAGTCGCTTTGGATAAAAGCATCTGCCAAATGGATAAATGTAAATGTGATTTTTGTAAATGCTTTTTTGCAAGCGTCTCGGGAGATCCTACAAAATTGCACAAACATAATACAAAAGCAGGCAATACAAAATAATGCAAAAGCAGTATTTTTGTTTCGGGTATTCCCATTGCCAAATGCCAGTCACCTTGCAGGCCCTGCTCCACCCATATGGAAAAGGTTTGCTAAAAACACCTGTGATTCTTCTATGTTCCAACAGAATATTGTAAGGGACATACACTCACCTAAAGAATTATTAGGAACACCATACTAATACTGTGTTTGACCCCCTTTCGCCTTCAGAACTGCCTTAATTCTACGTGGCATTGATTCAACAAGGTGCTGAAAGCATTCTTTAGAAATGTTGGCCCATATTGATAGGATAGCATCTTGCAGTTGATGGAGATTTGTGGGATGCACATCCAGGGCACGAAGCTCCCGTTCCACCACATCCCAAAGATGCTCTATTGGGTTGAGATCTGGTGACTGTGGGGGCCATTTTAGTACAGTGAACTCATTGTCATGTTCAAGAAACCAATTTGAAATGATTCGAGCTTTGTGACATGGTGCATTATCCTGCTGGAAGTAGCCATCAGAGGATGGGTACATGGTGGTCATAAAGGGATGGACATGGTCAGAAACAATGCTCAGGTAGGCCGTGGCATTTAAACGATGCCCAATTGGCACTAAGGGTCCTAAAGTGTGCCAAGAAAACATCCCCCACACCATTTCACCACCACCACCAGCCTGCACAGTGGTAACAAGGCATGATGGATCCATGTTCTCATTCTGTTTACGCCAAATTCTGACTCTACCATCTGAATGTCTCAACAGAAATCGAGACTCATCAGACCAGGCAACATTTTTCCAGTCTTCAACTGTCCAATTTTGGTGAGCTCGTGCAAATTGTAGCCTCTTTTTCCTATTTGTAGTGGAGATGAGTGGTGAGTGGGGTCTTCTGCTGTTGTAGCCCATCCGCCTCAAGGTTGTGCGTGTTGTGGTTTCACAAATGCTTTGCTGCATACTGTACCTCGGTTATAACGAGTGGTTATTTCAGTCAAAGTTACTCTTCTATCAGCTTGAATCAGTCGGCCCATTCTCCTCTGACCTCTAGCATCAACAAGGCATTTTCGCCCACAGGACTGCCGCATACTGGATGTTTTTCCCTTTTCACACCATTCTTTGTAAACCCTAGAAATGGTTGTGCGTGAAAATCCCAGTAACTGAGCAGATTGTGAAATACTCAGACCGGCCCGTCTGGCACTAACAACCATGCCACGCTCAAAATTGCTTAAATCACCTTTCTTTCCCATTCTGACATTCAGTTTGGAGTTCAGGAGATTGTCTCGACCAAGTATGGTGACACAAAATAAAACGTGGCGCTTTTCTAAGCGGGTTAAAAAAGATAACTATAATGTATGGCGGAATAGCACTTTCGGGAATACTTCGACTCGGCGCAGTAAAAAGTCACGCCTGATCCTCTTCCTCTCACTTCTGTCAATAGTCATACTTGGTCGTATAACTACTCGTGTAACTGTTTTTAAATAGGGAAAACGTTGATGTGTTTGGTCACTTCTAAATTCATTGCTGTTAGATACCATTGAATATACTGGGCTAAGCTAACTGCTATCAAAGTGTCACCGCACGCCAGAGCGATTAAGTGCACGCACTGAGATGAGAGAGGTATGTATCAACTCGTCTTAGTTAAGGGAATAACATAGTTTAATATGAAAAAACGGTGGAGCAGGGCCGGCGCTCCGCACACGCACATCACGCACTGCGCGTAGGGCACCAAGTGCTTGGGGGGGCACCAAAAAATCTGGGTCGTGAAAAATCATCACAATAGGCTACTAGTATAAATAACAAATAAAATATGTCTAAAGCATGTTCATATACAAAAGCAATACAAAAGTAATATAGGCCTAGACCAAATTAGTCGAGAAAAAGGTGAATCTCCTGTGCCAGTCTCCCTCTGGTGCCCCCCTTCCACACCTCCCAGTGGTCTGTTCGATTATGCCTCAATCAATGTCAAATTTGGCAGACACCGACATCAGACATGGCTTCGAAAAGGCACCAAGAGTTGGGGGCGGAAAAAAGAAAAAAGAAGAGACAGCGGGATGATGCTCGCGCGTCGCTTGCAGGTAAGACAATGTTTTAAATAAAAATGTTAGTTTTGTAGCCCTTGCGTGTATGCATGTCGGGGCGTCGCTAGTAGTGCAAAAGATCCGGGGCTTTAGCCCTGCATGTTGAGTCTTTTATTTTAACGGGGGTCCGGGGTTTTCTCCCCCGGGAAATTTTGAAACTTGGGCTGTTAAAGATGCAGTTAGTTTGTTTGAGAAGGAAAGGAAGGCCAATCGTTGGGGTCCTCATCGTCATATTTGAATGACAAATAAAGCTAATTATCCCAAGTCGTCATATACTGACGCTTTTGACATTTCGTCTACATCGAACGCACATGGCACCCTTTAGCGTCAATATGAGACGCAGATAGATATGGGCCAGAAGGCGCCTCCTAGCGGTCTAACCCTAACCCTACCCCAGACCTAAACCTACCCATAACCGAACAAAGCTCTGTGCGTCTCATATTGACGCTAAAGGGTGCCATGTGCGTTCGATGTAGACGAAATGTCAAAAGCGTCAGTATATGACGACTTGGGATGAGAATGCGTTAGCTATTACGTTACAGATGTGTGCATAGGCTATTAGTGCAGAACGTTCCCTATTGTAATTTCTTCGCTTCAATACAATGTCTATCTGCCTCTTGGTAAGGTGAACTTTAGAAAAACCCTGCAACTGAACGTGATGTGATTTTGCCAAATTAGACCGCTTAGATAAGTTTTTTCGTTGTTGTTTTTCTTTCTGTGTTTACTTTCTGTGTTTACATTGTTCAGTTCCAAATCTGTGTTTTTAGTAATTGTGGTGGTATTTGGTATTTATAATTTTAACCTTTATATTATTTATTTATTTTCATGTTTGGTGCCATTGTTAATGTAAAATTATTTATTTGCAGCAGTTATTTTGGAAGTAAAGAGAACCTAACTAAGAAATTCTGAATGGTTGTTATTTCTTTGGTGGGTGGTGGGTGGTGGGTGGTGGGTGGGGGGGCACCGCCAAGCATTTGTGCTTAGGGCACCCAAATGGCTAGCACCGGCCCTGCGGTGGAGTATCCCTTTAAGATTTAAATAGATGTCTTATTAGTTTCTGTAGTATACTCACTCAAAGCCTTTGATGGCAGCAGTCCGCTTCATTAGCCTCTCTCCACTGGATACATGTTGAAGTAGTTGCTGATGTGTTAACCCGCTTTTTATCCAACACTACTGTAATGGCGATCTGAGCCGTTTTTCGTTCTTCGCCATTTCTATAAGGGTGTAGCACAAAGGATTTGACGCGTGAATCCATAATTTGTCTTGTAAACTTTACTTTTCCGTTGTCAGGTTACATTGTAAGAAAAATCAAACACAAAAATAAAATTATACACTTATTCACGTTCCAATAACATGAATTCGATCCTTTTCACGGTCAAAAGACTGTCTAGCCTCAACCCTTTCTTCTTCCTTATTCTTCAACAAAAAATTACACGTACGTATCACGTGAAACTAGTCAAAATCTCGCGATACAATGCAAATAACACAACATATGCATTTATCAAAAAACATAATCACTCTTAATATAAGTAAAAATATCACAAAATTATTAATGTAGTTATGGCTCTAACACTCCGGCCCCTAATTGTCTATGCCGAAAGCATAACAATTATCTTGTTCAATATTTGAATAGAGTCATAACAATACTTCCTTTTCTTTTAAACATTTCTTTTAGAAAATTCAAATTTTCTATGAAATTTCTGTTCACAGTCTTTATGAAGTCTTATTCTTCATCTGCTTCTTGCAATAAGCAGAGTTTTGTTATAGGCCTTTCCAGTTGACAAGTTTTTGTCTGAACACAAGCACGGCGGACAGTACCAGAAGCATCTGGTATGGTCCTGAGGACTCTTCCCATAATCCACGAATTTCTTGGAGCAGAATTATCCACAATGAGAACAATGTCTCCAGGTACCATGTTTCTTTTCAATTTCTGCCACTTCTGTCATTCTTGAAGTAACGGCAGATATTCCTTAGTCCATCTAGACCAAAAGAGGTCCGCCATGTATTGAATTTGCCTCCACCTTCTACGTGAATAACAGTCCTCTTTCACAAAAACTCCTGGTGGCAAGGCTGGTTGTTTTTTCATAAGCAGCAGATGATTCGGAGTCAGAGGCTCCAGGTCATTTGGGTCATCTGATGCTTTAGTAATCGGTCGGTCGTTTATAATGGCTTCAACTTCACACAAGACTGTGTGAAGCCCCTCATCGTCTAACATCTGTTGATTCAATACAGAATTCAAAATCTTTCGAACTGTGCGGATTTGTCTCTCCCACACTCCTCCTTGATGCGATGCTGCCGGGGTATTGAAGATCCACCTGATTCCCTTTTGGACAAGAACTTCAGCTAATTTGGAATGGTTTAATTCTTGAATAGCTTCTTTAAGCTCTCTTTCAGCACCCACGAAATTTGTACCATTGTCCGATCGAATCGTAGACACCTGCCCTCTTCTGCAGATGAAGCGTCGTATGGCGTTTATGCACGATGAGGTATCAAGACTGTTGGCCACCTCAATATGAACTGCTCTTATGTTCAGACATGTAAACAACACTCCATACCTCTTTACAATGCTGCGTCCTCGCTTTATTGAGAAAGGACCAAAGTAATCCACTCCTGTATGCGTAAAGGGAGGATTATCTGGCAATACACAATCTCTTGGTAGATCTGCCATTTTTTGTTCGTTAACTTTGGCATTTAATCTTCTGCACACTGTGCATTTAGAAATCAACTTCCGTATGGCTGTACTGGCAGCAGCAACCCAAAATTTGTTTCGTAGTTTTGCAAGGATTTGATTTCTGCCACTATGTCCTGTGTTTTTGTGTATATCCTTCAGAATCAAAGACGTTACATGCTGCTTTTTATCAAGAATTGCTGGATGCTTAGCAGATTCTGGCATTGCTGACTGATTTAAACGACCACCTACTCGTATTATGCCATCTTGCACCAGTGGGTCTAGTTTGTACAAAGGACTACTTCTTTTGACATGGTTACTGCTTTGCAAAGACTTGAATTCGTCAGGGAATGTCTGTCTTTGACTGTAACGAATCAGACTCAGTTCTGCATTTTCCACATCTTCTACTGAAAGAGGTTTTTTGGTCAGTGTCTGTTTCCACTTGAACATTTGAGTTTGGAAATGTGCTTGTTGTCTGTTTGGATTATTTTCAGTTTGATTTATGGTAGCTTGAATTTCACGTCTCTTGTTTGATAGGTGTTGGAGTATTTCCTTCAGCCTCAACATCCAAGCGATTGCTCTCTTCAATCTGTACCATTCTGAATAATACTCAATCAGTTTATCCAGAGGTTTCGCTTTTCCTGTAGCATTGACACAATTTACTACAGCTGATTTTTTCAATTCCACTTCCATTGCACCTGCCTGATCTGGTCGCCAAGGCCACTCACTTTCATGTTTGTAAAGGAATTCTGGTCCTTTGACCCAATTTACCTTTTTCATGAAGTTTTCCACTTTGATGCCTCTAGAGGCCATGTCGGCTGGGTTTAGCAAGGTGTTGACATACCTCCACTGTGAGGGCTCAGAAGCTTCTGAAGGAAAGCTTCTGAAGGAAACCCTATTGGCAACAAATGTTTTAAACCGTGAGGCTTCATTCTCAATACATTGCAGTACTGTGAGGCTATCAGTCCAGAACATAGAATCTTTGAGTTGTAACTGAAGCTCTTGTTTTAACATTCTGTCCATTTTCGCTGCAACAACTGCTGCAGTCAACTCCATTCTAGGGATTGTTACCTGCTTCAGAGGCGCAACTCTGGATTTACCCATTACGAATGAACAGTGTTTTTCTCCTTGATCATTTGTGAGTACTAGATAAGAAACGGTTCCATATCCATTTTCACTTGCATCTGCGAAATGATGTAATTGAGCAGACTTAGTAGTTCCAAAATTGTCTGGCTTGAAGCATCTGCTTACACTGAAGTTTGTCAATTGTTGTATGTCCTTTTGCCACGTGAACCATTTTTGCGCTTGCTTTTCCGGCATTTTCTGATCCCAGCCTATTTTGTCTTTGCACAGTTGTCTCAACATGAGTTTCGCTGGAAGGATACAGGGTGCTACAAGACCAAGAGGATCATATATGGAATTCACTACTGAAAGCATTCCTCTTCTCGTAGCAGGTTTCTCCTGTATGTTGATGGAGAACCTGAATGTATCTGATTCTGTGCACCACCGTACACCCAGAGCTCTTTCAATTGGTAGATTGCTTTTGTTGAAATCTAAGTCCCCTACCTCTTTGGATCTTTCCTTTTCTGGAAATGATAATAGGACTTCTCTGTTATTGCTCACCCACTTAGTCAAATTGAATCCACCTTTAGAGCACATAGATATCAGACTTCGTGATAGTTTGATTGCTGCCTCCTCAGAGGCGACAGATTTTAAGCAATCATCCATGTAAAAGTTTTGGAGAATAGTATTGGCCGCTTCAGCTGTTTCCTCTGTTTTACCATCCATTGCAGCCTTTCGCAAAGCGAAGCATGCACAACTGGGAGACGAGGTTGCTCCGAACAGGTGTACTGTCATCCTGTATTCCTCTGTAGGCTTATCTAGATCTCCTTCAGGCCACCACAAAAATCGCAAAAGATCTGAATCATAATCTGGGACTCTAACTTGGTAAAACATCGATTCAATGTCTGCCATGATAGCAATTGGCTCTTGTCTGAATCGATTTAGCACACCAATGAGGGTATTGGTCAGGTCAGGTCCCTGCAACAGTTGATTATTCAGTGAGAAGCCCTGGTAAGTCGCAGTGCAGTCAAAAACAACTCTGATTTTGTTCTTTTTCGGGTGATATATCCCATGGTGTGGAATATACCACACTCTGTCTTTGCGTTCCAGTTGTTCTAAAGGCACTTTTTTAGCATAGCCTCTGTCAATTATGTCTGACATAAAAGCTTTATAGTCTTTGTGAAACTCTGGGTTCCTGCTGAGCTTCCTTTTGAGACTGATGGCTCTTTGTTCTGCTATGCATCTGTTGTTGGGCAGCTTATCAGGGTCATTCTTAAAAGGTAATTCAATACAGTAATGTCCATCTTTATACTGTACCGACTGTTCAACGCACTGCATGAACTTTAGGTCTTCTTGTGACATTTCAGCCTTTTCACTATAATTACGTTCAGGGAAATCTGCATTGAATTGCTCTACTAACATCGTTTCAATGTCCACCACTGCAATCCTGTTCACTGTGCAACTTGGAGTTTTGACTTGGTCCGATTCGGTGCTCACATCTGTTCGTAAAGGCCCATTCACTATCCATCCTAATGCCGTCCTAAGAGCATAAGGTCCATTTCCTTCACTGTTTATTATTTGCCATGGTTCTATTGCCTTATGCACATTAGCGCCAATCAGTAGACCTACTTCTGCATTGAGATGAGGAAGGATAACTTGTCTCAAATAAGGCCATCTTTCCAGGTCCTGTTGTTGAGGGATGTTTTCCTGTTTTACCGGAATCTCTTTCTGAGTGAACATTTTTGGAAGTTCTATGTAGTCTTCGCTTTCTAAACCACTTATTTCCAGGTCTGACAGAATGTGACTATGAACAGGTTTTTCTTGTCCCATAGTACGAAGAAGAATCTCTGTCTTTCTGCCTCTCAAGTTTAACTCTCTCATTAAAGACTCGGTGCAAAATGTTGCAGAACTCCCTTGATCAATGAAAGCATATGTCTTTACTATTTTGTCGCTTTTCTTTGACTTGATCTTGACTGGAACTATAGCAAGAATGCATTCACTGTTTCCGGCCCCAGTGTATCCACAAGTTTCATGGTCTATGGAAGTTGTTCTCTTGCTAATTTTGTTCTCATCACAACTGCTGGATGTGGGACTGTTTTCCTTTGTAATATGCAAAATACTTGGGTGCATCTTGGAACATTCATGACAAATAAGTCTTTTCTTGCAGTCTCTGCTTAAGTGTCCTTGTGTGAGACATCCAAAGCACAGTCCTTTTGTTTTCAAAAACTCAATTTTATCTTTGTGTGCTTGTTCCTTAAACTTGAAACAGGAATTCAAGGCATGATTCTTTTGACAGAACACACAGGTGACATGAACGGTTTTGTCAAATTGAGGTTTTGTTTCTTTCTTAGTCTCACTTTCTTTTTTCTGATCAGTACAGACACTTGTAACGAAACTACTTCCCTTAGTAGTAACCCTTTTGTTCTTAAAGTCAGAAGCTTTGCTTTTCTTCCCAACATCAGCACTTGCTATCTCCTGAATGTCTCCAAACAAGGGGTCATTTTTTACTTTGGCTTGACGGTCGATATATTGCACTAAGTCAGGAAACCTAGCTCTTCTGCCCGTTCTTTCATGAATATCATATGCCACGTTTCTCCAATTCTCTCTCATTTTGTATGGAAGCTTGGAGATGATAACCCTCAGGTTTGTAGGGTTGTCCATTTCAGCCATGTAATCTACATCTTGCATAGTGTTGCGGCATCCAATCAAGAAAAGAGCATATGCATTTAGCATCTTCCCGTCTTCCGTTTTGATCTGAGGCCATTTTAGTGCCTTCTCAATGTACGCTGAAGCAATTTTGAGTTCATCACCGTAATGATGTTGCAATAATCTTCTTGCCTCTTTATATCCATTTTCTGCACTCATATGTCCACAACTCCTTACCAGGTCTTGCGGTTCACCACTGGTATATTGCTCCAAATAGAACAGCTTGTCCTTGGCGTTCTCAGTTTTACTGTCTATGCTATTGTCAAAGGCTCGCATAAACGATCTGAAGTTAAGAGGATCACCAAGGAAGATTGGGACATCTCTTTGCGGTAGTTGGGACATATTTTGTTGCTTTACTAGCATTTGTGTGATCTCATTTTGTCTTTGCATTATTTGAAATAAATTGTCTCCTGAGCTTTCAGATTTTGGAAAATGTTGACTGGCATTATGAAGTCGAGTTTGTTCAGCGACAGGCTTTTGTTTTCTTCTGGTTGCAGCTTGAACATCAGAACTTTCATCGTCAAGATCTTTCTTAAGTCCTGACCTCCTTTCATCCAATGCATGCTCTGGTTGAACATATTTTTGCACTGATTCACCAGAATTTTCATGTTCATCATAAACTTTCAGTTTTGCGTTAGAAACAGCAATTGCTGTCTGCAGTTCTAATTGCTCCAGTTTAGCTTTCAGGTTTATCTCTTCTACCTGTAGAGCTTGTTTCTTTTTTAAAGCAGCAGCTTTTGCCAACAGAGCAGCTTTCTCAGCCTCTTCTTTCACTCGTAAAATAGAACTTGAACTGGTGGCTGATGATGATGCGCCAGAACTATGTCCAGCTGATGAACCTGCTCTTCTCTTTTTTTTTACTGCTGATGCAACTTCAGAGACACTGTCACCTGGTTCAATGTTATCATTTTTTGCAGCACTTTCATCCTTTACATGTTCAATCCACTGTTCAGTAGCAATAACAAAATCCCTGATTTTTGATGATTTTGGCTCAAACCAGATATGTTGATCATCCTCCTTTTCATCATCCAGCAAAAGCTCTTGAACATTTTCATTCAACTCAATGAACTCCTGATACAATTTGGTGAGTGTTATAAGAACTTCTTGTTCTATTCTTTCCACATTGGCATCATTTTCTTTTAATTTGTCGATTTCTTTCATTTGAATGGTAATTTGAGCCATTTTTGACTTTCTCAAATTAATGAGTCTGTTCAAACGCTCCTCCTGCGCTTTATGCGTGTACTTGACCGCCCTCTTGTGGCCATCTTTATCTGAGTCGGCAATTTCTTCTGCGTCATCCATAATTCAACAGCGAGTCAAAAATCAATGAATTGGGAAAAAAAAGTAACAACAAAATTACCTTTTAAATTGTATTAAGAGTCCAGTTTCAATTTGAAGAAACAAGTATAAATGTCTATACATCCAAATAGTCCAGACCGGGAAATCCGCGCGTCTCCTGGTAAACGTTAGGTTAACTTACTTTCAGTTTCGTCCGTCGCAATAATCTCAAACTCGCAGTTTGTTCCGCTCATACACCATGACTGTTCATAATCCTTGAAAATCCTTTCCGGTGTCCATTGCATCATCAATCCTGGCAAACCGATTTCCACTTCACGCAATTCCAATGTGAAGAAGTCTTTTGACTAAAATGTAATGGCGATCTGAGCCGTTTTTCGTTCTTCGCCATTTCTATAAGGGTGTAGCACAAAGGATTTGACGCGTGAATCCATAATTTGTCTTGTAAACTTTACTTTTCCGTTGTCAGGTTACATTGTAAGAAAAATCAAACACAAAAATAAAATTATACACTTATTCACGTTCCAATAACATGAATTCGATCCTTTTCACGGTCAAAAGACTGTCTAGCCTCAACCCTTTCTTCTTCCTTATTCTTCAACAAAAAATTACACGTACGTATCACGTGAAACTAGTCAAAATCTCGCGATACAATGCAAATAACACAACATATGCATTTATCAAAAAACATAATCACTCTTAATATAAGTAAAAATATCACAAAATTATTAATGTAGTTATGGCTCTAACAACTACTGTATATTGATGTATTTATTTACTTTGGAGTAACTGTAATTATGTAATTAATAATGACTGTATAATGAGCTATGGTAATTGAAATGTGATTTTTATATTTTATATTATACCCAGAGAGTGGTAATATTTGGTACATAGAAGAGCTTATATTGTTATTGTTATGTTGTTATGTTTAGTGTATATGTGTTGTGCTGTATGTGTGTGTGCATGTGAGTTAGACGACTAGATGATGTTGTGTGCACTTCTGTATGTCCTCATTGTTGTACAGCTTTGATGTTAATGTTTTGGTAAAAATTGTTAAGACCCCAGGAAGAATAGCTGCTGCTTAATGGAGTAGCTAATGGGGATCTAAATAATAAACAATAATAAACAATATAAAAAACGTATATATTCTAATAATCACAACTTGTAATAATTGCTTTATCGAGCTCATTGGTATAATTAATACATGTTAGCTAACTGCATGATTTCTATTCTCTTGAACTGTTAATTTCTTAAATGGACATTACTTGGACACAGTCACCTCTGATAACAGATCGTTCTAAATTGCAATGTAGATGTCACAGAACAGAAGATTGCAAACACAGCTAAAACCTGAATGGAGTTTATTGAATGTCACACAGGTTATCAGCAGGTGAGTCTCTGGATTGATAGTTCTGGTTCATTTGTAGGTGACGGAGAGAAGTGACTGGAGGACTGGAGACTGGCAGACGATGACACACTGAGGACTGGTGATGTGACATTTGAACCGAGGCGTCGGAGCTTGTGTCCAGAAAAAATGGGCGTGCCAGATGAAGCCGCGATTCGAGGCTTGTGTTATTAAAGTGAAAATCACGTGACTAATGACAAACAAGGCCTCGGTTTGTGTGGATACGTCATTGGTTCGGTCTGAGTGTCTCTTCCGGAAAAAGCAAGGGGGTAATCTTTCAGAAAAAACTGAAGCTTCCCCGGGGGCCGCCATTGATTAGCAGACCATCACCTGCTGTTAGCATTCCATTGACTCCCATTCATTTTGGTGTCACTTTGACAGCGAATAACTTTACATCTGAGGTGCTTAAAGACTCCATTTGTCCATTAGTTATTTCTAAAGAAACACGAAAATGTATAAAAGGCTCCATTACCTTGTATCTTACGTTATGGCCCCGTAGAAGCAGTTTTTGTAAAAAAAAAATTTGTATAAATAGGCTAACGATTGCGTCATAACCACGCGACTCTCTGTCGCACAGTAGAGAGATTACCGTATGGACAGGAGGAGAAGCTCGCGCGCAATCGGGGGGACGTGGAGGCAAAGTGACAAAGTAATTAATCAGAATACTTAGCAAAAGTTGCTCCTGCTCCTAGCTTATGGACACCTCCTACTCACACTCTCCGTCTCTGCAAGTTTCGGAAGGGAATGATTCAGATTTCTCTTGGCACAGCTACTAGAAGGCAGACAGGTTGCTCACGTCACATCTACGTCGTCAAGCTCAGTTTGAGTCTGCGCAGTACGCTCAGCCATCAGGAAGTGAGTGCTTCTAATTGACTTCACTTTTCTCCATTGAATCCAATGGGGTCGCTGTGTCCATTTCTTTTACTGTCAATGGGAAAAAGGAGGTTCGAAACTCGCGCCACCTTGTGGGTGTTGTCAGGAGAAGCAGTTGTAGTAGTCTCAGAGTTAGATAACTATCATTGTCATTATCGTTTTTGTGTCATATATGTGTTAGGGCTGTATATTATTACATTATCAGGTTAGAATAGTTATAGTAGGCTATATTGTTATTATTAATTATAGTAGCTATATTATAGTCTTGTTATATTAATTAGATCAGATTATTTGGATTGCTTTGGATTTTTGGACCTGGACTGCTTTTTGATTTGGATTGCCCTTTTGGATTTGTTTGCTTTTTGTGACCTCTTCCTTTTTCCTGGTAATGGACCAGCAAGAAAGAGGGAATCCTCCCCTGTCTGGGCTCAACAGAAGCATCAGTATCCTCATTTATACCAGCTGGCACTGGTATTTTCATGTTCCCCTGCATCCTCTGTTCCTTGTGAAAGGATCTTTTCCAAGGCTGGAGAGATTTTGTCCTAGAAGGGGAATCGTCTAAACACTTGAAATAATTATGTTTCTCAATAAAAATCTATTTTAATCCTTCCTTCCAGACTATTCTGTTGCAGTTTACTTTATTACACTCCCTCCAACATAAGCACTGCACTCAACACAGTGTCACTTTTGTTGTTCATACTGTCACTATCCAAACAATTTATGAATAATTAATTAACTGTGTGTGTGACAGTAGTCTCTGCACAAGTAAATTCAGACAGAGAAAGATACGTATTTTATATTATACACAGGTAATGGACAAATGTCTGCTCAGGTCTTTTTATTATAGCAAATGAAAGGTTACAGACATTAACAGTGAGTAGAAAATAAATAAATAAATAAATAAATAAAACAGACTGGTTCAGAATGAATTTTGTCTGCTATTTCTTTGCACAGTAGCTAGGTGTCACTAGTGAGCAATGCTGAATGAAGCTTCGAGTAATGAACCTTTGGCTGAAGCAATGGGCTGCGAGGTCTCAGTGGTTCAGGAAACCTCATTTTGCCATCACTACAGAGGACTGAAGTTCAATGCAGTGGTAAGTTTCCCACAGGTAGGTAGTCGGGTATGAGTTCAATGTTGAACAACGTAGATGTAGATGTTTATTTACCTTACTTGTTACATTTATCTCATTTAAGCAGTGTTGACAACAGTGAATTCTACATAATAGCCCATATACATCACTCAGATGTCTATTTCATATTGTGATGTGCTCATCTGCAATACTTATCAAAGATTTTCCTGTTAGATGTTAAATTGACATTTAGTAAGCGTCTTTAAGATGTATGTACATCCAATTTGGAGACGTACATGTGCTTACTGGAACTCCCCTGTTAGCTATACATAATAAAATGTGTTTTTACAGCAAAATCACAAATATACTATACCATCTACCATCTTTACACCTTCAACAATTCAACAGTTCACTCTACAGTAGTTCAACAAATGACATTTTGACAGAAGGATCCATGTTTTTTGGTTTCTAACACTCACATTTGAAAACACCCACGTCGCCGTTTTCCTCCATGTTCGATTATGACGTACCCTCTCCCGTGGCCTCCTGGGATAGAAAGTGTCCATCGGATGCACACTTCAGAATCTGGGCTGAAGGAGTTGGCCATCCGGATTTCTCGCCTACTGTTTTATGAATACTGAGGTTTTGAACATACTACTCTTTTCACATACTATTTTCTTCTACTCTATAGTAGGTAAGTAAGCATATTCGGACGCAGCATTAGAATACGCACGTCTGAATCTCATGAGAAATAGTACACCACCCAGGTATTTCTCGCTTACTCTTTTATAAAGACTTAAACAGGATTTAAACATACTAATTGTTAGCCCACAGCTTTTTGCCTACTATATAGTAGGGGAGTATGCAGTTTCCAGAGGTGGACAGTAACAATGTACATTTACTTGAGTACTGTACTTAAGTACACTTTTTGAGTATCTGCACTTTACTTGAGTATATTTTTTTCTGGAAACTTTTTACTTTAACTTCACTACATTTGAAAGAAAAATATATTACTTTTTACTCCACTACAATTCTGTCAAGGTCATTGAGTATAAAGTAGTAACGTCAGTCAGGGGATGATTTTGGATTTAGGGGTTGCATTTTGGTTGGAAATGAAAGTCGGGTTGACGTTAGAACCCGACTGATGTTGACGTCAACCCGATTTTCATTTTCAACCACAATACAACGTCTGTCCAACGTTGGATATTAATATTAACGTCAATCTGACATTGGATTCTGACATCATCCTGATTTTAATTTTCAACGTTGGGTTTGGTCTTCTACATGCAAATTTTGTCATTGTTTTGGAGCACACTAGCTTATAGATAACAGTAAGGCTAACATATTCATTATAACTAAAAGCCAAAAAACTTTAAATGGGGCATTATTTGAGGGAACAGTCATTTCCGTGTCCGAAACCATTGTGGACGTTATTGAGTGCACTTATTCAATCTCACATTCAATCCCACTACTGGAACTGTGTTCTAGAAATAAATGTGATATTGATATGAGCGGTAGGTTGGCATAGATTCAGGCATAAGGTACTGTAAGTATTACATACAACAATATAACAATAATAAAACAATGCATTGACATTTACTTTTTACTTTTAATACTTAAGTACTTTTAAAAACGAGTACTTCTGTACTTTTACTTAAGTAAAAATCGGTCTTTACAACTTTTACTTGTAACAGAGTAATATTTGACCAGTAGTATCTGTACTTTCACTCAAGTAAGGAAGTTGTGTACTTTGTCCACCTCTGGCAGTTTCGGACGCAGCCGATCACTGTGCTGAAGCATGCATTGCTTTCTAAGTAAGGCAATGTGATTCGGTCAATCCTTCATCTAACTACAGGCTCTGCTCTTCACTGCAATGGTAACCCCCCAAAACTCAGACATAACAGAAACCCTTTTAATTCCAGATCTCCCCCTCTATTAATCTTGAGCAATAACTGCAGGAAATAACACTTAAAGGTAGGGTAGGCAATTTTATTCATAAACACTTTTTGTTATTATGGTTGAAACTTTTTTCACATGATGATAGCAATCAATAATAGAAGTGGTCTAAATATTAAAACAATAACATATATCTTCTGTGGAAGTCTCAGGACCAAAAAAAAATGTAATCCAATCATTGCAATAATACGATGTCCTACATGCCTGTCAACATATGTACTGTATTTCCATATCTCCACACACCCTTTTCGCACACACATCACACCTCATCAGCGTGTTCAGTAAGGCTATGCAGAGTTGTAGACAGACAGTCACAAAGCGCCACAAACAAACAACCTGTGGCAACCCGTGACATGCAGAGCTGTTCACTTCCTCAGACTTGGATTTATGCGTCTCTCTAGCAACGCTATAAACGGCAAAATGAATCTGCAGTAGTCAGGTGGTACAGGTGTTAGCCTTCTATAAAAACACATAACATAGTCGTATGAAATTATTCATAAAATGCATAGTTTTAAAGATATAATCCTCAGATTTGAAATGAAGCATGACCACACATGTGGCTTCACTTTAATTGTGGTTATAATTTGTTATACCACATTTATATAATATTTTTATGCATTTAAAAATGATATTCTTAATACTTTTGTTTTTATGTTTGAGCATATATATATATATCCATATTAATAACAGGCTGAATAAGTCTTGAACTGTTAACTCAAGTGTCAGCTTTCTAAAAATATGTTGATTATTTGTCTATCCAAAATGACTTGTGAGCAGCAACCTTTTTATTTTGATTCATTCTATTCTAGTGAGTTTATACAAATAGTGAAATGAAACAGGCGATGTTAGTTCCACTTCACCTTTTTTGACTGAATGTGCTGTCAAACGAGACGCTGGCCTTAACATTTCAGTAAAACTTTGTGAGGGTGTTTACCCACAATGATGTCATAGGACAATCCCGTTTGGTCATTTAATTGTTGATGTTTGTTTTTTTTCATTGCCAGAAATTCGTCACATAGATATCATTTTCATGTGATCACTTCAGGATTACTGTTGTTTAGTGTATAGGGGGTTTTCTCAATGTGAGGAATTAAAATGGCTTTATTTACAGTACCACCTCACAAGGTGATCATGTCCCCACTTTTGCCAAGTTGGACATGTTCCTGGATCAACATCCATACTGGTCATCAATGAAAGCTTTAGCGTAAGTTCTGCCAGGTAGATTCAATTGTTACGTCACTTATTACCTTATCATCTATCCAATCGTGTTCCAATACTTGAAGTATAAAAGATCGTTACTTACACATGTCTGAGTTCGCAGATGCTGACACCTTCATTCGCAGAAACCGACGCCGGCGTTCACTCACCTGCATCTCGATTGCAAACATAACGACACAAAAATCATATCATTGATTTTGATCTCACCAACTCTGGTGGCCGCACCATAGCGAGAGCGATACCCATGTGTAGGAAACCAGCACGTGGTGGTTATAAAAACAGCAACTTATGAGAGACGATCTCCTCACACTGGTTCAAGTTCTAGTAACACTTCCAAGTCGGGTTTCAAGTTTCAGTAGGCGCTTAGATCCATTAGCCACTGTTAACATATCCCCTCTACTATGATCAAACTTCAATCAGGTAAGTATACATTAACTTGGCTATTCTACTTTTCCCTTCACCAGCGGCAGAGTTCAAATCGGCGACTACCGTGACGTGGCAGTGTTTTTAAGAACTGCTAATCCAGACTGCAACGCTTTAAACAGTGGGGCCGGATAGCTCGCCTGATTTTGTAGCAAGTGTAAGTAAAGATTCACGTAACTGATATTCCACAGTGCAGTGGTAATTATCACCAGCATCATCGATCGCACACATGGGCAGTTTGCAAAATACTTCACTAATATCTGTGTTACTGGATAGAATTAAAACAAGCTTAAGACTAAGAGCAACAGAAATATTAAACTGGCTTTATATACATGCCTGTTACGACCGCTAGGGGTCAGCCGCAACAGGAAAAGGGAAGAGAGTCACACTACCAGAGAGATAAATAACATGAGCTTTATTTACCAAGAAGGGTTTAGCATCAGGGGCAGACAAGGCCAAAATAACAAACAAAACAATCTTCTTTTAGAACCTAAATGACCTCAAACAAAAGATAAAGAAAACAAAAATACAGTTTAGCTTACCTCACTCCCATAAACAAAGTGAAAAAGAGATACAAATAAATTGGCGTCAAACTCCCTACATCACTGCATTTGGTGAAAATGTATATACAAGAATATTTACAGTCTCAGGTCGACAAGTTAGAATCGGAATCCAAGGCGTAGTCAATCAGGCAATTGTCAGATAAAGCAGAATATCAAAAGTAGGATTACAATAAACAACCACTCACTCACAGTTTCACTAAACACTAACAATCGCTCTGGCACGACACTCTTACTGCAATAAATGATGACGAAACGAACAAGGGTGAAGAGAAACACAATCAATTAGTATGAAGCACAATAGCATAACGCAAGCACAGTCAACAAGGCTCAAGGGCGTCCATTAAGTGTTTGGGGCGGTCCTTATATCCAGGTCAGGTGCATAGCAGGACCAATCACAGTCTTCCACAGGTTAACAGGTAATGCCCATATGAAACACAAACATGTCTACAGAGAGAGAGCGAGAGAGAGAGAAAAAATATACACAAAATATCTCAGGGTCCTAACAATTCCATATTCACAGCTCGCGCTCCTCATACTGTCTGCTCACTCACAACTGAGAGAGTGCGTTCTACCTCAAAGGAGCAGTACCTAATTCAACTTGTTTTACGCTCTTCTCTGAATTTGTTATTGCTTCGGCATTTAAAGAGATGTTATTTGCCAATCACTTCCCGATCGCTGGGAAGATCTCGACTTATACCTAGCGATGATTGCAGACTTCAACCAAACACAGGGGGGCACATTATTTTATGAATATCTCAGCTTGTTTTCTGTAAATATAACTATATCTATTATCCTCAAACATAGAAGAACAGCCATCAATAACATTAAAATACATAAGTTTACAAAACAATGAAATGAATGAAAATACAAAACTATAAAAACAAACAGTTTGTAAACATTTTAAAATTATACATGTAAATATATGACCATATCTAAAAAGGAAGAAGCTGAGCTAAAAGAGATCAAGTTGGTCATTGGATGTTATGCATATGCTGTAGTAGATATGGTTATATAGGATATATATGGTACAATCGCTGTAAAACACAACTTTTCCTGGTGACTACTTTAATCCACCGATATGTGTGATAGAAAAATGTATGTAATAGGTATTTGAATATTAAATGTACAGAGAAGGCAGACTAAGGATGCTCAGGTCAAAGGTCACATACTTAGCCAAAAACGTAACCAATCACCAGAACAAATCAGAGTCAAGAAGACTCGAGTGACATTATATTTTTACTCATCTGTATGATTTAAATGTTCATGTATCTTTCTAGTCAACTTGGTTGTTGTGGCCAGCAATCTCCCGGCCTTGAATAAAACTTAATTCCTTCAAAGAGCAACTTGAGAGTAATGTCGGATATATGCTGTGCAGCTGAGAAATAGATTTTATGCTCAAAAGTCAACAACAGAATATCAAAGTGTGATTGATGTAGGTAAAAAAAATAAAAAAAAATAAAAAAAAAATAATGTAAGAGGTATATGCTTATCTGCTTGATCACCTAAATTTCACTATGAGTATCTTTCTTCAAGGCAGAGCATTTATCTCTCATCTTGTTAATGCCGACCCGATCCAGCTAGACGAAGGGTGCATGTCCGATCTCAGATTTTGGACATTTGGAACAGCAAAGGTCAGACGAATTACCAAGCCTGCTCAGGCTTCGTCCATCCGTGCTTCACGAAAATGATCCTATAGGCCCGTACACACCGGGACGAATATCGGCGTGCGTTATTCGCCAGCATTTTTCAACGCGTTTTTTGTGTTCACACCCAAGCGTTTTTCGCTGACGATAAGCCGAGTGAACATGCAAATTCATTCCCTGACATTAGATGGCGCTTAATGTAAAACAGAAATACAATACCACTCCATAACAGTCTATACTCTGCAATACCACTCCATAACAGTCTATACTCTGCAATACCACTCCATAACAGTTCTCTTTTAACAAGATTTTTGTAGTCGCTGTTGCGTTTGTCATATAGTTCTTTATTCCGACACCAACGAGACCAGCAGCTCTACATTCATCTTGCCTTGCATCTTCCTCGTCATTTCTTCCCGGCAGTGTCTGTCTATGGGCAGTGTAGACGCTACTTGGCATCTATCTTCTTCTCTGTTACGTATGTGTGCTCGGCAAGACCGTTTTGTGTTTGAGCGCCCCCAAGTTGTGTTTTACTGTAACTTCAGAAGCTCCAGACACGTGAGCAAAAGCGCCAATCTCATTGGTCGGATAGTTTTTGACGCGGCGCGTCAAACAAAAAAAACGAACCCGAGGCGTTTAAAAAAAGTCGGTGTGCACACTCACATTGGCGCCCTTTGTTTAGTCACGAGGCGTTAAACGTCGGCAAATATCGCGCGCGAAATTCGTCCCGGTGTGTACGGGCCTTATAGCGGTTGCTAACATCACTAAGGCAGATCTTCTTGTCAGACTATCATGCTATTCCTGAGACGTTTATCACTAGTCTTTAATTTCATGATCTGCTCAATCCAGCTAGACTATACTTCACTAAGATTCATCTAGTTCCCATCCTGATCATGGCCGGTGTTTCCTTCTTCGTCTATATTTATGGAAATCGTAATTTAAATATTTCTCCATTAGTAGATTGCTCGCAGGTATTCAATTTTACGCAAGTATATCAATCCCGATTTTCCAAGTCTTTTCACTGCTACTTCTGTTCGCTTATTACTTAAAGGCATAGCTAAATCCTCTAGCAATTCCCCAGATAAACGGTTGCCTTTTACTTTGCCTTAATTGCAAAGATGAATCATCTCTGTCCGCAATCGTCTCTTTTCCACATGCACTAATATTCTGCTAGAAGCCGTGTTTCTAACTGCTTTGTGGATTTATGAATCCAGGGGAATTCACTTCAGAAACCAAACAATTCGATCCTGCCCGTGGTCTTTCCTTTTCTGATTTACACTTTTCACCTAATTTCTTTACTCTCTTTATTAAGCACTCTAAGAATGACTCTCAAGGATCTAGCTTCACATTAACAATTTCTATGATAAATTCCTTAAAATACGTCCTAGATCCTCAGATCACTCCCCCTTATTTATCCTACCTAATGGAGCTCCTCTCTCTAAAGCCTGGTTCAGGACACATCTAGTTAATGTCCTCAAAAGTTGCAGTCTATCTCCCTCCCAGTATACTGGACACTCCTTCAGGATCGGAGCAGCCACTACAGCGGCTGAACGTGGTGCTTCTACTTTAGCTATCAAGATCCTGGGCAGATGGTCTTCCTCTGCATTAAAATCATATATAAGAATATATAATATTTAAAAATCATTCTTGAAGCTCAGCAAGCTCTCCAGTAACGATTCAGGTAAATCCCTATGCAACTACTGGTGGTGGAGTCATGCTCTATCTTATTACTCATCTATCCTCTCGATAGTCTGTAGCTTGCATTACTCGTCTGAGTGGCCAACATGACATTGTCTCTATGTGGCTTAGTGGCCGTTGTCTCTGTGTAACCTTGTCTCCGTGTGGCCTTGTGGCATATCATTGCCTTGTCCTTTATGCCTCTTGTGACCCTCCGGGGCATAGGTTTTGTGTGGTCTTCCATGGCCTTGTGGCATATCATTGCCTTGTCCTTTGTGCCTATCGCTGGCAGTATTGCCCCATCGGGGCTTAGGTTCTGTGTGGCCTAGTGGCCTCGTCTATGAGTGTTTTGTTTCTGTATGGCATTAGCGGCCTTGTGGCCCAGCGGGCCTTGTCTCTGTGTGGGTCTTCGAGGCGTATCGTTGCCTTGTCTTGTATGTGGCCATTGTGGCCTTGTGGCCCTTAGCGGCCTCGGTTCCGTGTGGCCTTGTGGCCTTGTCTAGTCTTACCTCATCTTCTTTGTGGCATTAGTGGCCGTTGTGGCTGATCTCTGGCCTTGTCTCTGTGGTTTATCACGGCCGCGTGGCCCAGCGTGGCCCTGCTCTGTGTGGCCACTATGGTCTGGCTCTTTGTGGCCAAGCGTGGCCTGGCTCTCTGTGGCCCAGCGTGGCCTTGCTCTGTGTGGCCTGTCACGGCCTTGTCTCTGTGTGGTCCATCGCGGCCTTGTCTTTGTGTGGTCTGTCACGGCCTTGTCTCTGTGTGGTCCACCGCGGCCTTGCTCTGTGTGGTCTATCACGGCTTGTGGCTTTCAATGGCTTGTCTCTATTGGCGCTTTTCCACTGCATGGTACGGTACGGCTAGGTTCGGTACGGCACGCTTTGGCGCTTTTCCACTGCATGGTACGGTACGTCTCGGTTCAGTACGGCTCACTTATGACGCATTTCCACTGCATGGTACGGTACGGTACGGCTCGCTTCGGCTCGCTTTAAATGGTACCACCTCTGTTGAGGTTCCAAGCGTACCGTACCGATACTAAAATGTGACGTGAAAACACTGCAGATCACTGATTGGTCAGACAGAATCGTCACTACCAGCGTCATTGTATTTACAACACGAGACACTAACCCGCTAGATTTAGATAGCCAGTAGACAACAGCCAACACTGTAGCGCCTGTTTTAAAAGTATTTGCTTCAAAAAAAGAGTATAAACTTAAAAAAAAGAAATGGCTGAATCGTGGTCAGTGGACGAGGTGCAGACGTTCCTCTCGTTGGTTGCCGAGGAGCGGATGAGGAAACACGGAATGAAAAATTCTTATTTAATATGATGATGTCATGGCAGTAGAGACGGCAACTATATAACGATCAGTCCCACCCACTTTGAAGCGGTACTTACTGCAGTGGAAAAGCAACCGAGCTAAAACGAACCGAACCGTGCCATACCGAGTCGAGTCGTACCACGCAGTGGAAAAGCGCCATATGTAGCTATGTTAGCCCTCATTCTCGGTTTAAATTTTTTTCAATGGTTTTGCTTCCTTTCAACACGTCTTTCCTGTAGCTAAAACAGTAGAGCATTGGAGCTTATAACGTTAAGGTCATGGGTTCGTTCTCCAGGGAAAGCAAGAACTGATCAGAATGTAAATGTGTACCTTGAAATGTTATGTAAGTTGCTTTGGATAAAAGTGTCAGCCAAATGCATTAACGTATAAAATGTAAAATACAGCAGCAGAAAATATACAAATGCATAAATGAACATTTTCACATAGTACCTTACAGGTTCACTGTTTCTCACAATGATGAAAGTGGCCCTCTTTACTAATTAAGCTATCTGCCTATGAGGCATTCCACGTTCCATGTTTCATCATGCTTATTTTATGTTGACTCTTTTGTTCTTTCTATGTTTTAAGAACTACAGGATACACGACTGGTGGGTATACTTTTCTTTACTGTTTATTGGGGGTGGGCTTCGTCCCGGTGGCATTATTCTTCCACCATTTTTGGGGGTCGGCTGCGCCCCTGCCTTTGTCTTCAGGCAGGAAATGCAGATTCCATACCCTCGGGTTACGAGCTACGGACGGGGCCTACGCCAAAGAACTTTATATCATAATATTTGCTTGCTGGGCTGTTAATAAATGTATACGGTATTTTGGTATTTGTCACGGTATTTTGCCTCCCGAGTCTTTCTGGTAGAAATGAAAGCTTTAGCATAAGTTCTGCCGGGAAGACTCAATTACTACGTCACCTATTGCCTTCACTTCTATCCAATCATATTCTCATGCTCATGTATAAAAGCTCGGTACTTACACATGTTTGAGTTCGCAGATACTGAAGCGACGATTACCCCCATCCTCCCCACCACCACCAGGATGGTCCTGTCCATACCTCCCGGGGGGTCTGCTGCGCCCCTGCCTTCATCTTTAGGCAGGAATTGCAGATCCGATACTCTCGGATTATGCACTACGGACAGGGCCTACGCCAAATGACTTTGTAGATTATCAGCTTGCTGAGCTGTCAATAAATGTACGGTTTATTGAAATAATTCTCCCGAGTCTTTCTGGTAGAACTGAATTTCATACCTATCAGTCAATGATGAAAGCTTATGGCTCATTTCTTCTGGGGATACAAGCAGTAATTTTTCTTGAGCCATAAACCATACAAACCACCCCTTACAAAAAATAAGTTTATTCAAGTGTTTTACTAGTATACCTCTTTTAAACTAAAAATAAGAAAGTATACTTTCAGCCTACATTTTATATACTTCTCAAAAATATACTTTATGTACTTATTACATTTAAGTGTACTTGAAAAATTATTTTAAAATTGTAAAATAACGTGATCATCAAATATTAAACAGCGTGTAAATCAAAACTGCTTAATATTACCAAATGAAATGAAGCGTGACCCATGAAGAGAAAATGACTGTGAAGCTTTGGGGGTGTCGGACTCGATCTACTCCATCTGTGTTTTGATCATCGTTCTGAATCTGATCAAGGTGTAGTCTTTGACAAAAATGTGATTTTCTTTTGTTTAAAATGTTACCTTTCTTTATGAAACTTACCGACATTCAAGTCTTGATAAAAAAAGATGCATGAAGCTAATAAAATGTTTTTCAAATTAAAGTAGTTAAAGGTATTTTTCAAGTATAAAAAAAATAATATCTACATTTGAACATAGTAGTATACTGCAAGTGCAAAAATAATATATAAATAGTAAACTATAAGTAAAATATTATGTTCACTTAAAGAAAACTTAGAAGTATACTTAAACTACTAAACTAGTAGTTTACTGAGAGTACACTTCAGTGTGTACTTTCATAAACTAAAACATGTACTACTTGTATTAAAATAGTAAACTAAGTAGTTTACTACTCTTACACTTATAGTACACTTAAATGTATACTTTTATATACTAAAGGTAAGGGACCACCACCACAACCAGCAATCAAATTCTTGATTGTTAATCAGATGAGATTGGATTTACAATGCATGTTCGCTCTGTGAATTTTTCTGCCTGTTTTAGCCTGGGCATCTTCAAAGACATGGACATGTATCTCCAGACAAATGGTAGATGCCTGCTATCTCTCTCTGTGCGCTTGACAGACCAGTCGATGCTTTTAATCAGCTGATTGGAAGCCAAAGCAAATCCTATTCAACACAGAGGCAGGTGAAGGGAATTGATTCACCAACAAATGGCCTTGGGAGGTTCATTGCAGATGTTTACTCAGTGTAGCTCGCCGATATTAGATTCTTCCCTGACCCCGTAACGTTATTGCTGTATAGTGATGGAGACAACCCAGGATCATTGGAAAAACATGCTTCTACCTGCATTTTTGCAAAACTTCATGGACATACAATTCACAGCAGTTTTCAGCTGAAATGAAATGGTAGTAAAACACCAACCACTTTTATTAATTTGTACACAAATTATGATTACAAGGGCGTTTTTTTTTGTTGCCTTTATTATCTATTCATTCATTCATTCATTCATTCATTCATTGATTGTTAAATTGATATAAAAGTTAAATTGTCATATGCTAAGGCATTTAAAGATGTATTTTTATTGTTGTCCATGCAGTTGGTATGGTCTTTCATTTAGTGAGCCTGCCCTAGGTTAAGCCAGTCTAAACTGAACCTTGGGAGGAAAAAGTGGGGGCATGCTGAAGGTATTTGTGCATATTTTGCTGGCTGTAGCAAATAGTTCCCTTTCGAATTGGAACTCGACACTTCATCCTGGATTGTTGCTATGAGGAACATCATCAGCATGACTGGTGTCTGTAGCATGAGTAAACTCTACAATAATATTGGCAAACAGTCCATGACGTCATTACCGGAGCAGCCCATGAGTATAAGAGGGTGACTGCAATGTACGTCATCAGCTTTTTTTTTTATATCTTCAGGAGCCGTTTGTTTGTATTAGTGGGTTTTGAAAGCAATCATCATGGATAAACACTAGGTACCCAAAATATCCATATGAAATGCTATCAGAAATAAATTCAGATAATGGGTTAGCATTCATTCCAAGAATATTGAAGATTAAATTACACACAAGTAAGTTTTAATAATAATTAAGTTATAATGCTTTATGTTTGAAATGGTTGATATAAAAACTTTTAGATTGTTAGATTTATTTAGATAAACAGAAAAAGAAATGTACATATAATGAATATGTAAGATAGTGCAAAAAGTTATTTTCTAGAGTTAATTTTTTCTAATTGTCTAATGAGTGTATTGAATGACTTTTATGAAGTAATATATGAGCTCTAAAGCTTTCTTAGTTTGAGTGATTATGAGACATGATTAGTTTATTCATGATAGTTTATTTAGAAATTAGTAAAAAGAAGAAATAATATTCAGTTTAGAACTGCTTGAACTGAGGAGCTACAATGAGGAGCTACAACACGCGAGATTAAAAATGTCAAAAATGTTTTTTATTATTTAAATTTGGTAATAAAATAGAAAGAATTTGAAAAAAACTTTATAACAAAGCACAAAGCATATTGCGATTTATTGGAATGTGCACTACAATGTTCTGTTCGTTCATCAACTAAAAATGACTGACTAAAAGATTTATTCTTCAAATTTAAGAATTGATATTCCTTCATAAAAATAAGAAGCAATTAAAAATGAGAAACAGTTATTTTTACCCAGCCCTATTTTGAATCAATATTCATATGGATCATGCAAAACAAAAATGCAGAATGAATAAATTACTACTATAATCAGCAGAGATTTATTGTAATGCTTTGTCTGCATTAGGAGGAAAACAATTACATGAAAAAAGTAGAATGACTATGTTTGGAGATCAGTGTTGTACTTTTACCAAATAATACTGTGCAGGGAGGAAAATTTAGCAAATACGATTGAGTCAAAAAAGCTTAAGAGCAGAAGTTAAGGAAAACTTGATTTAAAGTTTGGAGAATTATGAGCATGGTTTGCTAAATTAGGAATGTGTTTTGGAGTTGCAATATTGAAAGGGGATTATTATTCTGTTGTGTACTTCCCATATTAAGATCACTAGTTGTAAAACCATGAAAATGCTGAAATATCAAGATAATGAAAACAAATTTTTGAGGGCAACCAAATCATATAATACAGTAATTAAGATTGGGCTTATAAACCAAATTGGATTTTACAAGCAATGGACATTGATTCAAGTACCTCCAATGAGGACGAAGAAGATGATTGATGAGCCAGACCCTGGATGTATGCGCTAGCTATCCTCTCCCCAAGGGTGACCCTCTACAATGCGCAAAGTGTCTGGGTCGAAGAACATATCTACACCACAAGAAAACTTTTAATATTATAATGTATTTTTATGTTTGACATACTCTACATAACTGTGACAACAACAGGCAATGCTGAACCAATTTTATCCTCACACTTATAACAATGTTTTATTTAATTTTTTGTTTTATTAGGGTGTTTTATTATCAAGTCTTTTACTCTTTAAAGAAATAAAAATGAAAATACAACTGATAGAAAGCAAAATGTATGGAGAGAGATGTTTGGCTCGAATGTTCCTCCGGAGTGTGGTGGCATAATCTAGTTACTGGAAAGGAGAATGGGTGACTCAATTTAGTCCCTAGGTAGCATAACTGAGGGGGCTGGATTTTGAAACTACACTCTGGAAAAGGATAGTAAAAGTGGGGCTTAAATAAGCCCCAGAGGAGGGAATGTAGAAGATTTTATTATTTAGAAAATAAGTAATTTAGCTATATATTTGTACACTATTATTTCCTCTGTGTGTGACTTTGGTTTGACCTTTGGAAGCCTGAAGAAAGGCATGGAATGTTGCCATTCTATTCTGAGAAGTCACATGGTACAAGACATTTACCCAAAATATCCATAGGGTGTGTTACCATCTTTGGAAAAGGATCTATGGTATATATGTGTAAGGTGAGCAAAAATCTGGAGCAACCTTCTGCAGAAGATGCTCGGCTTTGTTGTAAAATAAAGTCTAATATTTCTGGCATCAAAGATCTCTGAGAAGTGATTTCGAAAAAGAGAAACCACAACAGTAGCCGAGGCAAAGTGGAGACTGAAGTTGTGGGTATCGTAGGTCGAGATGGCTCTCTTGCATTCCTCAGTCACTCGGTCTGCTGAATCAGGTACTGTCTCTTGAGTCTTCTGATCCACCAGATATCATGTTGTTGAAACCATCCCGCCAGGATGAGGCGGAGTGGTTGAAGAGGGCGAGGATATCGCTTGCAGTGAGCCCTCTCAGACTGCCAGCCCCGCATAAGAGGAGTTGTTGGAGATGATGACCCGTGCCACGACTAGATTGGATCTAGTTTGGGGGTGCATGCAAAAGATAGGAAGTTGCTCGTGACAGACTCGACAAGTGGTTCATATCAGGCCATAACCGTCCCGCTCCAGTGAGCTTTCCGTTTCCTCCTGAAATTCACACTTTGGAGAAGTCGTGGAGGAAGCCATATTCAGCTCGCATCTATCCCTTTCAGCATTCAAATGATTTAAATGTGGATGGATTGTGTGAACAGGAATATGTGATGATGCCTCCTCTTTGAAGCAGTAAGTCAGGTCAGTGGTGTCTTGCACACGACGGCATACCAGGATTTGGATCAGGGGCAGGGACTGTCTCCTGAAGCGGTTGCTGAGCCTCACCACTGCACCAAACAAACGGCCGTTGGATTGGTTTGCTGCGATCGACCTGAAGGACGCGTACTTTCATGTCTCCATTCTTCCTTGACACAGTCCATTTCTACGGTTTGCTTTCGAGGCACAGGCATACCAGTACACGGTCCTCCCATTAGGGTTAGCCTTGTCCTCTTGCGTCTTTACGAAGGTCGTCAAGGCAGCCCTTGTGCCACTCCGGCAACACGGGGTTCGCATCCTGAACTATCTCGACGACTGGCTGATTCTATCTCACTCTCGAGACCAGGTTTGCGAACACAGGGACATGGTGCTCCAGCACCTCACCCGTTTGGGCCTTCAGGTCAACTGGGAAAAAAGCAAATTCTCCCCCGTGCAGAGGATCTCTTTTCTTGGTATGGAAATCGACTCGGTCGCCATGTATGTGCAGCTTACGAGCGAGTAAGGGGCACGCTCCGAGTACCAGTTACTCGGGCCTGCTGTCAGACCTTCACCCCATGGTCGAACCTCTCCTTTCTACGGGCCGGAGTGCCCTTAGAACGAGGTTCCAAGCATGTTGTTGTCTCAACAGATGCCTCCACCACGGGCTGGGGTGCCATGTGCAATGGACATGCTGCCGCGGGCTCCTGGAAAGGACCCCAGCGCCTTTGGCATGTCAATTGCCTCGAGTTGCTGGCAGTACGCTTGGCTCTGCTACGCTTCCGGGCGTTGCTCAAGGACCAACACGTACTAGTCCATTCAGACAACACGGCGACAGTAGCTGCCATCTCTGCGCACCACGACCTTTTGGAGTCGAAAACAGTGGGACAGCATTACCTGGTCGTCAGGTTCCTGAGGGGGGTGAGGAGACTAAATCCTCCTAACTCTCCTCTTATACTGTCTAGGGACCTCGCAGTGTTCTTATCAGCCCTGCAGAGAGCTCCCTTTGAGCCATTGTGATCAGTGGAGCTTAAGTTCCTGTCAATGAAGACAGTGCTCCTGGTCACTTTGGCCTCCATCAAGAGGGTAGTGGTCCTGCAGGCATTTTCCGTTGACGAAGCGTGCCTAGAATTCGGCCCGGCTAACTCTCACGTTATCTTGAGACCCAGGCCTGGATATGTGCCCAAGGTTCCCACCACTCCTTTCAGAGATCAGGTGGTGAACCTGCAAGCGCTGCCCTCAGAGGAAGCAGACCCAGCCTTGGCACTGCTCTGTCCAGTACTGCTCTGTGCTTACGTAGACAGAACACAGTGTTTCAGGACCTCAGACCAGCTCTTTGTCTGTTATCCCCCTGGGGTCGGCTGTATCGCCGGCGATACCAGCTCGCTTTTTTTTTCATCAGTTCAAAAGAGATTAATTTTGCTCTGTTGACTTTGATATTACAAACAAGTTTCATACATCAATCGATTCTGTTAAATGTGTATTATTTTTGTGTATACTCACAATAAAAACAAAGTGTTGTGCTTTTTGCCAAATAAAGAAAAATAAACATGATGCGAGTTCTGCCTTCTCTCTGTCAGTTAAGTCCATTCTGAAACGCGTCCGAAAATTAACTGTAACTCAGCGAATAATCAGTCAAACAGGCATACAGACACACAGGCATGAAGCTTGAATTCTCTTCTTTTAAATGGAGTAATTTATATAAAAAACAAATATTCTCAGCTTGTGAAATCTGTATTAAAAGAGAGCGATTCCAGTCGAGCTCATTAGCGCTCATTCAAATGTAATGTGACCACGCCCCGGAGAGCGCGCGCTATTCAAACGCAAATTCTGAACCATTTCAGACCTGTGAAACGCCCACATCAGCTGTAAACACAGCGCGCCACGAGTGAGGCATAATATAGCCTACCTAATAATCCTGGAGAAAAGTTTCCTCAGAACAGTGCTGATATGAGGAGCAATAGATCCCGCTGAGGAGTGAGGTAGGCTAAGTTATCTTTTCTCAAGTGTTAATGTGGAATAAATAATGTTATGGAATAACGTTAGTGTAGGCCTATGTAAACCGCAAAAAGATGAATCGCGTTTCTATAATATGAATTGCGTGTCTGTGTGTGAAAGAATAAACCGCTTTAATAAACTAAAATGCTTTGCTATAGCCTACTGAGATGAGTAAAAACCGACTAAAATATGTTGAAATAAAATGTCTTTGTATAAGCAACGTATTAAACTGCAAATTAATATTTATATGCCCTAATATTTCATAAAAACAACGTTACAGTCAGGTGAAATATGAAAGACAACATTATGTTGACTAGATTTGGGTACAGTTTTTACTGTAGAATATACTGCCACATCAAATAAGCTTTTGTTTAGCAATTTCTGCTCATATGTTCTATATATATATATACACACTACCGGTCAAAAGTTTTAGATCGGTAAGATTTTTAATGTTTTTAAAAGAAGTCTCTTCTGCTCACCAAGGCTGCATTTATTTGATTAAAAATACAAACAAAAACAGTCATATTGTGAAATATTATTACAATTTAAATCAGCTGTTTTCTATGTGAATATAGTAAAATGTAATTTATTCCTGTGATCAAAGCTGAATTTTCAGCATCATTACTCCAGTCTTCAGTGTCACATGATCCTTCAGAAATCACTCTAATATGATGATTTGAGGATCAAGAAACATTTATGATTATTATCAGTGTTGAAAACAGTTTTTTACAATTTTATTTCATGATGCTATGATGAATAGAAAGTTCAAAAGAACAGCAATTATCTGAAATAGAAAGCTTTTGTAACATTAAACACTACCATTCAAAAGTTTGGAGTCAGTAAGAATTTTAATTTTATTTTTGGGGGAAATAAATAAAATAAATCAATACTTTTATTCATCAAGGATGAGTTAAACTGATCAAAAGTTACAGTAAAGACATTTATAATGTTAGAAAATATTCTATTTTAAATAAATGCTGTTCTTTTGAACTTTCTATTCATCAAAGAATTTTGAAAAAAAAATGTACACAACTGTTTTCAACATTGAAAATAATAATGAATGTTTTTTGAGCATCATATCAGAATGATTTCTGAAGGATCATGTGACACTGAAGACTGGAGTAATGATGCTGAAAATTCAGCTTTGATCACAGGAATAAATTACACTTTAAAATATATTAAAATAGAAAACAGTCATTTTAATTTGTCATAATATTTCACAATAATACTGTTTTGTTTTATTGTTTTTTATCAAATAAATGCAGCCTTGGTGAGCAGAAGAGACTTCTTTTAAAAACATAAAAAATCTTACCGATCTAAAACTTTTGACCAGTAGTGTAAATATATATATATATATATATATATATATATACTATTTTTGTCAAAAATAAAGTCATCAACTAACATGTTAGCTGTTCCAATGTTGGCTATATTCAAACTAATGAATACATATGATAAAATGTAGGGCTATAATCATTTTTTTTTACAAAGAAAGAGTACACTTGAAATATTGTTGAAATTGTAATTATTGTTGTAATTGTAACCTTTTTAATAAAATAGCAAAACATATTTACAAGATAGATGTGAGCAAAATCTTAAATGGTCAATATAAGTCTTCTTCTAAATATATCTTTTGTCCTTGCATTGTGGCTCAGTCAGTGTCACACCTGAATGAATGGCTAATTATGCAGAGTGGGTGGGACATTGTATTTGCAGGTGTAAACCACTCCTCGTTCACGCCCCCCTCGCATATTGGCTTTCCAAGCAAAACCTGTTTTACACAATTTAAATCAATGTATTGTTTTATTGTGAACGATAAAGCAAGACTATTTTCACATAATTTTGAAGCCAGAACTCGAAGCGACAACATCCATTAGTCAAAAGTCTTATTGACGCATATTTAGTATGAGTTTTGTGGTCTTATTTCAGCAACTTTCATTTTTATTTTTTTCAATAACCACGCATAAACATTATTCTCTTAAAAATACAAACATCTACATACATGTTCCTCACATATTATGCTAGCCCTGAATTTACACCTTTGCCATTAACATGTTTATAAATAACTGAAAAAAGCACAAATGTCAGGGCATGTCAAAACATCCCAAGGGCCCCAAAAACACATCAGACCCCAGAGGGTTATGGTGGGAAGCTGAAGGGAAAGGCTCTCTCCAAGCAAAGGTTGTCTCACTGGATAGTGGACGACATTGTCTTGACTTACCAGATGCAGGGTCGACCATGCCCGCTAGGTGTGAAGGCACACTACACTAGGAGTGTGGCTTCCTCCTGTGTATAAGGTTGCATTAAACTGCATACGGTTCATATGTGTATTTAAAAGTCTGTTAAAAATTAGCAAATTGTGTTAATGCATGGGGTGTCAAATGTTTGTTTGTAATTGGGTATTTTATTATTTTTTTCTGTAAAGGTTATCTACCTAATTTGAGCTTGAGCTTAAACCAACTTGTTCTACTAAAAGAATTACTGTTTCAAGTCTCTTATCTAACTAAGTTCATCTGTTGGGAAACTGCTCAATTGTGATGTGAATGGGAATCAACAGACTGCAAACCAACTAAGACTGTAACAACTTTATTGAAGATTGAAAGTAAAGGCCATTTTTGAGATGATCTTTGTGTCCATGGTTGACTAAGCTTTTTTTTTTTTTTTTTTTTAGAGGCAGGACTGATGTGTGTAATCCAAGAAATAACTCGACAGCGCCGATCTAAATATTCACCTTAGACCACTGGGGGAGCAGTTATTTGTCGTTATTTGCTTAAAAGTAATCAGATATTCCTTTTCAGCCATTTACAGTTAACGTGTGAGATGTGCTTTCCTCTCAATAATAAAATAACAGCGATGTGATAATTAGTAATAGACACTAATAATAGTGATGTGGATATATTTGCCCAAGCTCTGGAATTCACCGGCATCATGTTGACAGGAGGTAATTAAAATTACGCTATTACAGTGTCGCGGGACATCAAAAGGGAAAGCAAACTAACAATATAGCTGACTACACCACCCTGTATACAGGGAAATGTTATACTCAATTTATTGCCCAAACAAGGGCACACAGGTTCATAGTTCCACAAAACTTCATTCAGCAATAATCAAGCAAAGACTTTAAAGTGGGCCAGAGTATGCACACAAAAGACAACCGCTGCTGGAAGGAGGCCGAGGTTTGCCAGTGGCATGTAAGCTAGCTTAATGGGCAAAAAGCTCATAGTCTTACCACCCAGTGCACAAGCACACCATGCACTCAACTGAAGTCACGCATGAATACACTGTACTTAGTGACAGGAAACCCACCACCACACACTAGGGCTGACTAGCTGCCTGCCCTGAAGCCTCGGCTCCTACAACAGAAGATAAAATTAATAATATACAGATACAAAATAATAATAATAATAATAGTAACAATAATAATTATTACTATTGTAATGCTTACAATTAAACAAGAAAAAAAGAGAAAAAAAAAGAAAGTTGAACACAAACACCTACTAAGAGGTTAAAATAAGACACTAAAATTAGGTGATTATTCACACCACATCATTTGAGCAAGACAATTGCAAACTAAGCAGAAAAAATACAAACTAAGCAAAGCAAGTCCAAGTTAAGCAAATAAGACACTGAGCAAAGTGGAGAACCATTTTAGTAGCGGAGAATCGAATGCAGACAAAGCAGTACCGTCAGAGAGTGTTGCCCCGCAGGGTTCACTGAATGAAAGGTGTCCGAGAACACAGACTATTCCTCCTAAAATTTAAACATAAAATTACTTACAACATAACTATTAATGAACGCTGTGCAACAACAGCGATAGTTCTACCAGAAAGACTCGGGAGAATTATTTCAATAAACCGTACATTTATTGACAGCTCAGCAAGCTGATAATCTACAAAGTCATTTGGCGTAGGCCCTGTCCGTAGTGCATAATCCGAGAGTATCGGATCTGCAATTCCTGCCTAAAGATGAAGGCAGGGGCGCAGCAGACCCCCCGGGAGGTATGGACAGGACCATCCTGGTGGTGGTGGGGAGGATGGGGGTAATCGTCGCTTCAGTATCTGCGAACTCAAACATGTGTAAGTACCGAGCTTTTATACATGAGCATGAGAGTATGATTGGATAGAAGTGAAGGCAATAGGTGACGTAGTAATTGAGTCTTCCCGGCAGAACTTATGCTAAAGCTTTCATTTCCACATACCTGTATTCCGTAGCTAGTTGCAACTCCAAAACGCGCACACAGAAGGACATCAACCTGTCAACAGGACTGCGGGAAGAGAATGTGGAGAGGGAATGGCAGCCGCCAGCAACCCACAGCAATGGACTGGACAAATCAAATGAACTGGTACATAAAATCACGCAACTTTGTGCTAACTAGTTAGCCAAACAGCACATACCTCCAAGCAGAAGGGATCAAAAACCAGAATGGGTTGTTCCCGGCAGTGATGTTTACAGACGGTGCTCAAACACACAAGCGGTGCCGTAAAATTCCCTTTTATACGCTCCCTCACGGGATATAATTGGATCACTTGCACACCCGAAGGCATTAGGTTAAAAAAATAAAAAAATAAAAAACTCAGTATGTCCCACTACAAAAGCTTGATGATAAAATATATTTAAGAATATAGACTAAATATATCTGGCTATGTGAGACTATAGTTTGAATTAATCCAATTTCTTTGCATGACACATTGACATTACAGTACAGAATAGCTCTATCTGAAGAGATTATCCTGAACATTTTATCTGCGTGTCATTGAACGGAGGAGAGGTTCCCAGGAGAGCTTGTAAAAGTCACATCCTTTTGATTATCCTGGAAAAACATCCAAAGTCCTTCACATAAAAATCAGTCTACAGGATTTCATAGACACCCTAGGAAGTCGGGGAAGGTCTTGTTTTCTAAGTTCTGTTACAATCTGTTTACACATTGGCAATAAAAAAACAATTAATGCATGAAAATTCATACATAAAGCCCCTTTAACAAATCCTTGCTTCTCTCATGAACTCTCATAAACCTGCTGATTAGTTGGAATAAATTATGGCTTTTTCTTACTCAAAGCCATTGTATCCAAAATAGCAAAAGTCATAATGGACAATGTTTATACTTTTATGGTGCTTATTTGCAATTTTGGTATATATTATTATTTATACCGTTATTATTATATTATATAACATTCTTTAGACATTCATCTAATGATGGTGACTAAATAAATATTTTAATTTTGAGGTGATTTAAACCCTTTCAATTTTCTCCACACTCTTAGCAGTGTTGAGGATGAATGAAAGATTTCATGAAGCAGCTTCCTAATTTTATGGCTCAATGAAAGCAACCTTTTCTATTAAGAATAAAAGAAATGAACTACATGATAGATGCCATGACTGACTCAGCTAGATTTTAATTTAGTATAGCAACTCACAGATGCCACAGAGTGTTAGTGTTTATCACACTTCATGACTGTGTGATTCATCATTTGTCCACATATGTCAATATTCATTCTCCCAATGCATGAAGCAACAGAACATTCTAGTGCCAGAAGTTGAAGAGATTCATCCTCATAAAAGCCAGCACACAAACACAGGATTGTATACCACTGTATTTATATACATATGTATATTAAGGTTGTAGAATGAGTGAAATGTGTTACCTGCTCTTCATTAACACAAGAGGTCCACCAGTCGGCACACCCACAGACTGCAGATTTTATAACATGGACTGTGATATGCATATCTGACTAGAGTCCTGTTTGCAAATGTTTGCTATGTTCTGTTCAAAGTCAGATCTGTGTCTGACTTCTGACCATATTGCTTTCTTAAAAGCTCCTTGTTTTTTCAGTAAGCAAAAAAGGTAGATTTAAATGTGCAATTAAATAAGCACAAAAACGGTCCATTAATAATACAGCAATGCACACAGAGTTCTGCTCACACTGAGGTCACTTTTAAACCAAGCAGCTTTCTGATGGTCAACACAGCGATTTTAAATGACCATCTTAAACCTGATGCGAAGCCCATGTGGGGAAATTTTCCACCCTCATGCGAAATTCCAGATCATGCCAATTCCTATTGAAATTATTATATTTTACACCTTCAGTCTGAAAGCCAGCTTGTGCGCAAAATTGGAATATTGCATAAAACATTTGTGAATAAAGCACTGTTTCCATGCCGTGTGTTCAAGAGAACAAAATTGTCACTTCATGGGAAATTGGCGCAAAATAAATGTAATAAAAATGGATGTTGCTGTAATTGGGGAACATTTACATTTACATTTAGTCATTTAGCAGACGCCTTTATCCAAAGCGACTTACAAATTAGGACAAAAATTCAGCGAGTCATCATAAAGAGGCAAAAACAACAACAGCGCAAGAAGTGCTCAAAATACGAAGTTCAGGTATTATTCAGAGTAGCATAAGCCTGATAAGTGATGTTTCAAAGGGAAAGGATTTTTTTTTTTATTTTTTTTTTTTATTTTTTTTTTTATAAGGTTAAGTGCTCACGGAAGAGATGGGTTTTCAGCTGTCTTTTGAATGTTGTCAGGGATTCTGCATTCCGGATGAGGGTGGGGAGAGCGTTCCACCAGCATGGAACTGTGAATGAGAATGTTCTGGAAAGTGATTTTGTGGCTTTCTGTGATGGAACCACGAGACGTCGCTCGTTGACCGATCGTAGGTGTCTGGTAGGGATGTAGACTCGTAGGAGTGAGTGAAAGTAGGAGGGAGCTGAGCCTGTGATGGATCTGTAAGCAAGCGTCAGTGCCTTGAACTTGATGCGAGCAGCGAGAGGTAGCCAGTGCAGAGAGGTGAACAGAGGAGTGACGTGGGCCCTCTTGGGCTCGTTGAAGACAAGACGAGCTGCAGCATTCTGGATCATCTGTAGGGGTTTGGTCGCACATGCTGGAAGTCCAGCCAGAAGAGCATTGCAGTAGTCGAGTCTAGAAGCCACTGGGCAGGGGAACGACAGGGGAAGATCGACAGGGGAAGCCACTGTCGATCTTTTTTCCTCCATCATAAATGACATGAAGCTCAGGGTGTGCCGACAAAAAGCAATAAACGCTGCCATGTTCTCTTGGGTTCGGATGCCTGGTGAATGCAATCATGTGAGACACTTTTGGGCACTTTTTGATTTTTAAACCAAAGCATGCTGATGACAGACTTTGGCTCAGGCATTTCAGAATGATCCAGCCAACATTTGAGAGGCTGTGTGATGAAATTATTCTTCTGGTTAGTCCAGTTTTCCAATCACATCTACTGTTGAGGAAAAGTCAGAAAAAGAGTTTATTGTTGCACATCTAGGGATTTATCCAGTTAATGTGTTTCCAGCGCAGTGGATGTGGATGTCTCCAAATCGGATAAAAAATATTTCCACCTTAATTGAGCGCATATGTTTTTTATGCGCATTTGTACAATTTGTGGATGTGAAATAGGTGGATGGACACATCTCATTTTATTCCAACTGAAATAACTTCACAACATAATTATGATTCTGAACATGTAAATAGAAATGTCTCCAGGAGATTTGAGTGAACACTTAATTGTAATTTGTCATTTATAGGTTCTGATGGACATTTTTAATATCTTGCTTTCCAAAGACAATAGTTCCAACATGTTTTAAGTCTGCTACAATTATCCCTTTCCCAAAGTGTCAAACCTAAATGACTACAATTCAGTGACACTTATTTCACTAGTCTTGAAATGCTTTTTGTAGTTATGGCTCACATTAAGATTTACTAAACAATGCTAAAAATAACATGAGAGTGCAATCCTATAAAAGTGCCGATGGGAGTGGAAAGTTCTGTGCGTGATCTACTGATGACGCACAAATTAAAGAACACAGACACAGTCGGATCATTTCCATAATGACTAACACAATCTACCAAGAGCAACGCAAATTAGCGTCTGGTTTAAGACATGCTTTTTCGTGCCCGTACTGTCACGTTGTGTTTCAGGAAGATGAAGACAGACAGATCCAGTTCAGAAAACTCGAAAGTTTAATCTCAATATCTCAGACATGCAATGGCAAACACAACTAAACATAACAGTGATCGGACAAGGTGTGAAGGAACGGGTTCAACTTGTGACACTGTCACACATGACACATGTTTTAACCACTCTATATTGATTTTATGTATATTAGAGTTTTAATATGTTTACATGTTGTCTTAGTCATTTGAATCAATTTTATTCCTCTTATCTTTTGTATGTGTGTATGTCTTTAAGTTATTATTGGTCTGCCTGTCATGTGAGTAATCACATGACAGGAAACAGGAACCAGACAGTATAAAGCAGGCAGCATGCCAAACAATTGGGGGTCGTTGCTCACTAGATGACCAAGTGATCACCAGCAAACTGGACTGTGGAGTTACTTCAGTGCACTTGCCTTTCCAGCACTTTGGATTATCACTTCTGTGGACTTTGTATATACACCGGTGGACATTACTCACATTCACTTTGGGACAAGCAATACACCAGGATTCTTTGGACTGTTTTATGGTATGGTGCAACGGACTCCACGCTTTCAACAGACTTCGTTTTCCTGTATTTATTGTGTTGTTTTAAGTTCCTTGTGAATATTGTTTAATACACTTTTATTCCGGTTATATCTGTTGTTGTCTCATCTTTTTAAAACACTTCCCAGTTTAATCTGACCCCAATTTTAGTTAATGTAATTCAACCGAGAAGGCTGAACGTTACAAACTTATAAGGCAAGCACAAACAAGATAATGAAGGGTGACGGTGACCATAGTAACGGATAACACAAGGAAAACAGGAACTGAAGAAATGCAAACTAAAAGTCCATGAACTAAACAGAACATAATGGTGTTTTTGTACGTGTCTTTAGTAAATCCTGACAGTAGTTTTTTAACTCAAAAAGAGGGTTTGCACTGGTGCAAGCTGTTAGTAAATCTGGCCCAAAGGATAATGTAGGAGCCATTGTGGACCCCTACAAGTGTTCATATAGGGAAAACGGTAACGCTTTAGATTACAGCCCGGAAAGTACTACGTAATTAAATTGAAAGTACAGTGTAACTTTCGGTAATTACAGTGTACCTATAAAGTACTTACGTGTAAGTATAAGGGAACAATACGTAAAGTCTTGGGAATAAAGGTGTAACAACCAGAAAAATACTGCGTAATTAAAACGAAATTACAGTGTAACTTTTGGTAATTACAGTGTACCTATAAAGTACATAAGTGTAAGTATAGGGGAATAATATGTAAAGTTTTGGGAATAAAGGGGTAACAACCAGGAAAATAACAAATTATTTAGGCAAATTATTTAGACTGTAAGTATTCCATGTAGTTACAGGGTAAGTATGACATTGTGGGTTGTAAATTAAAGTGGTGCTTCTTACCCTCTTGTTCCATGTAGTTACAGGGTAAGTATGACATTGCGGGCTGTAAATTAAAGTGGTGCTTCTTACCCTCTTGTTTCATGTAGTTACAGGGTAAGTATGACATTGCGGGCTGTAAATTAAAGTGGTGCTTCTTACCCTCTTGTTTCATGTAGTTACAGGGTAAGTATGACATTGCGGGCTGTAAATTAAAGTGGTGCTTCTTACCCTCTTGTTTCATGTAGTTATAGACGTCATATTTTAGACGTCATAAATATCTACATGCATCCATTCTTTGAAAAGTACTGAACATTTGTTACTGCATATACATGTCTGTATATTATATGTGTTTTATTTTAATAAGTAAAGACACCTGAATAGGTAAGACACACAATGTCATACTTACCCTGTAACTACATGGAATACTTACAGTCTAAATAATTTGCCTAAATAATTTATTTTCCTGGTTGTTACCCCTTTATTCCCAAAACTTTACATATTTTTCCCCTATACTTACACGTACGTACTTTATAGGTAGGCTACACTGTAATTACCGAAAGTTACACTGTAATTTCGTTTTAATTACGCAGTATTTTCCTGGTTGTTACACCTTTATTCCCAAGACTTTACGTATTGTTCCCCTATACTTACACGTAAGTACTTTATAGGTACACTGTAATTACCGAACGTTACACTGTACTTTCATTTTAATTACGCAGTACTTTCCGGGCTGTAATCTAAAGCGTTACCGGGAAAACCTCTCTACTGCAGATGCTATCTCAGTGTGGTTAATTTAGCCCATGTTCATTTGGAGAACAGATATTCATATGTTAGACTTTAATTATTGGATTTTAGCTCAGATTTTAATACTATTATTCCACAAACTCTGGTGAATAAGCTGGCAATGCTTGGTTGTCCATCTTGGTAGTCCATCTCTAAGTAATTGGATACTGGATTTTCTAACAAATAGGTCACATTGTGTTAGAATTCACAACCTCTCACCCTCCACCATTATCCTTATAGTGGCTCCCCACAGGGCTGTGTCTTGAGCCCCCTTCTGTACACTCTATACACCTATGATTGCAGCCATGCGCTCGAGCACTTGTATTGTTAAATTTGCAGACAATACTGTAGTGATAGGTCTAATTTCCAACAATGATGAGTCAAAGTACAGACAGGAGGTGGATCTAACTGAGGATTGGTGCAGAGCAAATAACCTCAGCATTAATGTGAAGAAAACAAGAGATGATAGTGGACTTTAGGAAAGGTGGCAACATCCCTCCTTCTTAGACATTGGAGGAGTAGCTGTTGAGGTGGTCTCCAGGTTCAAACACTTGCGAGTGCATATTAGTAATGAGCTCACATGGAGTAACAATAGCCTGATAAAGAAGGCCCATCAACGCCTGTATTTCTTGAGGAAATTGAAGCATGCTGGCATTGGCATTTCAATCCACACATCCTTCTACAGATGTATTGTGGAGATTGTCCTCACCTCCTGTATCACTGTGTGCTGGGGATATTGTTCCGTTGCTGACAGGAGGCACTACAGCGGGTAGTTAAGTCTGCCCAGAAAATCCATCAAGCACAGTCTGCCATCTGTAAGTGATATTTACATCACCAGAAGCTGAAGGAAGGCAACTTGTATTATGACTGAGGGACCTTGCCCACCTAGAAAATGGTCTATTTTCCATTCTCGTCTTCAAAGTCTTCTAAGCCAGAACCACCAGCCTAAAAAATAGCTTCTTTTCAGAAGCGGTAAGATCATGGTGCTGCATTAAACTGTACCCCATTGTGTGATGACTGTATTAGCGATAAATGTTATTCGCACATTGTTACACTAATTAATTGATTTATAGATTATTTTAGCGTTTAAGTGGAGGGTATTATTTATTTATTAACTTATATATTATTTTTCTATTTATTTTTTGTCTGATGGATTAGTATCGTTATTTGTAATGCTTTTATTTCACTGATTTTATTCTATTACTACTGTTATGAATGTTGTTATCTATTGTTATTCTTGGGACCGGAGTACAAGATTTCTTACCTTTCATGCACCGCATGATTTGGAATGACAATAAAATGCTACTACTAATTTGTACCAGATTTAAATCCAACTCCCCACTGAAAAAACAGCTATAACCAGCCTAAGATGGTTGCCTGGTCATGCAGGCTGGTTTTAGAGAGGTTTTGACCACTTATTTAGCTGGTCAGTCAGGGAGACCAGCTTGAACCAGCTAAGACCAGTCAACCACTGGCTGGTTAGTCAAAAATCTGGCTACCTGTATGTTAGACTGACCATGTACTGTAGTTAATCTCTGAATATCTGACAGGTGGCTTTGTACCTGACTCCCTGCATGCTTTTAAAGTGGTTTTCTTTCTAATCAAGAGTAGGGGAATAAAGCAAATTAAACTTTTTTTTTCTTTTTTTTTTTCAAAAGCAGTGCACTCTAATATTACAAGCCCTCAGAGGAAAGCCGCTCCTTTGGAAAAGAGAGAGCTGAGAACCACTTTTCCAATTAAAGTCCATGAATGAAATCTGTGGCAGTGCTCATTTGAAAGTCTTGATCTATAAGAGCTGTCTGTAGCCGAAGGCAGAGCCGTGACTCACTGCAGTCCAGCAGCCCACTGTGGGAGTCTGAAATCAAACCTTGCCAATTGTGTCCTCTTTCTCTGTCACATATTACAATGTTTATGAATACAATAAATAAAGAGACTAAAAAGTAGCCTGTGGGCAGGGGAAACAATTGTCACTGAAATCTCATTTATATGCCCCGCATTGCCACACCTAATGTTTCATTAAGCTTCATATGCTAAATCGTTCAGACAAAACAAACAAACTTTACTTTAAAGCTGCAGACCATAGTTTTTCCTCTTTGTCACCATCTCTGATCGAAATCTGCAATTGCAGTTATTCGCAGAATTATCAACTTTACGTGGGTTGGTCCTCGGCACGGCACAGCGCGGATGAATTAATGTTTTGAGGAGAATGTGCGGCTTTCAGTCGCCGCGCCGGTGTGGATACTGCCATTCCGAATCACAGATTCTACTTTTTGGAAGTATGACCAACATAAGAATTTTCACCGGAAAATTTAATCTGAACAAGTACACTGAACAAAATGATAAACGCAACACTTTTATTTTTGCCCCCATTTTTCACGAGCTGAACTCAAAGATCTAAGACTTTTTCTATGTACACAAAAGGCTTATTTCTCTCAAATATTGTTCACAAATCGGTCTAAATCTGTGTAAGTGAGCACTTCTCCTTTGCCGAGATAATCCATCCACCTCAGAGGCGTGGCATATCAAGATTCTGATTAGACAGCATGATTATAGCACAGGTGTACCTTAGGCTGGCCACAATAAAAGGCCACTCTAAAATGTGCAGTTTTATCACACAGCACAATGCCACAGATGCAAGTTTTGAGGGAGCGTGCAATTGGCATACTGACTGCAGGAATGTCCACCAGAGCTGTTGCCCGTGAATTGAATGTTAATTTCTCTACCATAAGCCGTCTCCAAAGGCGTTTCAGAGAATTTGGCAGTACATCCAACCGGCCTCACAACCGCAGACCACGTGTAACCACACCAGCCCAGCCCATGTCAGTGTAAGTAACATCCAATTTTGTTCTGACCAACTAAGGTAAAAAAAAGCATAACTAAATTGCGCTGATTAAATCTAACAATCGCTTATCTTATCACATTAAACCGTGCAAATTATACTTTGTTCTCAAATTGTTAATGTTAACAACATCAGCATTGTGTGACTACATTTAATGCTCTTCCGATATCTATCCTTGTTTTCGCATGGGCCCGGTTGTGGTCTCTTTTTTTCTGTAGCCACTCCAAAGTCTTTTGCATTGTACAACGGGTGAATCTCCAATTGTCACTGGTGATTGTCATTTGAACCTTTCTGGATCCGCCATCAAATTGATAAGTTTAACTATATCAAGTGCTGTGAGAAAAGGCTATGAATCTCTACTTCCAACTTCCTCACATGCAGTATAGCCTACTGGCCGAGACTCCTTCTTTATGTGTACAGATGTGAAGTAATGACGCAAAGACATGCTCAAATTTCCCGCGGAAATCCTCCAGTACCACTGGAATTAAAAACATTATTACAAGCTTACCGTTTTGAATCGAGCTCAGGCAAGCAGATAGTTTCGAACACTGGCTGGTTATGTACTTGCTCAATTTATTTTGGATAATTTTTAACCCAAAATAGTACCATTTCTCTTTTTACAGATTACCCATTAATACCAGCACAATAGTAACAACACTAGCAAAAATAACATAACAAAAGAAAAGATAAAGGGATAAAGCTGAGTACCAGGACGCTTCACTTCTAAACAACTTTAGAACAACAGTTCGAGGGACACTAACACACGCGTCCTCCCGGCAGAACACACTTGTTCAGTCTTGCGCAGAAGTGTGTTTTTAAAATAATTTAATTTTAATGTTAAAATTTTACATAAAAGGTGATGCATACATCTAATAAGTTCAGAAAAAAAAATGCCCCTGGAATAGGGGTGTAACGGTACGTGTATTCGTACCGGACCGTTTCGGTACAGGGCTTTCGGTACGGTGCACGTGTGCACCGAATGCAATATTTTGTGTGCGGAACAAAGGTACATTTTCGTGTTTCCACATTACGTTTTCATTGGTCATGTCAATATGTCAATCATTGTACAGATTGCCCTACACCAACACTGATCTCTAAACCTACCCGTCGTCACTGTAACCTAAGCCAATGAAATCAACTGCAGGGCAGGATTTCCGCTGAAGTGGTTTAAAAAAAAAAAAAAAAATCACACAAAAATGTACAACAACATACACGGCACGCTTTGGCCCAGCCTCTCGCTAGCTAGTGTCATGGCCAATGCAGACAAGCCCATAGACAGTATGGACAAGCCGGAGCTTGAAGAGCCACCCATATCATTAAGGTCTCCTGTTTGGGAACACTTCGGTTTCCCAGTGAAATACGTCAACGGACAAAGACTAGTCGATAAGACGAAAGCAGAACGCCGACATTGCTCAGTAATGATCGGGTATGTTTCTGGCAACACTTCAAACTTGTTAACGCACTTGAAAAGGCATCACGCGAGTGTGAACATCACTACAACTAGGAAAAAAACGACCGTAATTCAAACGCAGCTCCCGTCGGCATTTAAACAGACCTTTGCTGTTAATTCCGATCGGGCCAACGCAATAACGAAAGCAATTGGTGTTTTTATAGCAGCTGATCTACAACCATACTCGGTTGTTGAGAACACTGGTTTTAAGCACATGATGAAGGTGACTGAGCCCAGGTATGAAATTCCTTCTCGTCCACATTTCAGCCAAAAAGTTATACCCGCCCTTTATGAACAGGCTAAAACTGCTGTTGTCCATGAGCTGTCTAAGGCATCTGCTGTAGCACTCACAACTGATGGATGGACATCCAGAGCTACCGAGAGCTACTTAACAGTGACTGCCCATCACATTACTCCAGAGTGGAACATGGTAAGCCATGTTTTGCAAACCCGCCCCATTTATGAACAACACACAAGCACAAATCTGGCAGAGGGACTTAAGAAGACAGTGTTGGAGTGGAAGTTGGAGAGGCCAGGAACTACAATTCCTGTCACAACAGACAATGCTAGGAATATTGTCAATGCAGTCAGTGAAGCTGGACTGGGCCCTCAAATTGGGTGTTTTGCACACACAATTAATTTAGCATCACAGAAAGAAACAGGTCTCAACCAGGTGTCCAGAGTGCTAGGTAGAGTCAGAAGGGTTGTGTCTTTTTTTCACCGTAGCCCAACAGCTGCACATATTTTAGAGAGTAAACAGGAAATGCTTAATATACCAAAACACACCCTTATTCATGATGTCACCACCCGCTGGAACTCCAGTTATGATATGCTTGAGAGGTACCTTGAACAGCAAGCAGCTGTGTACTCTGCACTGACAGAAAAGGCCCTCAAGAAGAATAAAGAAATAAGCATGTTGTCTGACCAGGATCTGAAAATAGCAGAGGATGTACTTGAGGTTCGTAAACCACTAAAAACCATCACAACACTGATGAGCACTGAATCCACACCTTCAGTATCAATGATCCTCCCCCTCCAAACCACAGTCCTCAACTCTATGGCACCCAATGAGGAAGACAGTCCAACTGTGAGAGAAATCAAGGCTGCCATCACAGAAAACCTGAGGAACAGATACTCTGCTTGTCATAACTTCCTCCACAAATGCACAGTTCTTGATCCGAGGTTCAAGGCCCTTCCTCATGGATGATGCCTGTCGTGACAGAATCTACAACAACCTCATCACAGAGATTGCAACCATGGAAGAACAGGTATTGTGTTAATATGCTTGTGTGTAAAATATCTTCATTGTATAATTTGAAATACTTGCTGCTTTGAAACAATCTGCATTGTTAAAAAAGCTTATATAAATAAAGATGACAGTGCCAGTAGTAGTTAATTAAAGTTTTGTAATTTTATTTTGCAGAGTGAGGAGGCCACGGCAGTTAGTTCATCCCCAGTGACAGGATACCCAGAGGCATCATCTCCTCCTGTCAAGAAGTCAGCCATGGCTGAACTGTTTGGTGAACTCTTCAAGACTCAGGTGGGAAACAAGCCTACTTTGCTGCTGGTGAAGGAAGAGGTTACCTTATACAAGGCTGTGGACTGCATTTCACTGGATTCCAACCCACTTGAATGGTGGAGGACCAATGAGCCCACATATCCTCATATTGCCAAGTTAGCAAAGCACTATACCTTGCTGTACCTGCTACCTCAGTCCCTAGCGAGAGGGTATTTTCTACAGCTGGAGACATTGTAACTGCCAGCAGATCTGCCCTTTCCGTAGACAATGTGGACAAGTTCATTTTTTTGACAAAAAACATGAAAGTTGAATGAATCTGAGCAGGCCTTCAGCCTGGAGCTGTTCATGCTGAACTTTAGACTGTGGAAAAGTTCTTAAAAATCTGAGCAGGTCTAAAAACTGAAACTGTTGATGCTGCACTTTACACTTTGGAAAAGTTATATATATTTTTTAAATATGAGCAGGCCTACAAGCTGGGATTGGTAATGCTGCACTGTAATCATAGTTATTTATTTATATTTTTCATTATATTTTATTATGTGATATTGGTTTGAGACTGAGAGTATTTTATTTAGTGGAGAACTTTGCAGCAGTATTTTATTTCTTATTCTTTTTTTTATTTTATATATATATTATTATATTTTATTAAAAAGTGTTTAAAAAAGTGTAAATAAATTGTTAAAAAAAAGTTTATAGTAATAAACAACCTGCAGTTTAATGTTTGCATTTCTTCCCTTACTGTACCGAAAATGAACCGAACCGTGACTTTAAAACCGAGGTACGTACCGAACCGTGATTTTTGCATACCGTTACACCCTACCCTGGAAATCAATTTAAGGTGGCGAATATTGCCTCTTAATAAAAATATTACTTTCTGTCACTGTTGTGATCTGACAACTGCATAGAATATGAATAATATGAATATCTGTGTGAGTCAGCTGTCAACAACAGGCCTAAACCAGCCATGGTACCAGCACAAAAACACACTCAGCAAAATATCATCGAATTGTTATAAACAAACTTTGAAAATATCTAGATATTGTTTTTTTTATGTTGTTTTTTTTTAAATTGCACACCCCTAATGTACCCCTGTCAAAATGACAAGCACAGCAGTATATATTATTTTAAAAACATTTAAAGCAAAACATAAATATTTTATTTGTTTGCATGACCATCAATCAACATCAGAGAACCACCAACATGCAAAAGTGGTTCAGCTGACAAAAAGTTTGGGGAACCGTACTTTCAGACAATAAAACAATAAAACGGCAAATAAAAATGGCCGAACACCCAGCAACTACCCAGAGCTTTGTGGACGTAATAAAAATAATCTTACCCATGAACCTTTTCCCAATGAAAATGAAAGGTCTTTACTTTTACATTTGTGTTTCTGTGTCATTACAGGATGTTTACAACAATCACATTTCTTGTAATAAATCTTTTCATGTTGAATAATAACATACAGTCATATTAATTGGTCATATGGGCATTAAAAAGCCCAATTAATGGGGAATTGTAAGTACTTTGTGATTAACTCCAAGAATTAATAAAGGCGCTATCAAATTGAATCAAGGCTGACCCATTATAATCTTCCTAACAGAGAAGCATTAGGCCTGGACCACAGTGAGCTATTGAGATAAATGAACCTCGAAGAGCGGGGAGGAGACGAGACGGCTGCCTTGTGTTCAGCAAAAATGATAACTGAATGTCATTCATCTGTGTGTCAATGCATTTCTGCTCGTGCTGCTGATATGAAGATAAATGCTATTCTACTAGCTACTGTTTAATGCACAAAAATATAAAAGTTTAATTGAGTTAGATAATGAGCTGTACATCCAGATCTTCCCATGATGTATGAGATGGCAATACCGTGCTACTTTTGATACAAATATTGCCACATGGTATAATATAGAACTACATTGTACAGTGTAACGATGTAAAAAGAAAATGATTTTGTTTGTGTAATTTATTTTTACATGAAGTTGAAACTATAGCATGATATGTTCCTGAAAAGTTTTTCTGGGGTGCGTTTCCCAAAAAAACATCGTTAGCCAACTATGTTTGCAAGTTTCATTGTTATCAGCATAGTTCAAGGAGTCAGTGTATCCCGAAACCATCGTTCCAACAAGCATTCGCAAACAGCATCGCAATCTTGTGTGGTTGGAATGACAGCTCTCGGCTGTTGCATCTTTTAATACTTTCAGAGGACCCAGCGACTCTTGCACCATTTCTCTAGCTGCAAATAAAACGAGTGGAATTCCTTCATCCTAGTCTCTTTCTCTGTCCATACAATACTTCCTCAGCATCGACTTTAAGGTCTGATGAAACCGCTCTAGTGCTCCCTGGCTCTCAGGATGGTAGCGCTAGAGGGTTGATGAACTATAGACAGCGATTTCAACACCTAAGCGAACAACTTAGACAGAAAATTTGTTCCTTGATCCGTTTGAATGATTTTAGGGAGTCCTAATGTAGAGAAGAATTTAATAAGATGTTTAGCTATAACTGAAGCTGTTATTTTACGAAGGGGAATGGCCTCGGGAAACCACGTAGCCACGCACATAATCGTCACCAAGAACTGGTTATCAGCTTTCGTTTTTGGTAACGGCCCAACGCAATCAACAATTACGTGCTCAAAAGGTTCCTCAATTGCAGGAATAGGCACAAGAGGTGCAGGTGGAATAACCTGATTCGGTTTAACAGTTTGTTGACACACCGCACACGTTCGACAATACTCAGCCACATCTTTCTTTAAGCCCTGCCAAAAGAAATGTCACAATATGCGATCATATGTCTTTGTGATTCGTGATCATGGGCTAGTCACAAAACTTGGGCCCGATATACAACAGGAACCACAATCTGAAACACAGAACTCCAATTTCCAAGTGTTCTACCTATTTTACTCATATGTGGGGTCATCTCTGGTTATCACTGAACAATCCATGCATTAACTGGGCAGAAAGTAATAACTTAGCTGGGAGCTTGTTCTGTTATGCCCATTGTTTTGTGTCGTTGCCCTCGCTTGTGTCTGTTTCTGTCACAGAAGGAGGCTATTGGTCCCAGGTTCCGATGATGTACATCATCTGTAAACAGTCTTCAGGACATCTGTCAGTTCATGGGCGCATGCTTGATCATTGCTCAAAACAAGACCTCCAATCCCAAGCTGGTCTACTACCCCCTCTTCCCGGTCCATCCCATCCCTGGTCATATATTGCCAGGGTGGCTTAAGAAAATGTATTGGTCATAAATATTTTGTACTGGCCATTAAACGTTTTAGCAAAAAAGCAACCAGTTATGACACCAACATTTTAGAGACCAGTGAAAATTCACACTGCTCTATTTCAAATTTTATACCACAGCTAAAGCTACTAGCCTAAATTATTTAAATTTAAAACATTATTAAAGACCAGTAATAGGGGGGAGCGGGGCACAAAGAAACGCTTTTTGACTTTCTCATTTTGTGTAAATCTACTTATGGTTCAGAGTATTTATTTTTTCCCACATTAATTTCCCACATGTCTAGTACAATTATGTGTTTTTGTGTATACCCCGAAAGAATGGAAGTGAAATGTGACAACATGCCCCATAGGTGGGGTACATTGTAACGTGTGTGGCACATTGTAACATAACATATGACAGCTTAAAATGTTATCTGATCTAATAAAAAATATATACAAAACAAACTAAAATATTTTCTAAATAAAATACAATTAAAAAACTTTTTCATATAAAATAATGGCAATTTTTAATAATTAAATATAAACTCATTTTTGAGTTTTGACTACGAACACATGAAAACACAGCTATACAACATAGTTCAAAACAAATAAATAATTAGTAATTTCTGAACATTGACTCTCAGTCTTTATTCACCTTTTTCTCACGTTTTCTCAATAAAATTAATAAAACGTATAGAATATAATAGCATATTTCTAATAGGGGCACATTGTAACGCAGTGTTACAACATGCCCCCGCCTGCACAACTGGGATTTAAACCCTGCTAGTGTCTTCTGCTAGTTAGCGAAGCATTAAATAACTATCTCAACTGTTAAATAACATCTTGGAGATTAAAATAATATCAGATTTGTCTTATTTTAAATAAACACAAAAAATAGAGATGAAAAATTAACTTAAGTAAGAAATTTACTTTTGCTATGGTTTAATAAATGTCTATGGATATCTTCCAAAAAAAATAAAAATTTGGCGGAATTTTTTTTTCTATATAGTGTTGATATGGCAACTAGTAAATACACAAAGTTTCGTCATCCAAGCATGTGCGGAAGTATTTAAAACAAGTGTGTGACAACTAGCCCCGCGTTAGGTTGTGCCCCGCGCTCCCCTACAACTGGATTATTGTTTACTTTTTCAACTCTTTACGTTCACTCAAGACATAACCAAGTTTGTCTACTAGGATACTCACTGAGACATTTTTGGACATAATTTTGTTTGAAAATGCCCGTTCAAGTGCAAGGCGGCGTGAAACAGAGCTCATTTCAGTATTTGTGCGCTGTCTGAGATGCATATTTCTGGGCACACGCTTTGGATGTATCCGCACACTGAACTTCCCACACAGCACTCAAGTAACGAATTGAGTTCCCTTTTGTGTCTTCTTACGCTTGAATGTGAAGGCAGTTCAACTTCGTTCCCCTTCTCAAACTCCCATCTGCTGAGGACACAGCCCGAGTGGCCATGGACCATCTTGATTGGATTCTGTATCTTTCTGCTTTTGGGTCCTCGTTACAGATCTGTGACACTAACATGTTGTTTAGAACATGTAAAAAATCTACTTTCTATATTATTATTCATGAAAGTTAAGAAGCAACCAAATTGACCCACATATCCAAAAACCCAATTGAAACTAATTAATAAATAATTAAATGCAAGGACAATATTTTCACTGGATGACACTACGTTTTGCTGTCCAAGATTGTGAATTTTATTATTTTAAATTTGTTTGTTCTATTTCTTTGCATTTATCATCAAACCATAGTGCCTTCTGATTTTTCGAACGAGTTTTTTTTATGCTGATGTAGCACCAGGTCATAGTTAATCATCCTTGTCCTTCACGTATCTTCTGTTTCAAAGCGAAGGGAGGACATTCCATTTCAGAGCACATTTTGTCCTTGATCCTGACCCAATTGCATTGGGTCAATAAAGCCATTGCTAAATCACTCTCTTCAGCCATAGCTGACTACAGTTAATGCACTAACTAATGCTAGACTCAGCAATACACTGATTGGCAAGTCGTCATATACGAATGGAGTAATCATGACCGTTGGAAGGGTAATGTGGGCATTGTGGTAATCCATCTCTGGTATCACACCTGCAATGTTTAGAATGAAACACTAGCATACTTCCTACTATTTATACTGTACCTACAATTTGTAAAAAAAAAAAAAAAAAAAAAAAGTACAACATTTAGTTTACAATGTAGTCGCACCACTCAACGTCTAAACATGGAGTCAGTGTAAATGGGGTGTTTCTAGCTGTAAAAAGTCTGCACTGATCTGCAAAATGACTGATTTACACTCATCATTTGATTTCAGTTGATTTTTGTGCTATATTGTTCTTTTTGTTCTTTTATTTTGTTTTAAGAAAACAAATTCACAAGAAATGTTTCTTCCACTAAATACTATACTACAGTCTCGGTTAGTACAATGAAACTGTAAATTGTCACAGGGAACATCATCCACCATTGAACTTAATATTTCCCAGTACTTTCATGAAAAGTAATAATATTAAATCCATATAAATTTACAACTATCTATTGCAGTAGTAACAAGAACTCTTGTAACTGGAAATTTGCTGGAAAATATGGTTACCATGGTACATTTGTTTACAGTAGGCTACAACTAAACAGACATCCTGAGAGTTGAAAATAACCCCTCAATGTCCTTTCACTCATGTGTTAACAGGGAGACATTGTGGTTTGGCTTTTAACCGTACTGCTTTTAGCTGTCTTTTTTTCAGAAAGCCCACAGAAAACAGATGATACTGAAGTGGAAACTCCCTGCAGTCTACCAGCAAATCACTTCCTTATTTTGTATCTCAATCTAGTAACCATTACAAAGACATAAAATCACACTTTCAAATAATAAATCACACAATAGTGCTACATATTTGGATAAATTAATTATTCCCATTATATTGTTATTAGTTTGTAAAGATCGTTCAGTTTTGACATATGGTTGTTTATTATTGTGTCATGCTGAGCATTACTTCCTATTCTGATGTCTTGCATGTCAATGAGGGGGTTTAAATTTGAACTTCCCCTCCAGTGAATGACATTACGCTACCACACTGCCTTTAGGCTGTACACTTTACATCACTTGGATTTAGGAGTAAAAGACGACGAGAGGATTAGAACAGCTATTAATCAGTTGGATTCAGATTTTAAAGGGTCATGGAAGGAAGTTCACAGTCTTCCCTGTCAGAAGAGGACTCTTCAAGCAAAGAGCGCTCTTTACCTGAGGAGGAGAATGATCTTCAGTCTGAGTGGGTATTATTTTACTGACTTTCAGCATCTAAATTTGCAGATTAAATGGACTTCATCAGGAGTGTTATAAGGTGTATGTGTGTGTGTACAGGCCTCTGAAATCGGATAAAGTGCAATCAGTTTGTCATAGAAGGAAACTGTAAACAGGAAGTTGGGACTCTTTTTGTAATAATTTGCCATTACACTCATAAAAATGGGGGTCCTTTATTGGCATTGATGGTTCTATGAAGAACCTTTAACATCCATGGGAAGTTTTTATTCCACAAATTGTTCTTTATTGTCAAAAAACATTCTATAGATTTTTGATTATATATAGAATTATTATCTATATTTGAAGAGTTCAGATGCAAAAGCCTCTAAGTGCCATCTGATATTTTCTTCTAGAATGATCATTTTTATCAAGCTCGTATATACTTAAGTTCAGTAATTTCACTTAAATGACAATTAATAGGTAATTTTCATTGCCATTTAAGTGAAATTACTGAATTTAAATATACAAGCTTGATAAAAAATTATCATTCTAGAAGAAAATTCCAGATGGCACTTAGAGGCTTTTGCATCTGAACTCTTCATTTATAGATTATCTTCACAGTAAGAAAGTGTTCTTTCAATAATTTTTTTTTTTTTTTTTTTTTTTTTTTTAAGAACTGTTCTCTAAATGGTTCATCTATGGCATCGCGGTGAAAATTTCCTATTGGAACCTATAATTTTAAGAGTGTAAAATGGGTTATTTTGTATGATAGTACGGTATGTGATCCTTGGAATATTATAAAGAATGATATGTTTAGGTGAGATATTCATGTAAATGTCAGTCAAAAGTACTTTTTTTGTTAGTGTACATAACCTCCTGCGATAATCTCCTCCGATTTTGCAATCTCTCAGGAGACACAATAATTATCTGCACTGTAATCACATATAAATGACGTCTTAAGCCCTATTCTGACGGTATTAGTTTACAAGGGTAGATGGAGTAATGTAATTTTACCACAGGGCGTCTATAATAATAATGGCACAGGCCAATTCTCACAGGATAAGATATCTCAGTAAAACTTAGGGGTAACTCGATTTATGCACCGCCGTCACCTTCCTTCCACCGTCATCATGTGCGTATTACGTTGCTTCCTGATATCATGTGCGCAAACACATACATAACCTATGTTTATATACATAAAAATTATAAGTCCCATCAAACGATGTATCAATTAAATTCAGATTGGATTATGTTAGTAATAGGCACTTACACTTACATAGCACTGAATGCTTTTTCAAGCACCTACATACTTGAAAAAACACGGAAAACTACTTTTAAACAGAAAATGACGGAATATTCACATACATATTTACAGCGGGTCTATTCGTACGTGATTAGTATTACCTGAGGTAATTTTTCTGGACATTTGTACAGAAGGTAAAAGTGATCACCGTAATCTTTACTGACATTGCCCGTAATGATTACTGAGATGGCACATTTGGACGGGACTAAAATCACTGAGAAGCTCTGATAATAGTTACTTTACCCCTCCTCTCCATGTTAAACTAATCCCGTCCAAATAGGGTTTTAGTGACAGTTTCACCAATACAGCATCACAAGGGTGGACATGTTGACCTTTAGTTTAAATAGTCACTTTACATGACAAGGGCCACACCGAACATAAATGTTAATATAATGAACTGACTTAGCATTAGCGTAACTGTTAACTTTAATTTTGATATATTTCTTTGATGTCCTGAGAGAAAATAAAAACCCAGTCTCACACATAGGGAGAATAGAAACAGAAACCCACCCTAGCTCAAATTTCCCAAAGCTTTTAGTCATTTTCTTTTTATGGGCACTGGTGATGTGTTTGTCTAACTTTTATTAGTTCATACTTTGTCAGAGTTTAGCATGAGTCATTCATCATGAGACTGAAATGAAATATGGGGACATTTGCATAACACCCATGACTTTATTTGAGCTGGTTCAGATTCTCGGAGTCCATCTGCCCATTACTGTTTCACCACAGCAGCAATAACAGCAGTGTTAATCCCTAAGGCTGTAAAAAATATATAAAAAATATAAAAATGATAAATATTTCAAGAAAAAAAGTAGCTTTAATACGTTGTCTATTTAACTTATCATTATCTATTAAAAAGCATTTAATTTGTAAATAAATAGTGGAGAATAGAAAAATCTGACAAGCTTTCGATGTACAAATATCCACATGAGGAAATTAACTTCATAAAGGGTTTAAATAATGTTAAGTTATTAATGTTTTATTTACTAGAATAAACATATCAACAGCAAGGTTAGAGTTAGTCTAGAAAAAAAAAAACTACATTACAGTAATCTTGCAGAGAAAACGCCTCGGTTAAGACTGTAACCTTGGTTCCCTGAAGAGGAAACGAGACGCTGCATCGATTGACGCTGTGGGAATGCTCTGATTGAAATCAGTCCAATGGTGTGATGTGACTTCAGAGGCAGACGTCATGAACCAGGCAACTATAAAGCATGCCCAAACAGTGCAAAGCTAGCTTCTAAGAGGCTGAAGTAAGTCGCTGATAGGCACGCAGGAGGTATGGTAGGGCTACGCAGCGTCTCGTTCCCTCTTCAGGGAACCAAGGTTACGGTCGTAACCGAGGTGTTCCCTTTCAGGGGAACTTGTGCTGCGTCAGTTGACGCTGTGGGAACATTTATACCCACACTGCAATAATGACAAGTATCTGTCAAGTGTGAAATCGTTGAAGAAAAGCACTAAGAGGAGAGCACCTGGGCCCCTGGTGTAGAGCTCATGTCCAGGTTGTAAAACCTCACGAATGTGTGTGGTGAGGATCAGCCTACCACATCACAAACATCTTGAAGTAAAGCAGCCATACTCCTAGTCAAGTGAGCTGGGACTGCCGTAGGGGAAGGTGGTCTGGCCGACTCATATGCAAGAGAGATAGCCTCAACTATCAACTTGCTCATCCTCTGCTAGGAGACCCAAAGCAGACGCAAAGTTGTTCAGATTTCCAGGGCAGCTCTGTGGACATAAGCATCTAACGCCCGAACTTGACTAGCAGATTACTCTTCTCCTGGTCTGGATCCCATAAGGGAGGACGACTGAAGGCCTGCAGCACAATAGATCTAGCCACATTAGTGGGCACTTTAGGGATGTAACCTGGCTGAGGGTGAAGAAAAGCCTTCATCATGCCAGGTGCAAATTCCAAGCACGAAGGGGCAAACCACAGGGCTTGCAGATCTCCTATTCTTTTAAGAGATGTAATGGCAAGGAGGATCAATGCTTTAAGAGTCAGGAACTTGACTGGAACCTCTTCAATAGGCTCGAAGGGAGCAAGGGACCGGCCTTGGAGCACCACGCAACAACTCCTCAGAGCTGGATAGTTGCAGCACGCTGCCTCACTCAGGGCGGACAAAAACGCAGCGCGTGCTTCTGAACCCTGAGAAAAGGCACTGGATCTTGATGAGGGCAGAGAAAAGGCTAGGTCCGTCTCTAAACCCTTTGTTAGATCCATTTGCGATCCCCATGACAAACAACATCCCCTCCCAGACAAACAACACATAAATCATGTGTATCCCTACCTGTGATGTTGCGTGGGCAGGGAAGAACACAAGATCTAAATTGCTGTTTGCTCGCCATGATAATATATTTATATATTATTTATAATATTAATAATAATAATAATGTGAGAGATCTTAAAATATAAAAAAAAAACTAATGTGTGGGTGTTTGCATGCGTTATAGGCAGGTGGAGGATGTGGCACAGGAAGAGTCTCTTCTCTCCGGGGAGGAGCAGGTAACCCTCATCACAGAGAGCATGTCAATCACCTCCTCTGATGAAGAGAAGCTGCAGCTCCTCAACAAAAACACTGAACTGCGGAGACTCAACAAAGAGGTAGAATAAAACACCATGACCCTAAAACTCAATTTTCATAATCCACTAGTATATAGTGTACCTGATGTATAATTATCTGAAATTCACCATAAAAAGAAAAGAAAAATATTTTCTTGCAATTCCGAAAGCTCAGAACATGAATTTGACTTTCATTTAGATACTTCTTTTTCATTTGCATGTTAAACTTTGTATTTTTTGTTAAGTGTCCTTTATATTGAATTCCTATTATAATATTATTTTTAAACTATTTTTATGTCAAGAAGTAAGGTGCCTTTCATTTTTGCGGATCCAGTGTGGTCCCACTTTATATTAAGTGTCTTTAACTACTAGGTACTTACATAAAAATATATGCAGCTTGTTTCAGCCACAGAATAAAAATAAAAAAAAGTTAATTGTGACTTTTTATTCAAAATTCTGATTTGTTATAAAGTCAGAATTGCGAGATATAAACTCGCAATTGCGAGATAAAAAGTCTGAATTATCTTTCAATTTGTTTTATTCTGTGGTGGAAACAAGCAAATAAATAAATTAATAAACAAATGAATTGGTGCAATGTTTTTATTGTGTTGATATTGTATTGTAAAACAATTAAGGTGGGGTACGGGGAGGTTAGGACAGGTTTGGTGGTATGGGTAGGTTAAGGGTGGGTTAAGGTGTAAGGGAAAGGCAACCATGTAATTATATATGTAATTACAGAAATCAAATACAGCTGTAATTACATGCAGGTATATTGAAATATAAGTAAAAACATGCATTTACGCAATAAGTGCATTGTATCAAATGATTCATTAAAATGTTAGTACATAGTGAAGACACTTAATGGGACTGCAGGGGTTTAGGGTTAGCATAGGGTTAGGATACAGCAAATACAATTACAAAGCAAATTAAAAACAGAAGTCAACATAAACTCCCCACAATGATATGAAAGTGTGTGTGTGTGTGTGTGTGTGTGTGTGTGTGTGTGTGTGTGTGTGTGTGTGTGTGTGTGTGTGTGTGTGTGTGTGTGTGTGTGTGTGTGTGTGTGTGTGTGTGTTGTGTGTGTGTGTGTGTGTGTGTGTGTGTGTGTGTGTGTGTGTGTGTGTGTGTGTGTGTGTGTGTGTGTGGTCCTAGTAAACCCTAAGTTATGGACAATACCAATACCAAGAATTCAAGAAAAGCTTAAGTGATTTTTTTTGTTGAAAATGTAGAAAGTTTTCTGTGATGGGTAGGTTTAGGGTTAGGGGATAGAATATACAGTTTGTACAGTGTAAAAATCATTATGTTAAAGGAAAGTCCCTATAAAACATGGAAACCCATCGTGTGTGTGTGTGTGTGTGTGTGTGTGTGTGCGTCAGCTGATGAAACTGAACGAGGAGTGGGATCATATCTACCACAGCACAAGTGTGGGCCTCCAGCAGCGTGTGGCGGCTCTCGGGGAGGAAAACACGGCCCTCAAACAGGTCAACCGCAGACTGCTGTTCAAAGTAGAACATGAACAGGTACGTGGGCAGATACACACACACACACTCACAAATCCTTATGGCAGAGGTGCGTTTAAAGCTAAGTGTGTAATTTTAGCATCATTGTTGTCACTAAACAGAAAAGTAAATATTGTTAGAGTTTACCTATTAACATCCCGTTTGCCAGTGGTTGGGCAAACAGGCAATCCTGCCCTGAACTCACACCACTGGTTGGACAAGTCCTTCATACCACATTACCAGTGAGTATGTTATCTTGTGAAGCTATTTTTACATTTCCTGACTCTTAAAGTCAGCATGAAACAGAAGTTGCAATCATCTTCTCGAAGATTGTAGGATAGGAATCAATTTTGTCCAATGGGAACTGATTGGATGGTGGTGGATTGCTATTGGTGGATCTCATGTGAGTGACAGGTTGCCCCGCCCTCACGCCAGTAAACACGTTATCAGAGAAGAGAAGAGAATGGATGTCTCTGCAAGTATTAGAGGGGGTTATTTTAATTAAAGATCATGAGGCACATGAATTAAAAATATATATATATGTGCACGGATAAATAATTTATAATAAATACTGCAATATTTCACACAAAAAAAATGTCACTTTCGATTTCATGGTGACTGCCAATAAAAATGACTTCCAATGGAATAATCTTAGCTAGTCGGGTTGATTCACTCATATTACAATTTGAATTGTTTTTCGTCAAAAAGATTTTTAACATGTTTACACTGTGATAACATTGTAGAATTTTTGGGACATCTCAAATCACAATTATACTGTATATTGAGCTGCAAAACTGAATCATTCAGGATGTCGGTTAGCACTTCCATCAGTTTTAGAACAATTCCTAGTGAGCACTTTCATATGCGATATTTAAAAAAATAAAATTAGGCTGCTAACACATTTTGTGCATCGGTCTCAAAAAACACATTGTAATTGTAAAATGCAAGAGGAACAAATAAAATAGTGACCTGCTAAACAGGATCAAACCGAATCGTCAAAGAGAAACACAGATAAAGCAAAATAACACGTAAAGAAATGTTTTGCCATGTGTTCTTGGATCAGCATCCTTCATCCCTGAACAACATTCCTATTAGCCAATCAGATTTCACAGTTGATGTTGAGTCTGGAGCACACCTATGCAAGTCCATAACCTGCTGCACAAACCCTGCTCCACAAACCCTGCTTCTTTGAGTGATTGGAAAAGCAATATGTGTGGCGAGTCATCTCTCACCCGATTTATTACATCTGGACCGCTTTATATTTGAAGAAAGCCAAAGGATGGCTTCAGGTCATAATATGTTGTTTGGAGTAATTAGTTCATTTGATCGCTCGGCATGGTCGAGAGCCAGGAATATGAGAATCTTGCAGACTCACTCTGATCCCGTATGAATCTCCCAGACTCCAGCACACTAATGCCCTATAACACACTGATGAAGACATCCAAGTGATTTATGAACAGCAGGATGAACTCGAGCTCCCCGTGGTCTACCAGTGAACAGATGTAATATGAAGAGGGTTGTTTGGTTGCACTGGTGGTCAGCCAAGTGTTGGTAATTGTAAGCCATATTGGGAAGACTTGCCAATTACAAGTAACTTATTGCCTGAGATCTTGGCTGCCTGAGCGGTGATTACATATCACATAATAAAAAATAAAAATAAAAAAAGGTTCATTAATTTTTGCAGCTCATCTTCTTAACTGAGAACATTGAACATTTATTTATTTAGTTCGTTTTTTTTATTTTTATTTTTTACATTTTCATGGAATGCTTATGAGATTGATTTTTCTGTAATTCAGAAGTAGATACATGAGCAGACACTGACACTTTTTTTCTGTTATTTGTGTGTAGAATAAGGGGGAATATTATGAACAAACACTGATGCAGGAACTGAAGAAAAACCAGCATCTCCAGGAGTATATCCGACTGCTGGAGAGCCGACTGCACCAAACAGATCTTCATCAGTGGACTAGAGGGACACAGGTCAGCTTCCAGAATCAGTCAGACCAGAGATTTACAGTAGCTATAATACATTTCGATTGACTTTTTCTCTGTTGAAAGACCCCAGATATGAGTGGCACCTCAGACTCTCAGCTGCTCCAGCGGCCCTCTAAACCGTCGCTGGATGTCCGGTCTACTGTGTCACCAGGCACAAAGTCGAGCCTCAGACTGGCTGCTATGGGAATGGAGATCCGGTCTGACCCGGTGAGAGAGGTTCAGGATCTGAAAGAACAGCTGGAGGCGTTGCGGTGTCAGGTGAGTTAACGTGATCATAACATCCAAAAACATTTAAATAGGCCTGTAGTTGACTTATGATGTAGGAGAATATGGACATCTCAGCTGTATTCAGATGCCCAAACTGAGCGAAAATATGCAATTTGGTGCAGTTGCTGATATTTATATTTTCAAAAAGAAAGATGAAATTCTCATCTTCATAACAGTATAGCAGTTTACTTACATAAAATGCATTTAAATATACGTTTTAACTCTGTCTCTCAATAATATGTATTTAAATCTGCCGTGCAAAACATAATGCTGTGCAATAAAATGATAAATGAGACATGCACAAAAAATGTTCTTCAAAAGCCTGATAGATCATATTTGACATTCATATTTGAACATGATTTTTAACAATGTTGAATATTTAAATATAGTTGGTTTAATTTTATTTTATTTTTTTTTTATTTTTTTTTTGCATTACAGTAAAGCAAATGATAAAAAAAACCTCTAATGGTCCTAAAATGTAAAATAAAATAAAAAAAATAAAAAATAAACCTTTAAATTTGAGGTGAAATATGAACTGCTTATCGTTATTTAAAATGTTTGTTTCTTAGATGGTTTTTTTTTATATATAAAAACAGAGTTTACATTTTAAACAAACAGGTGGAGATTAAAGTGTTACAGGTTTCACAGGTTTCACAGTCAAATCTCAATAATGTTTCCCATCCACAGACTAAAATCTATGAGGCTGAATATAAGACGGAGCAGAAGGACCATGAGCGCATGCTGCAGGAGAACAAGAGACTGCGGCGCAGAGAGGGGGACATGCGTCAGCAGATGGCGCTGTTGCAGGAGCAGGTGAGCACAGGACTGGACAGTTCTGTCATGCAGATGTCCACCACTGGGGGGCAGATGTTACCAGCTAATCACAATCTCCTCTGGCACACACTGATCTTCCTCTGTTTGTTGGCTGATTCCTCCAGCCAAACAGTTTTAGCAGTCTGACACGTCAGCTTACTGAACCATTTTACAGTAAAGTTTCATTTATTAACCAACTACATTAGTGAACTTATCTAACAATGACAAAACTTCTATAGCATTTATTAATCTTAGTTCCTGTTAATTTCAGCATTTACTAATACATTATTAAAATCAAAAATCATGTCTGTTAATATTATTTAATGATCCTAGGCTAACGTGAACTAACAATGAATATGACTAACATTGACAAAGATTAATAAATACTATGGCTGTAATGATACCCTCATGTCACGATTCGATACATACCACGATTCTGAACTGACAATATGATATTATTGCGATACTCCAAAAATTTTTTACATTACATTGTGGGTGGTAAATGAATAGGCTTGATCTTTGTGCTGGAAACCCAATGCACAAGACAATAGAGACACTAGAATTAAAATATTTATGATTCTGAAGCTGAAAATACAGAATTGTTTTAAAACAAACATGCTTTCACTCTGTATATAGTGGAAATATTTAAAATTATGTAGGCCACTTTTTACTGGTAACATCAGACATTTGGCATTATCAGGACCCATTGCATTATTATATATTATATGCAACATTATATATAGTATAATGTAGTGCTGACACTAAAGCTCTGTAAACATTTTGGGTGAACTATACACGATACATATTGTTGAATTTTTGTATTACGATACACCCCTAATAAATACTGTATCAAATGTTTTGCTCATTGTTAGTTCACATTAACTAATGAGACCTTATTGTAGAATGTTTGACTGACCGATGGCAGATAGCAATTTGCTTGTGTTACACTTGCCTGCGTCTGTTGCCTTATGCAATAGATTAATAAATGTATGATTTTGATCTGATCCTGACTCAGCATTACAAGTCCTAAACCTGTCCCTACCCCTGTAAGACTAAACTTGACATTACCTGTAAACCCATCTCTCAAATCTGATTGGTTGATTGGAATGTTGTTGTAGGATCAACATGTTGAATCAAATTCTTAGTGAAATCACATTTTTGGACAAAATGAGCAGAATATTAGACACTCAGCTCACTTAGTTGATGACAAAAATATAAATGAATATTTTCTATTTAAGCTGTTTTTGTTGTACAGTAAGGACAGATTGAAAGTGTTTCTATAAGACAATGAACCTTTATCATGATGCTGTCACCTGTAGATCAAGTTCATCAGACTTCCGTCAAAGATTTCCATTGTGATCTTGAAGTAACTATCACATGAACAAAGAATCTTATGCAAAAGGAAATGATCAGTTGTTTCCAGTGAAACTAATTATGACGTCACGGTGTCCTGATGTTGAATATGTCATAAAGCATGAGAGTCTTACTTTAACAGGAATGCAGATAATTATCTTATCAGGTCTTAATGGGTTGATGTGAACATTAATGTTAGTTGAACCATTGTTTACCATTTCATTTCTGCATGTGAACTACAATACTGTCATTATAGTCTGTAATGCAATTAGAGAAACGGTAACTAACAACTGCACATTTACAATGTATGAAAGGCACAATCAAACCGATATCTAATGTTTTTGTTCATCTTAATTTGTTCTTTTTCCTTAGCTAAAGGTGTATGAGGATGATTTTCACAAGGAACGCTCAGACAAACAGATTCTCCAGAGACTGCTGATGAAGAAATCTCCAGCCGAGAAAGATCCGGTTCTGGTGCATCGCTGCAACAACGAGCAGGACCGGCCCAGGACCGACAGGAGGAAGAACCGAGAAGATCAGCGGGGGGGATACGTTTGTCCCAAACACTGTGAACATCACGGCCAGCTGGACTACCCCTGAACGCTGACACACTTTCATTCATCAGATTAAAGAAAGGGAAAACAAGCTATTTTCTATCTTTTAGGTCCCTTTTAAATGCTATATATATATATATGAGGTTTTTTTTATTATTATTCTTTATTGTATTATTCTTTTATATTCTTGAAATGAATGTGTTTGTACAATGACTGTATGGAAACTGTTATAGTTTTAATATGGGACAATCTGAACCAGTTCAATGGCTGAACACATGAAACTCAAACAATCCATGTCAGACAGTAAATATTGTAATCTTTATAAGCCTATTTGTTTGGGGTTTTTATTATTATTCTTTTTTAGTTAATATGTCAGCAAATGGACCTTTTCTTAATACATTACTAACAGGAAACAACTTCAGATGTTTTTTGCACTTTGACTTTACGGAAACCCGAGGCCATTGGAATTTCTTCAGTAATGACCTCATTCTTAATGACAACAGATTTTTCCAGGATATTTGCTCAGTTGTGTCCATTAATAAAACTTTATTTGGAGAGCATGTTTCCCAAACAAATCAATGCAGGTCAAGAGCAATTGACACTAGGAAAATAATAACAAATAAAATAGATTATAACGATGAAATCAAAAAGTTAAAAGTGTAGAATAGTAGATCTATTATAAAAAAAGAAAACAGGATATGAATGATTAATTTAAATTAAATGTGGTTGTCTCTCAATAATGCCCAGCCCTGCTCTTGCACCTGTTATATAGGTCAGGCATTGTTATTGTTCGTTTGTTTGTGTTTTTTAAGATTATAACCAATTAAATGTGTCCCTTAGAATTGCTTTGAAATGTTCAACTACATTGTTTCAATAAAATACACATTAACAATATATATGATTGTACCCCCCCCAATTCTTAAGACAACACAAGTTTATATATATAAGGAATATAAAAAAAAAATAATGACCATGTCATTATTGCTAGATAGTTTGTTCTATTGTTTCCTCTGTAAACAGCTATTTATTTAAAAACTGAAATAAGTTGCACATCATTTTTAGAGAGAAAACACACACACAAAAAAAAATACTATAAATGTCACACATGTAATAAAATGGACATTGTTTTATTATAAATCTTTAGAGGTAGAAATATGTTTTATTTTAATAAAAAATAAGCCATTATTTTGTTCACCTTTAGACAAAGTCAGGGGATGTAAGGATGGATTTGAATGGATAAAAACTATGTAGTTTCATATATAGTACAATATTTAGTAAATAACTATGGGTATGGGATGTATAGCCTCTAAGTGTCTTTGAATAAATGTTTTCACTTTACCACAATGCCAAGGTGACAAGCTCATGTCCAGCACGTGCTGAGAGCTGTCAGTTTCCCATTGTGTTTTGGTGAGTAAGTAATATCCAGTGACAGATACACACAAAGAATTACTCACAAAAGGAAATGCTCTTTTTGGAGTGCCTTGAAATTCCCAGCATCATCAGTAGAACATTATTGCAACATATATTGTATTCAATGTTTACACACCCTATGATATTTTTTTTTTTTTAAAGTATGTTAAAAATATGCCCTTTCTTTTCTTCCCTGGAATCTTAACAGGTATGTATGATGATGTAATGGAGGAGGAGCCTGATTCTCAAATGATTATAAATATTCACAGTTTTAAGGTAAAGAGCACAAACACCTCAGGAAGAAACAGCCTGAACAGCAGAGAAGCAGCAGGTATTGCTGATCTTTATTTCATGTATGGTTTTTGTTACATTTTCTGTACTTTTTCAATTGTTTTATACGTTTGAGTGTGTGTTTGTTTGTTTTTTTTTGTTTTTTTTTTGTCATTTTTATTATTATTATTATTTTCATCTTTCCAGCTTGCACCAAGACTCAGCAGAAAGAAACCAACAGCTTCCAGACTCAGGTGCGTGTTTCTTGTTGTTGCCAAACTCAGTGAACTTTAGCACTGAAAATGAGTGCACTAGACAGATGGCTAAATAGATGGCAGCATTTAACTGCTAACTGTGACTCGCCTCCACCCTTAAATGCTTAAGAGTAAATTGTTCTCCCCATTTAATTGCTCAGGGACCATTGCTTCCAGGCACCATAGGACTCTCTGTCCTTGAGTAAATAACCCTGAATAAATTTGCCATGAATAAATGAGGTGGTGTAAGGCCAAGACAAGGAGGTTTTCAGAAGTCAAAAAAGGAAATGCCAGACTGAGCATAGACCCAAAGTTTAATTTCCATCTTTCTCTCTCTGTACCACAGGTTATAAAAACAGGTTATCTCTCCCTGTGGAGTTTGCACAACTGAGATTAAGCCAAGCTCTTGAGAAAGCTAGAGACGAAGCAGACAAGCGGAAGTTTCCTTGACGTTTCAGACATGAACAGAGACGCAGCTGAGATTCAGGCCCAGTACGAGAAGCGGGGGTATCTGTCGGCTCTTCCCATCCTGAGTCCAGAAGAGCTCCAGCAGGCCCGGGATGCCTTCGCTGGGCTGGAGAGAAAGCATGGTGAGGTTCGGTATTATTGATCTGCCTGCAATGACAACATTATATGAGAAATGAACTGAGCTGGACAATGACATCACGGTTTTCTCTAGAGTGGTTATATATATATAAATGAACTAAATTAATAACTTTTTTACAACAAAAATGAACCATCATTGAACTTACTTAAGCTGGACTGTGAAGCTGTTTTCTTCTAGAAACAAACTTTGTTGCATTATTTTCCTGTTATCTCTGTAAAGCTGCTTAGAAACAATCTGTATTGTATAAAGCGCTGTATAAATAAATGTGACTTGACTTGACTTGACTTCAGTGGATCTGCTGCATTCCTGTTGTTGGCTTGGACTCGAGGTTTGGAATTGAAATAACCCAGGTATTCTTTTACAGGTGAAGATTACACTGCTTACAGCCTTCATAACATCCACAAGGATCATGACTGGGTGATGGCGCTCGCCAAGCACCCTCGGCTTCTTGAGGTGGTCACTGCAGTTCTGGGGCCCGACGTCATCCTGCTGGACTCCAGATTCATTTGTAAATATCCAGTCCGAAAGCCAGAAAGCAATGGCGTCATCCAATTGAGCAGTGATAAGATGGAAGGACTTCCGTTTGTGGCCTGGCACCAGGACATGACGTAAGCACTATTCCACATAATCGAATGGGTTTGGTTTCTATTGGCTCAGATTTCATCATGTTTTGGTCTTTAGGTACTGGGGTTTTGATGGAGGTCCCGTTCTGTCTGTCTGGCTTGCCCTTGATGACTCGCTTGAGGACAATGGAGCACTGCAAGTTATTCCAGGTACAAGCACTGCTCTATGTGCCTCTATGTCTGATTTGTAATGGGAAGTCTCTAAATTGTCCTTATTTATCCAACAGGTAGTCACCACGCCGGTCTTCTGCCCCACCACCAATCAAAACGAGCTGGGAACATGCTGAGTGTCAATCAGGAGATCCCAGAGGAGCTGGTGCAGTCAGAGAATGCCCTCTTATGCCCACTTCAAGCTGGTCAGATGTCTGTGAGTGTGAATATGTATTTATATGTTTCCCTGACATTTCTTTAATGTCTGAAAAAAACAATATGCACTGACAGAATGCAGGTGCACTACCCGTCAAGGTTACACTTTATTTTGATAGCCCACTTTAGACACTTTAAGAACCATAATTTGCAACTACATGTCAACTACCAGAGTATTAGTAGTAGACTGTTATTTTCTGCAAATATGTGAGCCTTCTGATTCATTAGCCACTGTAAGTAAATAACTAGAAGAATAGCAGTAATGCAGTAAATGGTAAAACTGTTTGCGCTCCAAACCAGTGTGTAAATGAGCTGTTTTGAACAGCAAAAAAATTAAATATAAGCAGATGAGACCGGAACCCAGACACAGTCAATATGTCTGAGTTTAATTTAAGCATTTTCCAAGCATTCATTGTCTGAATTCTGTTCCCACACAGGTCCATGATGGACTCCTGGTTCATGCCAGCGATCCCAACACATCTAACAGGAGGCGCTGTGGCTACGTCATCCGATATGTCCCTACATGTGCTTATCCAATCCAGGTAAAAATCTCTCTCAGTTTACAAAATCATGTAGTCATAGATATTTAGCAGTAAAGATCATAAATATGTGTGCTTTCCTGACAGGACCCTGAGCGGCCCAGGAGTTTTCCTGACACAGTGCTGGTCAGCGGATTTGACAAATACAACCATTTCGCCTCCAAACTGTGACCGGCTAATGCTGAACTTTTTATTTAAGGCATGGGTGCTTTGGCTATAGGAACTAATTAATCTCTAACAGTGTGTGTCCCCTCGAATGAAACATCACATTTTTAGCTCTTATTTATTATTATTTATAATATTAACACTAGTTGACAATCAAAGAATAAAGTTAAATATTTTTCTATGCAATATTTACTTTGTTATAGCACTACAGTTATTCAAACTTTGGGTATGTATCTTTCAGGCTTTTCCGGAAATCATGTGTCATGGGATTTTAAGCTATGATTTTATGTGTCCTGTAACTGAACTGTCAAATTCTGAACATTGACCTGATCTGAAATGCTCAATAAACTGTTCAATATTACCTTTGGATGTTTTAAGTCATTTGCAACATATTCAACAAATCTTTGTCAAAAATCACAACACATTAACTTAAGTATTCCACATGTGGTATCAGACCAGCAGATGCCTCGCTCAGTAAAATATGATTAAAATCATACAGCGTAATGTCTAAGGTTCTTACCAATACTAACCACATAGAAAGTGAAATCTGGCATGCTAATGTTGGTTCAGGCTGTATTATATATACAAATGGTCTGTGTCCAGTGGCAGTGTTGCTTTGGCTGTTGATGCAATATGTCATTTGAACCTTGGTCTGGGTTTAGTAAGTCCGATACAAAATAAAGACTACAGAATATATAAAGAAGAGAAAGGAAAGAGCAGCAACAATACATATGCAGTCTTGATCTTGTTATAGTCTTGTTCTTGAAACCTCTAGACACATCGAGACATGGGCCCGCATGGGCGTACATTTCATCTAACAGTAGGGGGGACAATAAACAAAAAAACACTAAGGAGACACTAATAATACAGCCAAAATTGAACTACACAAAGGCTCATTAAGATGCTTAAATATGAGTTAGATTCATAGGTTCATCAAGCGGTCACATTATAATTATTAAATTATCTTGTGTCCTCCACATATATTTTTGGGTTTCGTCTGGGACATACAAGCCCACTGATCTGCCACTTATCATATTGAGCAAATCCCAACACAACGGTAGATCTACAATATTAACCTAATATCAGTTCACACATACATGTAGGCTTATCGCTGTGTTAGTTGTAGTGGGTGACTTACTATCCAACAAGCTCCTGTATTAAACAAGCTACCAAACAAGCTAGGTAACATTATAATCGCTGACATAGCTGACTCATGGAAAAATATATCGGATTTCATCTTTTTTTTTTTTGTTGTTGTCATGACTAATGTATTAATGACACAGCATCATCTGTATTAAAGAAAAAATAATCACTTAATCCGATGATTAAAGTGAATAAGATAGCCTTGACAGCCGACTAGTTCCACAACTACTGAAAAACTTGTTTCTGTCTTTCACCGGACTCAAAATGTTTCTGAACATAAATCTTTTGTATTGTTTTACTAAACACAATTTTTTTAATTTTTTTTTTAAGTATATATCATTTACAATACACAGCATGGTTTTTAATGCTATTTTTAGTGGGGGACAACCCTCAGATGGGGTAGGTCCTGACCCCCAACCCCCCACGATTTCCGCCTAAGCCCGTATGCATAAAACTTATCAGATATGCTCTTAAGAATAGTCCTAAGCTTTGACTTAAATGTTAAAAAATGTGTCGAGTAGGAGACTTTTATGAAGAAGCTAAAAGCAACTTTCATCAAAGTGCTGACTGAAGTGGCACTTAAGTGTTGTGAACTAAGGCCTACAATAATGTCAACCCAAAATGGCCGCCCTCAACCACTGAATCAGCTAATAGTGATCCAATAGTGAGGTCACAGCAGCATGACACCAATCATTCAATTGAGACACTGAAACTTTAATATTTAAATTTATTTTATTTTATTTAAATTCTTTATATTGTGCAAAATTATCATGAATTAGTATTGATGCTGTGGAATCCTCTCCTCATTTGCAGCTGGAGCGATGATGCAAACATGAGTTCCATCAATGGATCCAACAACTTGAGGAAGCTTGCAGTCCTCATAAAAGTGGCTTGCTTTTGCCACATGGTTTGAAGATCAGTTGGAAAGTCAATGAACTGCCAAACAGTACACTCTAAACAAAAATGGTGCTAAATAGCACTAAAAGTGGTTCATTGGCTTGTAATCATAGGGGAACCACTTTAAGTGCCATATAGCACCTACCTTTGTCAAATGGTGCTATGTAGAACCATAAGTGCCATATAGCACCTTAACCACCCCAAAGAACCGCTAAAGAACCGCTGAAGAACCAAACTGGGCTTAACAGGTTCTTTAAATGGTAGTGGTGCTATATAGCACCTTAACCACCGCAAAGAACCCCTGAAGAACCGCTGAAGAACCATTTTTTTTTAGTGTGTAGTGGGCAAAAGTGAGGCAAAGGAAAATTTACAGATTGACCCTTTATTCAAATAGTATTAAAAATGTGTTAAAGATTTTGTACGCATATTGGGTAGTTGTGCTTGGAGTTAATTATTGTATTTGTGATAATGCAATGAAACATGCCAAATCATGTGAAGAAATGATGAACACATGTAAAAACAAGATAGAAGCAGAGAAATATTAATAACCGAGTATGTTGTTGTCAAAGTTTTCATTTTCCTGTGAGCTTTTTTATTTATTTTTACCTATAGCTGTAGTTTGCCTTTTTTGCCAAAAAATTTTGTCAGATAAATACCTTCACTAAGTTTAGTGTGTTGTTCTTCCTTCATATTTTGAAATAATTATCATAATTAACATAATTAAAACATTTAAAATATTGTCCTCATATTTTGATGGTTTAAGCGAACTTGTAAGGTCATAAAAAAAAACACAATAGTGCTATTGAAACCCTGCTTACAGTGGACTGATGAGCTCAAGTCATCACCGGTGCACTGCTGCATTCTTCCAGTCGACAAAAAATGTCCTTATTACTTTCATTACTGCAGTCAGAGCATTGATTTGTAGAGTGGGAGAAGTTATTACATTTCTTACAAGGTCAGTTACAAAAACAAGACCTTTACGATCAAAATGTTATCGTTTCATCAACGCCCTGTCATCATTTAACTCCAATACATTATATCTTTGATGGAAAGAATGTCCTCCTCCTCTCTGCTGTCATCTTGTTACTCCTAACAAGGTTAGGATACCTCTCCAGCACTATTAAATAATTTAGGAGCTGAGACCTAGTCTGAACTTGTCATTCTTGAAATTTTGACACACTTAAGACAATTTTTTTACTCTGAGAGGCTTTATACATGCTTTATACATATGGAATTGTGATTTTGCATGAGCAAGAAACGGAAACAGCAGTTTCGTTGTGTTCTATTGCTTCATGATCATGTGAAGGAGTCAATATTTCCTGAGTGTTGTAACATGGAGCAGTCAGAAAATAGCTGTGGTAATGTCATCAATATCATACACTCCCATCACCTTTCACTTTGGTTACACTTTATTTTAAGGTGTCATTGTTACAGTGTAATTATATATTTAAGTACTGAGTAATATTAAGCAACTACATGTACTTACTATAGGGTTTGGGTAGTATTAGGAGTTGGTTGAGTGTTTACCATAGTATTAATTTACTGTTAATACTATGTTAAGTATCTAACATACATATGTAACAACGACACTGTAAAATAAAGTGTTACCACTGACTTTCAGGAAAGATAGTAAAAAAAAATGTTATCAAGATAATTTGTTTGCCTAGCAATCATTGAAATGTAGCTATAGATACAATTATTTGACTTACATAACCTAAAGTAGCCAGGTTACTTTAAATTCACTTTATTCAAAATTGATTATTCTTTGTTTTACAATAAAGTTATTGTGTAAATTAGATAGCGTGGATCTTATTTCAGCAAATTAGCTCTCATTGTTACATCGATCTATCCCCGGCTAGTGTTACAACAGTAGTGGGGTAGGTCTTTGTGTTTGACATGAACTCACAAAATATGTGATTGTGTAGTACACGTCCAAGTGAGTTTTGCCACAAATGTGGATATCGTGTTTCAAAGTTTAAGAGATAAAGCACAAACAACCACTGAGTTACTGATGCTCAAATAAAAAGTGTTACTTCCGTCCCCGGTTTCCCCTATTTATTGATTTAGTCATTATCACTGTGCAAAGCACAAAAAAGTCAATCATTATTTCCTCTTCCTGCTACAGGCTGAGATTTCAACAGTCCTATAAGAACATTACAGATCACACTCTACGACATGGATCTAATAAACTTGGGTACGACATGTAATCTGTATGATAATGACACCTGGCTATCGCAGGCTACATATGACGCAAGTTAGTATAGAAGAATAAAACGTCATCAGCGTGCGCTAGTGGTAAACAAATAGAGCAAGATCAATCTCATTGGATCAAAACATCGGAATTAAAGTTACATATAGCCAGGCAAAGAATACAACGAGTAGAAAAGGCTAAACTGTTGGGTTTGGTTATTGATAGTAGTCTTTCTTGGACAGAACACATAAATACTATTGTTAACAGAATGGGATGCGGCACTGCATTAACTAAAAAATGTTGTCATTATGTGGATCAGGAAACTTTAAAAATAGTAGCAGGGTCATTAATATTATGTCACATGTCATACTGCACTGAGGTGTGGTCCTCTGCATCTAAAAAGGACTTGACAAAAATTCAGGTTGGGCAAAAAACAGCAGCAAGACTTGTTCTGGGCTGCTCAATTAAAATAAGTAGAGATCAGATGTATTCTACTCTTTCATGGCTCACTTTAAACCAAAGAATGACAGTTACTTTAAGCACTATGATATTTAACACATTGACAATGAACATGCCTATTTCTCTGTTTAATCAAATAGTATATTGTAACTCTGTACACAATCATAACACCAGAAAGGCAAATAACGGTCATATAACGACCCCCTATCCAAAAACTAATTTTATGAAGAAAACCGTCCTGTATAGAGCTATTGTCATCTGGAATAACATTCCCATTGAAGTTCGTCAGCTTTGTAATAAGCTGTCATTTAAAAGAAGTCTAAGGTGTTATGTGTTGATGTAGGTTTTTATATGCTTTGATTAAGGTAATTGTAAATCATATTGTATTTATGTTTCGTCTTGTTATGAATCGAAACTAGATTGTATGTATGTACGAGTGTGTGTTTGTATGTATATGAAATGTGTATATGTGTTAACTGTGATGATTGAAATGTTGTTGGTTGTAGTAATGTAATTTTTTTAGAATGGACCCCTGGAAGACTAGCTGATTGCACAGACTTTCAGCTAATGGGATCCTTAAAAATAAACAAATAAAAAAAAAATCACACTTCAGCAGTTGTGGTTTTTATGTGCACTGAAAAAAGAGAAGGAACGACGAGAATATGGATGCGGTAATAGGGAAAAGAGGCCAGATTGGCATGACAATTTTGCAAATTGAGTTTGAGGAAAGTAGTTTTGATGGTCCCTTTTGAACATTCTGTTGACTATAAGTAACTTTGCAACTACATGTCAACTAGCTCTCATTAGAGTATTAGTGTACTGTCTGCTTAATATCTGATAACTCTTTATTGTGATGGTCCTCCAACAGACACTCTACTGACTATAAGTAACTTTGCAACTACATGTCAACTTATTCTAACCCTAACCCTACCAGTCTACTAATACTCTACTAATACTCTAATGAGAGTAAGTAGACATGTAGGTGCAACGTTACTTATAGTCAACAGCATGTGTTAAAGGGACCATCAAAATAAAGTGAAACCTTAAGTTTTAGCGCCAAGTCATGTTGATCAATACGCCATTTCATGTTGCATTTGTATTGGCTAGTCAGACGTAGGTCACACACACTGCGAGACGATCATGCTTAATTTATGACACTGTCAGATAATTACGGTGACAACGACTGTCTTTAAACCTCTCTCACTGTACGATGTAGGAGTCACGACCTCAGAAATCACCACGATTGGTCATCTTTCGTCTGGGACAGCCCAAAATCTTTAGAATGTGTCTGTTTTTCTATCAGGTTGATCAAATTTAAAACATATTCACTTATTTTCCCTTTTTTTTATGTTTTTCATGTCAGTATATGAGGATTTAAAGAATGAACCCTTTTCACATTTCAGGGTTTGGCCATGGAAGTAAATGATAGCGGGGTAAGCCGCACCTCTGGCTTATAGAGGTAAATGGGATAGCAGAGCCATTTTAATTTCAGTGTTCCCTTTAGGTCGAAAAATTCATCATCACATCACATTACACCTACAACTGTCCAAAAGGGAAAAGGAGAGAGAGATGGATTATGGCAATGAGAAGAGAGAACGTGCCAAAGTGTTGATTAGTTTACTAGTGTATTAGATCATATCCCACAGTGATCTAAATATACTTTAGAAATTTGTATAATAAAGTCGTCATCTGTGATAAGAATATGACATTTCATCATGAGGAAATAAGATAAGATATGAGTATGATGAGACTTGCTGTCACAATTAGCAACACTGGAAATGAGTGTATATCTGTATAGCCTAGGTCTAAATAAAAGAGCAAAGTGTACATATAGAAACCTGACAATGATTCTGTACTGTAATGAGATCTTAAAAAGCATCACTGGATGCTTCTATTCCTGTTTTTGGATTATTATATTAAAGACTGTTATCTCTGATCGGTGTGCAATTCATTACAGCCATTTTGTTGTTAGCTCTACTGGATAAATTCGATTTTCTCTGTGCAATATTTGATGATATCATGTAATTGATTATGCTTTGGAATTACAATGTATTTATTCTGTTTAATGTCAATGAAATCAAATTTATATAAACAGGAAAACTAGGAACATGATGACATTTTTTAATGAAAGGAATGCTTTAATAACCATTATTGATACATACTGTATTGCGAGTAGCCTGTGTATCATGATACGTCTTGTATCGTGCAGTATGACGTTGCCAGGTCTGTGTAACAAAACTACCCCAATAGCCAATCAAAAACAGTCCAAAATATAGGCATCACATTTTTAAAATAAGCCATTCCCATACCTAAAATAAATATGTATACTGTATGTGTTGTGACTAATTGAAAACCACTATATTGTTGTGATCATAAACACAGCTCAAAGGCCCTCCTTCACAAAACATAACATCTTCCACAGTTTTATCATCGGTACAATATAATATATTCCATATTCATGAAAGACTGACTAAGTGTAAAATATCAATACGAACAAGGAAATGTTTAAATTCAGTTCAGTTTTATTGATAATAGGTTACCACAACAACAAAAACATTGACAGATGGTTTGTTCTGTTTCTCCTTTTCGATAAAAAACCGGTTTTGTGATGAATTTGTTTATAAATAAATAGACTTCTGTTAAAAGTTAGGCTAGTTTGAGAACTTCTTTAATCATGACACCCAGACCATCAAAGATCTCATGGATGGGAGCGTTGCACATGAACGCACTTGTAGTCACCAGTTTGTTCTTGGAATCCACATGCACCTCACCGACATTTTTATTCAAGTGTTTGCTTCCCAGTTCTGCCATGGTTACGGCCACCTGAGCGTACGGCCACCTGCGGTTGCAAGAAAGACAATATCAACCAGTGATATCACCAGAGCCCACTTTTAAGAGCTCTACTGCTTAAAGGTGCATTGTGTAAAATTTAGGAGGATCTGTTTACAGAAATGCAATATCATATACATAACTATGTTTTCAGTGGTGAATAAAGACCTTACATAATGAACTGTTATGTTTTTATTACCTTAGAATGGGCCATTTCTATCTACACACACCGCTGGTCTCCTTACATTGAAATAGCCATTTTGCGCCGCCATGTTTCTACAGTGGCCCTAAACGGACAAACTACTACAGAACTCGTTTCGTCACTATGTTGTTCTTCATGTTAAGAAGCTAGCTAAAGACACAATGATGAACAAGTAACAATAATATTCGCAATAACATATCGTTTTACTGAATAATTAAGTAAACCTAATATATTAATTTATCTTTGTAAAGAATCTCTGCTGTCTCAGACGACGACATCACTTCTGTCGGCCCCCGTAACTTCTGTTGGTTGCAATTCGCAACCTCACCACTAGAAGTTTACACACTGCACCTTTAAACCATCATCTCTATGAACCCTGCTTGAAGATATTGCCCAAACTCACTTCTCACACTCGCAGTCGTGTCCGACGGTGATCTCACATCCTGGGATAGCTTTGGCTGCCAGCACAGGGGAGATGCAGCACATGCCCATGGGTTTCTTCGCCTGATGGAAACCTTTAATGACCTTCTCAATCTCAGGAGTGATTGAGTAGTCCTTGCCTTTGGTGGCCCAGTCGCTCAGGTTTTTAGCCACTCCAAAACCACCTGCATGGCACATCAAGAGTTCATTCACCATGAATTGAGAAATCAAATTTCCTTGATCTTTGAAATATAGGAGTTCAATGTAAGTTATACTGTAAGCTTTTATTGAAACAAGTTTTATTAGACAATGGAGGTTAATACATCAGCACAAGACTGCCTGCCAGACACAGATCCATACTCACACACATTATATGGCCAGATAAAAGATCTACTACAACAGGATGACTGGAGTATAAATAGCATTACCTTTCAAAGGATCCTAATAGGAAATTGTCTGTTTACTATGCAAAATTCTCAGTAGAGCATTATTTGTTTGTTCAGTTCTTGTTAATAGTAGTGGGCGTTTATATTGAAGTCTTGTGACACATTTAAACAGAGCCTTTGAATCAGAGGGCTAATATCGGGGTAGAAAATATAATTTAATTTCTAAATTATCATTTTATTTAAAAAATATAAATAAAAAGGTAATATTTTAGAGTAATGGTCCAGCATTAACTATGCAGGAATTAATGCAGCACAAATGAGTAGTACTACATTAACACTTCAGCTTTAACTAATATAGAAAAAAAGCTTAACTACTGTAGTCAGTAAGTAAAATCACATTTAGGACTAAGATAGTTTCTTAAGTAATCAATAATTACTGAATGAGATTAGCATCATTAAGAACTATCAAGTAACTATGACAAATTATAAAGAATTACCAATTAATTACCAATCACAACATTAACGTGTGTCTGAGATGTGATCAGTTGTTGCTTTTTACTCTGAATATGGTCATAAAATGCATTAATAATCACTCAAGTTTTGCCTAGTCACTCTACAGGAACTACTAGTGATCTGGACCATTATTTTAAAGTGACAAACATGTTCAGAGTAAAAAAGACAATTGGTAATGTCTCTTTATTTATTGTTACCAAATGAATAAATAAATCTACTAACGTTTTAATTGCACCTTTTGGACCAAAAAATGCAGTCCATGGTTTCATTTGGAGGTTTGGCTTTCATTAAGAACATTGGCCTACATTTAAAACACCTATTTGTGCTTGTTTTTTTGTGAAGTTGCTTAACCAGGGTGTTATCACGTTAAGGGCTTTTGAACCGGGTAGTTATAGGAACTAGCCACCAGGGTGTTTCCCAGATAACTAATAGTTCCCTTAGGAAAATGTTCCTGGTTGCATTCGCACCACCAGAATGAACTCTGAAGTGACGTAAGCCGCGCTTGTTGTTGTGACTTTTATTTTGACGGCGCTGAGAACGGCAGATCCTGAGCAAACAAACAGTGCTAGCACTCTCCGTCTTCATTAGATTATGATCTGTTTAACAGTCCTGTCTAATACGTTACTGGAAATAACTGTTATACATTGAAAATAGACAGTATATGACAAAGTATTAGCGTTTGCCGTGTGGTGGATGTCCAGTGTTGCTGAGCAGAAATACATAATCATGTTTGGCTTGGTCCCCTCAAAGTCACGTTGGATTTTCTCCTCAGTGTAGAGGTTAAGAGGTCCATCTATCACTGTTTTACATGTTTATAGAGTTAGTTTGTGGAGTAAATATATTGGCTATAATCTGTGTGCAAACACCTTTTTTTTTAAATGGCGGGTGCAGGTGTTTCGCGTGCGTTCGGCCAGTCAGCGGACACTAACATCACAGATAGTTCCTATAGTGCTGGTTTAGATCGACTCTGAAGTAGGAGATCAATTAGTTCCTTCAAAAGGAGTTCCAAGAACTCAAATCATTTCTAGTTCCTGCGGTGCAAACGTGCCAAAATCCGGGTACTTCCGCCAATAGCTCTAGGAACTATGAAAAGGTTCCGCCCCTTTTTGTATATACAGTATAGTAATATGTAATCTAAATAGTACTGAATTTGTGCAGACGTTTCGATTACCTGGGATGACGAGAGCATCAAAGGCGCTGACGTCGAGCTTGGCCAGGTCAGTGATGTCCCCCCGGGCGATGCGGGCGCTCTCCTGCAGCACGTTCCTCGTGTCTGTCCCAGGCTGTCCTTCACAGTGATTCACCACATGCATCATCTCAATATCTGGGGCAAACATCTGAACCTACACCGCAGAGTGAGCTGCATTAAAGCCAAGTCCAACTGAGACGCAAACGACAAGCTTTGTTTTCACGCTAGAACTTGTCTTATGTCTGTGTGTGTGTGTGTGTGTGTGTGTGTGTCATTACCTTGGCACCTGCTCGACTGAGGTGTACCATTACAGCAGACGCCTCATGAACTTCTGTGCCATCATACACACCACATCCTGACAAAATCACCGCCACACGCTTTACCATCTTGCCTGTTACACTAAACACAAACAAGGAAATCAACTTTTAACGTTGCTCTTTTACTGTAGGTATTCATTTGAACACAATGTAAAGGTTCATAACAGTGAGAAGAGATATTAGAAGTACACAACAAATGCCAGTTACATACAAACTTGCAGAATTAAATATTTATATGGCTAACACCCCTAGAGAGTTTTGCCAAGGTAACACACATCAGTTTCCAAGGAGTTATAGTAAACAAGTGCTAAAAACAATTTCTTGTTGGTTTTATTATGCACATACTCTATTCAAAATGTTGGTTACAGTAAGAGTAATAGTGAGAATAATATTAATAGTACCATTAAACAACAACCTTAAAAATAATCAGAAAATGGATATGGAAATAATGATGTTTCAGAGTTAAACTTAAAGGTTTCAGTAAATCCAGAATTGCAGTTGTTACAGTAAATCGATTGCTTTAACCTACCTTGTTAAAGGAGTTGTCTTTTCAGTGAAGTGTGTAGTCTTTCTGAATGTTTCACTGAACGCACAGAAGAACACACGGGCTGACTGCTTATATTACTGAATGTGGTCCCTCCCATGGAGGCGTGTTAAACGGTCACACACTGCCAGAGCTTCCTGGAAGGAAAAAGAAAGCTTTTGTCTGTTTGCCCATATAGACAATGCTTAGTCATGCTGACCTTTCTGTCTGAGTTCACCTGTATTTACATTGGTGCCATATTAACTGCACTGCAACAAAGCCAAAGAAAGTTTAACGTAATTGACAGGATGTGATTTGGTGAGCTGTACAGTATAAGGATATAAAACATTACTAATACATATATATTTTTTTTAAATAAATATTGTATAAATATTTTGTTTATTATAAATTTGTTTATTATATAGCCTATAAACGCTGGTGTTATATATATATATATATATATATATATTTTTTTTTATTTTATTTTTTTTTTTATTTTTTTTCGCAATGACTAGAAAAGATTGTTGTCACAGACATTTTCCCTGGATGTTTGAAGTCAGATCTCCTCAGATTCACACAGGTGTCCTAGCTGAGTAATGTGTAGTATTTCACATTAATTATGCAAATATGTTCCATTACCTTTTTCGTAATGCTTTTCTTCATTATTAGCTCTATATCTAATAATTTGAAATTAATTATTAATTTGAAATCTAACACTTCTGTTAAATAATTTTGAAAAGTATGTTTGTGCTATTTTTCTTTAAAATAAATGCATATTTTCTATCTGCATCCACATTTGACAAAAAACGTAGCCGACATTCAAGTGTATTAAACAAAAAAGTAATAAGATATAGTTTCTAATTAGTAGCCTAGGCTATGGCTTAAATAAAAGTTAAACAATTGGAACCGCATACTTTTGTTTTGTATTCCTATCAGTGTTATATGAGGTTGAGGAAACTCCAGGAAAGAAGGAAATAAACCTTTTGTGCGAGTGCTTTTCTGACATCATCGTGTACGTCGTCGCGGGTGTGTGTGTGTGTATATAAAGCTCAGTGAGTGTGAGAGGGTGTGTGTGTGTGTGTGAACTGTGAAGAAGGATGGCGGAGTCTGAATCGCTGCACTTATCCATCGGAGTTCTGGGAGTATCTGGAGGTATGTGCAAAAATAGAAAAACGTTTTGTGAGCTTTTAGAATTTACAAATGATTTATTAGCGAGGAATTTAAATGATTTTAATCGCTGTTTTTAATCTCGAACGGTATTTTTTTTTATTTTTTTTTATTAATACAACAAAACTGATAAAGAAATTTATTTCGAATTTAAACATTTATTTGCGATGTAATTGCATTTTTAATCTTTGTAAATGTTTTATGATAAGCAATAATATCCTCATAATTTGTAGGCTGTTTTATTATGTTTAAAAAAAAAACGCCAGTAGAGGGCAAAACTAACGTGTGTACTGTGCAATAAGTTAACTACACACTGATGGAAACACTTGACGGTAATCTTTTTTTTTTTTTGTCTTTTTTTTTTACTTGAAATGAAAGTGATGCCAATAATAATAGTGTCTTATTAACAGGTTCTTTGTTGCTTCTGGTGAACAACTATGCAAGCTCTCCAGACAGACCTCTGATCACAGACACAGCTTTAGGAGTTCTGCTCCTCATGATTGCGGCTCTGCTGGCTTATTCAGGTAATATATTTTTCACAGAAATGTAAATCACGTTGACTTTTTTTTTTTTTTTCTAATTACTTACAAGCTACAAGTTAATCACAAGTTAGTTTTAGTCTTTTATTTTGTCAAATAGAGACATTTGTAATGCATTTCTTAAAACATATTTAGATGTTTAACATGTGCAGGATGATGATGTATCAGCCAATGTGTTATTATAGGAAATTAATACATTCGCTAATTTAGTTGTAATAGCACAAAATATACAAAATGTAAAATATAAAAAGAGGGGTAAGATGCCCATACGGCATCTTACCATATTAGATGCCTTGTCAACCTAACATTTTAGGTTGACAATTTAGTTGAATAATTGAATAACCGATGACAAAGCAGAAACAAGAACAATATAAACTAAACATAATCACATAAACTAAATTGTCCATTCCCTTGTTCCATGAAAATGTATACAAAATGTTTTATTGAGCTCTAATTATTTATTTATTTTACTCATTTTAAAGTTGTTGATTTGTAATAAGAATAAGTAAGGAGTATGCCATTCAAATTGATGGAATTTTACTATACAACTGAAATTCATAAATCTTAAAAAAAAGGCTTAAATTTTTTGAGTGTACATACATTTTGTGGAAATAAAACATTTTCATCAGCCCATGTAAATCTCTCTCTCTCTCTCTCTCTCTCCCCCTCCTCTATCATTCTCCATCTCACTGTCCTTTTATATAGGTGTACGGCGCAACCGGTCCCACAATGCACTTTTTGGTAGTTTGTGCTTGACAGTGTCCGCCCTATGGAGTGGTTCAGGTTTAGTGCACATACTTTCAGGTGAAAAGATAATAAATGGCAGAAATGAGCTGAGAGATGCTATGGTGCCAGGTCTTGCAGCTTTCACTCTGGCACTGCTTGTTATTTGCATTGTGGCTGTTATATGTCATGAGATTGTCCTCTCATTCATTGCCCTGTCCATATGTTTAGCATGTGCCCACCAGATTGCTGGTTTGGCAGATTTAGCTTTCGGACAGTCAGCCACCGCTGTCTGCTACCTCATGGTCTGTTTAGTGGGCGCTTACTTTGGCAGTGGCCGTTTATTGTCTTACATTACACAAAGAAAGATTCAGCTACCCGGAACATTTAAGAAAGAGAGCTTGAAACCGTTACAGAATCAAGAAGCTAATGATATCGTGACCATTGGTATAATCATGAACCTGCTGTCAGCTAGCGTGCTAGCTTGTCCTCTGCTTGGTGTTGTGCCTAAGCTTTTCTCTGGCCATGTGCCATGGCTATGGACCGCTGGTGTCTTTCAGCTGGGTGTGTGTGTTAAGAGCTATAGATCTATGGACACCCTGGCGGCCACTTTCTATGGCTTCACATCCATTCTACGCTTCACTGAAGGGTACACTGCACTAGTTGTGCACTTAACAAACCAGGTGCCCTATTCGCCAGTGCCTTTTCCAGCTGTATTCTCTGTGTTGTTTTTCATCCTGGCTTTGTTTAGCTTGCAGGGAGGATTTGTGAACACTATCTACCAACTGTTGTTTGTGGCATACTGTATAGCAATTGCAGCCGAACCCCAGAGCTTCTTTCAGAGAGGAACACAAGGTGTACAGGCTGCCATCTTTGTTACGTCTGCTTTTGTGCTCTTTATAACCCTTTATAACATGGTTTCCTTAAACAAGATACCCACAGGTGCCGGGTTCCTTAAGAACCTGTTGAGCCGCAGTAATACATTTGTTTTACAAACCCATGACAAAGATCTACATGCTCCCTATCTGGGCTACTCTAAGTATGCAGACGCTGAGGTGTTAGGCCATGGTTGCAGTGTCCTGGCTGCCTTTTCAATTACAGCCTCACTTTCAAGTGGAAACCCCTTGGCCATTATCATCCTACCTTGGGCAGTGGTTTCAGGTGGCATGCTACACCTAATATGTGGTTTCGTTGCCTTTGCTCGAGGAAAGACTCTAGAGAGTACGACTTTCATCCTTTACGGCATAATGTGGACCGTGTGGGGGCTGACACGCTTCGGCGGCCTCTATGGAGATGTGCGTGGCCTACACCTAGCTGTGGGAATCATCAGTTTCATGATCTTCAATGTATTAGTGACTGCTGGGGCTTTGTTTCTCAACAAGGCTTGGTTCGTCTATACCTTCACCTTCCAACTTATCCTCATTAGCTTCTTACTGGATGCAGTAGGCGTACTGCCCTTCGGCTACGATATCGGTGTGACCATCATTGTTGGGCTGGTCAGCTTCTACATTTTCCTGGCCAGCATTTTCAACTCCACCTTTAAAAGTCCACAACTGCCATTTGGTGATCCTTTCATCAAGTTGAGTGGCTTTGGAGGAGGCAAAGACAGTTGCCCTCATCTTACAGCCAGGAGGTCCACATCTGTTCAGCAGATTGCAGGTGAGCCACTATCGAAAAAGTGAGAACATTTCTATGTATATCCTTAGTCAGGGAAGATGTCATATTGTACACAAATGAAAAGCTGTGAGGGATAGACTCTTTACAATGGCATGCCCTCTAACCAAGCAGTTGTGGCCTAATGGTTAGAGAGTCAAACTGGTAACCCGAAGGTTGTGGGTTCGATTTTCAATACCGGCAGGAAATGACTGAGGTGCCCTTGAGTAAGGCACCGAACCCCCAATCACTCCCCAGGCGCCCCACTGCTCTGGGTGTGTGTGTCCACGGTTTGCTACACATATGTTCACTACTCACTGCTCCTAATGTGTGTTCACTAACCTGGATGGGCTAAATGCAGAGGAAAAATTATGAGTGTGGGTTTCTTCACGTCATGTTACTATAAATATATAGATCACATTTCATTTTCAAAACTGTTTTATGGAGTTTTTGTTTGTAGAAAGTCTTTGGGAAAGATGTTTCATCGGCTTAACAATCAGCATGTTGTTTGACAACAGTACACTCCATTGAACACACTCTACTTCTATCCCTCACAGCCTCGTTTTCATTCCTGTCAAAAATTAAATATGGCACTACCCTGACTAAGGTCTATTGGCCAATCTGTTTGCATTTACATGAGTTTGTATGTGTCTATAGACTTTCCTTTCTTTTATGACAGAGATCATGAAGAACGGGGGCATATGTGGAATGCCCACTGACACGGTCTATGTACTTGTGGCAGCTTGCAATCGCCCACAGGCTGTTGAAAAGGCATATAGGTAAGCCTAAATGTAAGAATAACCACTTTTGGTTTCTGTTGCTCCATTAGTGTCTCTAACCATGCAATCACACCTCTATAGTGTAAAGAAACAGGCTAAAGAACGTCCCATGTCCTTATGGATTTCATCCATAAAGCAGCTGGAGCCAGTCAAACAACAGATCAGCCCTGTTCTCTGGGACTTTATGGAAGCTGCTTGGCCATCTTCCATTAGCCTGGTTATAGCAAGAGGTGGGTGATGTAATATTAGCAATGGACCTGATATGTGTACCAAATTATGTAACATTAAATCCAAACTTCACTATTTAATCTTAGCTCCATGGATGGAGTTCTTTGGATTGGGTGAATCATCAAAATATATTGGCACACCACAGAGCATAGCCATTAGAAACCCAGACTGCGCTGTCGCTACACACCTCATAAATGCGGTATGTGTTGTAATTGTTTTCTCATGGAAATGTTGGACTTTATCATAGTATAAACCGTGCATTCCTGTTTGACTAGGTGGGTCCCATTGCGGTCACATCTGCTAATCCTACTGGTGAGGCAGATACTACACATCATAACCAAGTTTATGCAAAACTTGGTGACAAGGTACAAAGGTGGTTTTCTTTCTCTCTTTTTTTTTTTTTTTTTTTGAAGATTCATAAATATACCCATCGGGAGACTAAAATGTAATTGGCCCAAATCCTGCAGGTAGATGGGGTGCTGTGTGATGGACCGTCACCAGAGAATATCGCCTCCACAGTGGTAGACTGCACCAAAATCGAGAGTGGCCAGATTGGATTTTTCCGTGTCGGTCTTATTCCTAAATCTAAGGTAACTAGTGATCATTCCAGCACGGATGTCCTACTATTCACAGACTTATGCAGCTGTGTGGAGTTAACAGAAAACCTGTGTGTTGTGATTTTCTGAAGGTTCTTCAGATCTTTGAGGGGATTCAGAAGAAGCATGTGCATGGTGAACTGAATGCAGCTTTCGAGACGGATATCGCAGTCTCTCAGACAGACTTGTCAGAGACTAAAACAGACTCTGGGTTTGGTCATGTGACCCCTGCCGACTCACAGAGCTCTCTGGACCTCAGCCAATATGACCATCAGGAAGAGGAGGAGGAGGAGGAGGACGAGTCTCTATAGATACTGCCAAACACTGAATGTGCTGCATTTTAATTGTTGAATGTGTCCATTTTGAATTTTACAGTACAACCTTTTAGTGTGATGACACCAGATGCTTAGGGCAAATGGGTCAGGAAACAATGACATTACATTAGGATTATATTTAGAATTATGGTAATTATATGAATTAATAAAATAGATAGTAATAGGCCTCATTATTGTAAGTAGATAACAATGTATTGTTAATTTCTGTGTAGGTATTAATTTGAAACCATTTTCTACTTATTTATTATTTGTATTAAATATCAAAATGTAAAATTGTATATTTTATTCATTGTCAATGTGATGTTTTATTTCTGCAATATATTGTATAAAAAAAGTATATTACCGCATATTTTCATGAGTAAATATGGAGTCCTAACTGACTAAAAACATTCACAATAATGCAGAGAACAGTAAAAGACCAATGAGGACCAGTTATACTATATGTAAATGTATTAGGCTGTGTTTGAGCAGTGCAGGCATGAGGTGGGCTTCTTCTGAAAACTTGATAATTTATTTGACATTTTATTTATTGAAGAGGGATAACCCCTTGAGATGAACCATCTCGTTTTCGAGGGGGTCCTCGAGTCCAGGTACAGAAATTGACATTGAACTTACAGCGGCAGTCAAATAAAGCAGAAAACACATACACAAATGCAATAATGGTAAGTGCAGAAATATATAATACATAACTCATACAAACAAGACACTCACTCAAGACTCTCCAAAGGTTGCTCACTCATCCCTCAACAGAGTAAACACATGTAATATGTATGTACCGAAACACACATCTAGACACCAGTAAACACGTATGCACACAACAATGTAAAGGATTAATGCACCATGCTTAAAATAGGTTTCATTTAATCCCGTTTAAGGGTATCAACTCTATCAGTGGTACCCACTGTAGAGCAGTAGAGCAAACCAGCACAGAGATATAAAAAAACAAAAAAACAATTGCATGTATTCTGAAGATGTTGAGCTAGGGCATTCTTAAACATTGGAAAGGAAGTCAAAGAGCGAATTGAAATTGGAAGGTTATACCACTCATATGGTGTTTTATGTTGAAATGCATATCTTCCTATTTCTTTATTGATTTGAGGAATGAGAAAATAGATTTGGTTATTGTGTCGCAAGTTATAAAATGAGCTAAATGGAATTAGATATTGTTTTAAATAAGAAGGATAGTCCACATAAATACATTTAAAAATAGATTGTAACCAATGAAAATGCCTTCTATCTGGTAGGGTCAGCCAGGACAGTTGATGGTACATTTCACAATGGTGTGTTCTGTAGGGGCAGCGGAGGATACATCTACACAGGCTATTGTAGGCAGTGTTAAGAGACTGAAGGCAGGAGGCTGTAGTATTATGGTGTACGATGTCGGCATAATCCAAGATTGGCAATAAAAGTTGAGAAACAATTCTTTTTCTGACAGGAAAATTAAAACAGTTAATTGATTGGTATAAAATTCTAAGTGAGCAGTTGAGCTTATTAGTTATATTATGTACGTGAGTGCTAAAAGAAAGATCAGAGTCAAGCCAAAGTACAGCATTAGGGTCAAGCACTGAAGGCAAAGAGTCAATAGCAGCCACAGAATGCATAGTAAAATGTTGAGTAATTTGTCAAAGATTAATCTGGCTAATCTGTTTAACATTTAGGTTACAAATGTGAAATTAACCCCACCCTTACTCCTAAACCCAACCATGCCTCAAACTCATTAGAAATAAATGTGGGAATTTTTCAGAAAAACATGTAGTTACACAGTAACAGTATTGTAAGGCCACCTAATATAGTGTGACCAAAGTTTTTTTTTTTTTTACAGTTTGGTTTAATAATTGAATAACTGATGACAGACCAAGCATAAACTGTACCAGAAAAAGAGATTCATCTGAAAGGTTAATGTGGTATCTGTCCGGAGTTAGTAAGCAATGAAGCACATAAGACAGAAGTAGCGAACTTCATCCATTTTGTTTACTCATCACTTCCATTCTCGCACACATTACGCCAGAATACAACACTTCCTTACTGTAAATTGATTCTATGATTTATATACACTACAGACATATATTTACATATATTTCTAAATTATATTTATATATTTTGAATATTTACATATTTAACTGATCATATTTTGATTAAAGTTTGTTCATAATAGCAACCCTATGAATTAAAATGTTATGATTTCATTCAAGTTAGCCTATAGGTTTTAATGAATAGTGTAGATGTCTGAAAGTGCATCTAATTCGGTAACACTTTATTTTGATAGTCCACTTTAGACATTCTACTAACTATAAGTAACTTTGCAACTACATGTCAACCATTTTATTTTGATGCTCCCCCAACAGACTATAAGTAACTTGACAACTACAAGTCAACTTATTCTACTAACCCTAACCTTACAGTCTACTGACAGTCTACTAATACTCTAATGAGAGTTAGTTGACATGTAGTTGCAAAGTTACTTGTAGTTAGTAGAATGGACTATCGAAATAAAGTGGAACTTCTAATTCATTGTATTATTGAATAATAAACCCACTAATTATATATTTTCACTTCAAAATATGTCCATCCATTGTTCAAACCTCTTTATCCTTATAGTCTCCTCAGGCGGGAAGTGAGGTTGTAGCTTGTTCATGCTTTGGCATATTAAAATGAATAACTTGAGAACTTGAGAATACTCCCTGAGAGTACCATAAACGTTTACAGAAGTCACTTACTGGTCAAAACCTCTGCACATAACCTTTGAAGTATTGGCATAAAAATGTTTTACAATATTTTTGTCATTGAATGCTTATAATGTTAGAGCATATATGTTATTCTTTAATTCTGATGAACGTATTCAAGCATCTGAAATTATTCTGGATTTTATAAATGCCTTAAACAGAAGAATAATACCGTGACCATATGTGTGTCTGAGAATAATTGAGAATAATACTTTCCCAACAAGTGATTGATACTGTTTTTGTTTTTTTGCTGCAATTAGTTATATTTGTTGAGATAACTGAAATATCCAATTGAATTACCCTAAACGGTAAACCTTTACTTGAAGGGGTGTGCATAAGACTGACATGACGCCTTCATAATCGTGACATGACACGTCATGAATATGAAGGAGGTTTTATGCATGTTTATGACAACTGTCATTCGCTCAATTATGACATTTTTATGCAAATATGACATTGTTTGAGATGTCTTTGTTGACATACAAAGTCAACTTGACATAAACCAATACATCAGTGTCTTTGTCATGACATAGCAGATAAATTATCAAACTTACATTACATTAAACTGTCATGTGGTTGGTTTTGACATTGGCTGTCATGAGGCCATTATAACTGTGTCATGAATATATTTCTGACCACTTTTTTTCCAGTATTCAAGTATCAGTTATAAAATTATTTGACAGTATTAACACTTAATGACATTTTAATGATAACATTTTATTTCGTATCACTGTAGTTGAGGTCAACAAAAATATTCATGACACTGTTATAAAATAATTTGACAGAGTATTAACACTTAATGACATTTTAATGACAAATTAAATTTGTACCACTGGAAAAAAATAGTCAGAAATATAATGTTAACCCATAAAGCCAAGTAGTTTCTTAAGTTTGATGATTAATCTGCATGTCATGTTTATGACATATTTCTTGGTAATGTCAAGTTGTCATGAAAAAGACACTGACAGGTTATGATGTATTGGTAGACATCACATCATAACAAAGATATCTCAAACAATGTCATATTTGCATAAAAAATGTCATAATTGAGTGAATGACACTTCATGACAGTTGTCATAAACATGCATTAAACCTCCTTCATATTCATGACATGTGTCATGCCATGATTATGAAGGTGTCATGTCAGTCTTATGCACCCCTTCAAGTAAAGTGTTACCAACTAGACTAAAGTTAACTGCACTTAATATTTTAAGTCAAGCACAAACACATACTTTTTCATTGCATGTTGTAAGTTGAAACAACACATTATTTCTTATTCTAATGTTGAATTTTAAGTTGTGATAAATAATCACAGTAATCATTTTTTACAGTGTAGATACACACACACACACACACACACACACACACACACACACACACACACACACACACACACACACATATATATATATATATATATATATATATATGTATATATATATATATATATTTAAAAAAAACAGTCATCATCTGCAATTTGTCAGTCTACATTGTTTTTATTTTAAATATATGGTTCTGAGCATCATGAGAGTCTGTTTGTGCTCTGAATTAATTTGGCAGTGATGACTGAAGTAAATCCAGTGAATATTTGATCAGGTTTGCTTCATTAGACACGTCTTACTTTCACATTAGATAATGTGAAAGTTATATAAAGCAGGTAGTTTATTTCAGCACCTTGGGATTTCTACCTTTTTTTTTCTTCCCTGTTAGAAAAATGGTGTGATTACTCAACACTGAAGCAGGACAAAGCAAAGTTACATAAATTAAAAATGAAAGAAATGAATTTGATTGTAGAAGAATGTGGTCATGCCACACAATGGAAAGAATGCATGAATTGTCTTCCTGGATGAGCTGAGTAATTGCTTCCTTGTTACTAAATAAGAGCAAGTACACTGTAAAAAATGAATCATGAGTCTTGTAATTTTCATTAAAAAAACTGAGGTGATCATTAAAAGTATTATGTATATTTTATTAAGAAAATTGTGGTTCAGTGTTTTGTTGAAAATATTGAGAACCTTTCACTAATAACACCAAGAGAGGCATTTTCCTTTTTTTTTTTAAGGAAACATACACAATTTTAAGGCTTGAATTGAGGAACTGATAATCCTAATTAAATTAAGGAAAAGGCTACCTATTTATTTTAAGAGAATTAGCTCATTTATGCGGTTTTATATAGAGACACCATTGTTTGTTCCCAGCATGCTTTGCACATGGCTGGAAATAGAGAGTAAATCTTGAAATTAAGTGTTATTTCATGTGTTTTTGAGTAAAGGGAAACATCTGTTAATGTTTAATGTTCAAGTATGTTTGATATTTGAAAGAGTTTCTATTATGTTAAAGTTTTGATCGTTACCATTGTGCAGAAGAGTAGGGCTTATGGTTAGGTTGTGAATAACTGCAGTTTTTAAATATTCTGAAGCATGTTGTTTTATACATGTAACAATAACTCTGCTAATGATAATGCAGTAACAAGTTTGATTCTGTGCTGTCCTAGCAGCATACAGTCTTTATATAAAACAAAATATCTCAAAGTTAAATATAAACAGGTCATATCCATTCACTTGACTTCACACAATTTTGAGAATAAAAAATACTTCAAATAAAAAAGCACATTTCACTAAAATGTATTATGTCATAGACTAAATAAATTAGGGCATTTTACATGATTTATTCAGGTAGATTCCATGAATGAAATCAAGCTTTAACTACTCAAAAATAGTATGTGTAATATTGTTACCATAATTTTTTTAAGTAAATAGCAGTAACATGTTTTACAGTGTAGATTTCAAAGAACCAATGGGCAATCAGAGAAAAACTACATAAAAATGTTTTTTTTTTTTTTTTTTTTTTTTTTATAATTTTTTTTACTTACTATTATGAATGTTTTGGGTTTGTTTTTTTTTTTACAATTTTCAAACAGCTTAGGTAAGATGAGGAAGTAATATTGAAGTTAATTATAGACATCGGTCCCAACAAATAGGTTCCTCGTCGACTTTTAGTTTTGGGGTTTGTTTAGTTCTGATTTAAAGGTTTATTGTCAGGAAGAACAAATTAACCTGGGTCAGATTTCACCTAAAGGAAGTACAATAAGGGGGATTTTTTCAAGTAAAACATTAAAAGAATTTAAAAAGACAACTAAAAGACTTATTGTTTCCTAATGGACTAATACATGAACTAGTCATTATGGGCATGACCTCCAACAGCATCTCTTACAAGAAGAGGTTTCTTTCCAGGAAATCGCAACAAAAATAAAACGCTGATGCATATCAGAGTCAGATGAGTTTGTTTTTGGGTGTATAGCTGAGGTAATGACCCTGCCCTGTCAGTTTATTTGCCTGCCTGTCTATGAATGGCCTCCATTCTATAATGGCTCCTTGAATTCTCAGACTGTGTCACGATGTCTCATGCAGCTGGAAAAACATCCCAGAGCATCATGTTTAAAGTCGCATGAATCTGAGAGTGTGTTCAGTTCGGATGGTACATTCCTGTAGTTCAGTATTGTGTGCTGTACAGTATGGCCATTTTCTCAGTTGACAAATTTCCTTCATGACTTTTGTTGTAAAGGTTGAGAGAAGCAGGCTCACATGCCCTCTATAACCCAAGCTTCACTGTCTGCCAGTCGCTGAGGCAGGTGTGTAAGGGGCCGTTCACACAGAACACACATTTCCGTTCCAATGCGCTACTTTTCCAATGTTTTTCTATGTAAACACGCGCTAGACGGACGTCTTGAACCGCATTCTAAAATTGGGGCGCTCAAGTTAAAATAAGTTCAACTTTCTTTAAAACGCATCTCTGGATCTTGTGTCTTCAAACGTGATCCAGCCCCACACAAGCACAGGGTGTGTTTATAGTAACAGGAGGCATCAAAAGCGGCATGTAAATTGAAACTTTGCTTTTATTCAGTCTGAATGGATTTAGGGACATTTTTTACATTTTTAACAATAAGTAAAGTTTCTATTAAACTTTTTCAATGAAGAATACTTTCTGGGAGGAGGAAATGGTACAAAAAAGCCATGCAAAGTTTCAGCAAGACAGGTTTTGGACATTGTACCTTAGTATCATGGTTTTATTTGAGTATAAAAATAAAACACTCACACACTCCTCCGTGGAAAAATACCTAACACTTCACGTAGCCTGATGCATCATTCTTTCATATTATAGGAGGTACTGTCTTGTTTGATGACTGAGAGTTTAGGAGTGACTTCATTGTTAGTAAAGTAAAATGAAATGGAAAAATCTAAATGGAAAACTTCAATATGATCTCATTGGTAATTGTTTGTGAATTGTATCAGTCGTCCCTAATCAGTCTATTTGAGTATTAGCTTTTGAAAGCTGTGTTCTACAGTCTTAACATAATCCTAAAAATGACAAACAGTCAACAACAACTAACAAAAATGATTAGGGCTGTTGATAAATAATAATAATAATAATAATAATAAAGCTAATCAATTAATCTAATCAATTTCTGTAACTGATTGTGATTAATTGCACATAACATTCAAATTTGTAATCATAAAATTGTTTTCACATCGACTCTCCAAATGTAAAATATTTGATATTTGAAATATTTGTTTAGTGGCATCTTGATGAAATGAAATAATTATTATTATTATTTTTTTTTCTATTTTTTACAATTAATAATTATAGCTATTCGACATTACATTATGATCAAAAGCCAGGGTTTAATTTTGTTTTTGTTTTTTATCTTTCTTTAACAATTACTGAACATTAAAAATATTCGGTAACACTTTATTTTACAGTGTCCTTGTTACATTTGTTACATGTACTTACCATAGTAATAGCAATAAATTATGCATAATTACATGCAACTAACCCTCAACCAAATCCTATTCCTACCCTAACGCTATAGAAAGTACATGTAGTTGCTTAATATTACTCAGTATTTAAATATATAATTACACTGTAACAATGACACCTTAAAATAAAATGTAACCAAATATTCTAACAACTTTTAATCAGACTGTGTAACAGGGATACCTTAAAATGAAGTGTAACGCAATATTTTTTTTTTTAATGGAAGCATCGATTCTCTCAATACAATGTCACACCGCACACAGATAGCGTGATCATATCCTGTAGCGCAAAGGATGTGGGGAAACCCCATCACCTAAGCTACTGCAGGAAGTGAAAAAAGCTATGTTGTTTTATGTGCGTTAATTAAAAAAATGTTAACACATTAAACAACATTTATTAATCACAGAAATATTTTTTTCCAGTCCTATAAATTATTCACAATTAAACATCTGCAAACTGCACCACAATGCAGAGGAAACCACAAAGTTACAGGAAAAAGCTCAAAAGCTATTGATGACAATCAATTATGTTGCAGAACAATACAGTTCTAAACTAGCCATTATAGTAGGCCTACATAACATGACATTGCTAAATTCTGACTCATTTTCAAATAAGTGTAATGTTTTGTATTTTTTTTTTTTTTTTTTTAACAGTGAGGATGAATGATGTATGAAACATGTATCACATGTATGAAAACGTACTCGGTTACTAACGTAACCTCGGTTCTCTCTAGAAGAGGGAACGAGTACTACGTAAGATATCTTACGCTAGGGGAAAATCCTTTTCCGCGAGATATTGAAGCCAAAAATTATCCTTAATTTTGTAATAATGCAAAACGCGTTGCAGCAGCAATGCAGACATAGGCGAGACAGCTCGCGCGCCTATTGGCTGCTCTGCGGCAACTGCAGCAGCCTATCGAGCGAGGCCTGGCGTGACGTCAGACCCAATCAGGGCACTTCGCGCCCGCTGCGTCACGTCCCGCCGAAATGGGCGTGGTCTAGGCCTATAAATATCGCTCGCAGGCAGCTATTATCTGGTTTTTCATCATCGAAGCAACCAGAGCGTGTGCATGCACAGCAAGATACGCAGTACTCGTTCCCTCTTCTAGAGAGAACCGAGGTTACGTTAGTAACCGAGTACGTTCTCTTACGAGAGGTCTCTCGTACTGCGTAAGATATCTTACGCTAGGGGACCCAATGTAAAACGCTGTGCATGCTGAGATCTGACACCAAAGACCCAAGGGCGAAAGCCCGGGGTACATATAGTGCACAATCACTCAGGGAACTCACAGGGAGTCCGGGAAGAGGGAGGGGTGCAGCCTCACTTTTCCACCTATAGTAGCGTCGATGGGACGTGAATTTCATCATACAGACAGGGCGGGGTACGGCCTGAACTGATGGGGAAAATGTGGGTCTTACACAGTTTGCCCAGCTTTATACTGTCGAACATTGAGCTGTGCTCAGCAGACGCAGCATCCTGAGCTGATCGCATCAGGTCAGATAATACTGGTAATTTAGACCGACAGCAGCCTGGCCTGCAGGGCGGGAACCTCTAGGTTATAAAACCTTATAAATGTAGACGGGGAGGCCCAGCCTGCCGCCATACAAATATCTTGCAAGGCAATCCCACTTGACCAGGCCCACGAAGAGGCCATGCCTCTCGTGGAGTGCGCTCTGACACCCAATGGGCACTGCATGCCCTTGGAGGCGTATGCCAGTGCTATAGCATCAACTATCCATCTGGATAGGCTCTGTTTCGACGCGGCTAGTCCCTTAGAACGTCCGCTAAACGAAACAAAGAGCTGCTCCGTCTGTCTGAAAACAGACGAGCGAGACACATAAGCTCGTAATGCCCTGACTGGGCAAAGGAGGCTCGCGTCTCTTTCCTCATCAGGGACCGGTAGGGCTGACAGGGAGATAACCTGCGCCCTAAACGGTGTGTTGAGGGATTTTGGAACATAACCGTGCTTAGGTTTGAGTATAACTTTTGAGTCATTGGGCCCAAACTCCATGCACGCCGCGCTCACAGAGAGCGCGTGCAGATCCCCTATGCGCTTCACTGAAGCGAGAGCCAGCAAAAACACCGTCTTGAAAGACAGGTGTTTCAAATCGATTGACTGTAAAGGCTCAAATGGCGCACCTTTCATGGCTTCCAGAACCGTAGAAAGGTCCCATACGGGGACTGAGGGAGGTCTGGGAGGATTCAGTCTCTTAGCCCCTCTAAGGAAGCGGATGACTAAATCGTTCCTTCCTATTGACTGACCAAGCGTTGTTTCTGAGAACGCTGCTATAGCCGCCACATAAACTTTGAGCGTGGAGGGGGCCCTGCCCCCATCCAACAGCTCTTGTAGGAAGGAAAGCACCTCCGTCACACCACAGTTTGTGGGTGACACACCACGGGCTGTGCACCAGCCCGAAAACACCGACCATTTCGAAGAATAGAGTCGTCTTGTAGACGGAGCTCTAGCCTGCGTGATCGTGTTCAATACTCCTTTAGGGAGTCCAACATGTACCCGTTGATGGCCCAGACATGAAGGGACCATAGTTCCGGGTGAGGATGCCAGATCGAGCCGCGGGCCTGTGAGAGGAGATCTCTCCTCATTGGTACTGGCCACGGGGCAGTACTTGCTAACTGCATCACGGCTGGGAACCAAGGTTGGTTTTTCCAGAACGGTGCTACCAGCAGTACTGAGCATCCTTCTTCCCTGATCCGTTCTATCACCTGAGGCAGGAGAGAGACGGGGGGAAAAGCATAGAGCGGGCGGCGGGGCCACACATGGGCCAGCGCGCTCCTGGAGAAAAATTCTTGACAGTGAGCGTTTTCTTGAGACGCAAACAGGTCCACTTCCGCTCTGCCGAATTTCTTCCACAGCAGATGGACTGTCTGTGGGTGTAGAGACCACTCGCCTGCCGGAACATTGTTCCTGGACAGTCTGTCCGGTCCTATATTCAAGATCCCTGGCACGTGCGCTGCTCTGAGCGAGCGCAGGTTGCACTGAGCCCATACCAGGAGGCGTTCTGCCAGCCTGTACAGTTTCTCGGATCTGATGCCGCCCTGGCGATTTATGTAGGACACCACAGACATGTTGTCCGAACGGACCAAGACGTGGTGACCTTTTATTTGGGGACAAAAACGCGTCAGCGCGTTGTCTACTGCCAGCATTTCGAGGCAGTTTATGTGCAGGAGCTTCTCCCGTTCTGACCACTGGCCGAAGAACGGTCTGCCCTCGAGCAGCGCTCCCCATCCCGAGGTGGACGCGTCCGTGGACACCACTTTCACCCTCGAGGAAGTCCCCAGGCTTACACCTGATTGGTACCAGTCGTTCGCTTTCCAGGGTTTCAGAGCTGTAACGCATTTCTGATTGACCCTGAGGCGAAGCAAACCGGGTGCCCACGCTTCGCGTGGGACTCGCGCTTTCAGCCAAAACTGCAGCGGGCGCATGCGGAGCAGACCCAGCTGGAGCACTGACGATGCTGAGGCCATGAGACCTAGCATCTTCTGAAATCTCTTGAGCGGGACAGACGCGCCACAGCGAAAAGAGTTCGCTGTGCGTCGAATGTCTACCGCGCGCTGTTGTGATAGTCGCGCTATCATGGATAGTGAGTCCAGTTCTGTGCCCAGGAAAGATATTTTCTGACTGGGTGACAGGGAGCTCTTCGCCCAATTGACACTCAGACCCAAATCCTCGAGGTGATCGAGTAAAATGGTCGTGTGTTCTATGAGCACTGCGCGAGATTGCGCTAGAATCAGCCAATCGTCCAAATAGTTCAGCACTCGCATGCCTCTCATTCTGAGGGGTGCGAGCGCCACATCCATGCACTTCGTAAATGTACGGGGTGCTAGGGACAAACCGAACGGCAGGACTGTGTACTGATATGCCTGGCCCTCGAAGGCGAATCTCAAATATCGCCTGTGACGTGACGCTATCTGTATTTGAAAATACGCGTCTTTCAGATCTATTGACACAAACCAATCTCCTTGGCGAATCTGCACAAGGATTTGCCTGGTCGTGAGCATCCTGAACTGTCGCTTCACAAGCACTTTGTTCAGTTGCCTTAGATCTAGTATGGGTCTGAGACCCCCGTCTTTTTTCGGTACCAGGAAGTATCTGCTGTATAGCCCTCCTTCGCTCTGATCTTGAGAGAGAGGCTCTATGGCCCCTTTGCTCAATAGTTTCGTCACTTCGGCTCGAAGTAGATGTGCTACTTCTGTTTTTACCGTGGTCTCGACGCGCGCCACATAGCGGCGAGGGCGTCGGCGAAACTGCAGCGAATAGCCTCTTTCTATAATGTTCAGCACCCACTTCGAAACCCCGGGTAGCTTTGCCCATGCGTCTGCATGGATAGCTAGGGGTTGAATACGAAGCGCGCTCCGCTCGCTCAGCGATGGAGAAGCTTCGGTGTGCTGTAACACAAGCGTGGCGCTCGTGACATTTGAGGCATGGGGCGCGCTGATGACAGCGGGCAGATTGCCCGCGCTCGACTCCTCTGCGGTGGTTAACCGCGAGGGGGAGGGCTGGGCGGTTCCCGTGGGAACTGTCATGTCTATGTGTGGATGTGGGCGCGGGACAGCGGGCACATTTATCACACCGAAAGCATCGTTCGCTTGCGTGAAGCGAGTGCACGTTGGTTTCGTTTTTACAGAAACCGTGAGACATGCATAACGTGGTGTTAGTGGGCACTGGGTAGTGGGCACGTTCACCATGTTTGAAGCGCAACCGATCTGAGTCGGTTTTATGTGCGCGAGCCCTGTGTGACAGGCTGTGCTTGTGTGTAGGGATGGGCACTGGGCAGTGGGCATTCTTACTACACATGAAACACCATCGGCCGTGGCCGGGACACCAGAAAATACACTCTTTTGGGGATTTATCTGGGTAGCCGTGAAAACGGCATTTGTGTGCAGGCAAGCGGGTGACAGAACCGACTTGTTGGCTGCAGAAAACACTGGAACAGTCACATTTTCTGGAACTGGACGAGCGAATAGCTTTGGTGTGAGTCCGGCCGCAGCGGGACTGGAACACCGTCGTTTTCCTAGCTGTGCTAGGACGACTTCGGGGCCTCGGGCTTCACCGTGATCCTAGGTCGCGAGCCACGTCCTGCGGGGCGGCGACCGGATGAGCGGGAGCGCGGTCTCGCGCTTCTGGCCTGGCGGCGCTGTAAAGTGGAGGCAGTGGACGGTGGCTGTGGCTGTGAGCTCTGAGCAGACGGTTTCGCACGGCCTGCTGCAGAGCTGGAGCGCTTCGGGAGGAAGTGCTTCATAGCCTGAGACGCTTTCTGTACCTCTGCGAATCTCTCCGCGAAGTCCTTGACGGAGGATCCAAAGAGGCCTGTGGCGGAAAGCGGGGCGTCGAGGAACGCGGTGCGTTCAGACTCGGCCATTTCCGAGAGCGTCAGCCAAAGATGTCTCTCAGACACGGTGAGAGAAGCCATAGTCCGTCCAATGGCTTGTGCTGCGGACTTAGTAGCACGAAGAGCGAGGTCCGTGGCACTCCTTAAGTCCGGCACGCAGATCGCGTCAGGTCCTTCCTCATCCAGCTTACGGAGGAGATCGGCCTGGAAGATCTGGAGCGTTGCCATGGTGTGCAACGCTGACGCAGCTTGCCCGGCGGCGGAGAAAGCGCGGCGGAGCAGGCTTGACGTCGTGCGGCAAGCTTTAGAGGGCAGGGCCGGCTTAGCGCGCCGTCCAGCGGAGGGCGGGCATAAGTGGGCCGCTATCGCCTCTTCAACCGGCGGCAGCGAGAGGTATCCTCTGTTCTTGGCATCGTCAACAGCGGAGAATGCCAAAGAAACAGCAGGACGCACTCTAGCAGAGTAGGGGGTGCTCCAGGACTTGGCGACTTCTTCGTGTAACTCAGGAAGAAAAGGCGCCGGTCTGGACGCAGGCGAAGCGCGCTCCCCAGGCAGGAAAAATCCATCCAGCCGGTTGTGAGCGGGCTGCTCAGGCGAAGACCACTCGAGGCCGAGGCTCACCGCGGCCTGTGCGAGTACTCGCATGAGTTCCGTCTCAATGGAAGCTCTCTTGCCTGACGACGTGCGGGCAGGGGGTGCGGGGTCCTCAGAGCCCGCCCAATCCTCACTGCCTGACGCCAGGATAGAGCAGGAATCATCCTCTCCCAGCAGGGCTTCCTCATCCGCGATATCAACGGAAGCGCCGGCAGACGGCGGCCGCTGTCCGTCAGGAAGCGAAACAGAAGAAGCCGGGGAAGCAAGCGGGCGAACCGGCGAGCTTTGGCGGCTGAGGGAGGGTTCCGGGGCCCGCTGGGCACGGCGCTTTTTACGGCGCGACGCCGCGGCGGGCGGGGGAGCAGTCTCGGTGAAGACGGCTAGGCGAGTCCTCAGAGTCGCCATTGCCATCAGCTCGCAGTGAGGGCATCCGCCGTCAGCGAGCGCGAGAGCTGCATGTTCCTCACCCAGGCAGGAAACGCAGATCACGTGGCGGTCCCCGTCGCTAAGTGTGGCTCTGCACGAGCCGCAGGAAGGCATCTTTAAAAAGACGCTAGCTCTTTTAGAATGTGTGTCGCGGCGACACACACACACAGAAATACAGTGTAATAAAAGAGAAGGATATAAGCGCCGGAAAGCGCAGCAGGAAGGCAGGAAGGCGGCGCGGCCAGCGACTTCAGTGACTCGTCCCGCTGAAGGTGCTCTCTCTCGACGGCGCGGCTTCTAATCCAGCTCCAGCGATGCGTGTGCTTCGCTTGAAGGATGAAAAATCAGATAATAGCTGCCTGCGAGCGATATTTATAGGCCTAGACCACGCCCATTTCGGCGGGACGTGACGCAGCGGGCGCGAAGTGCCCTGATTGGGTCTGACGTCACGCCAGGCCTCGCTCGATAGGCTGCTGCAGTTGCCGCAGAGCAGCCAATAGGCGCGCGAGCTGTCTCGCCTATGTCTGCATTGCTGCTGCAACGCGTTTTGCATTATTACAAAATTAAGGATAATTTTTGGCTTCAATATCTCGCGGAAAAGGATTTTCCCCTAGCGTAAGATATCTTACGCAGTACGAGAGACCTCTCGTAAGAGAACAGACACAACACAATAGCAGGATTGTTCTGTTTTATTACTGTGAGTTTTGGAGGTATTTAGTGAGGAAAAAGAAAATAGATTTTTCTGACATCTTTTTGGTTGGATGCTAAAGAGCCATGGCCACTAAGAGCTTATGAAGTATCAATGGGATCTCATTGTTCAAATGTTTGACTCAGAGAAGGGATACAACAACATTTCCCAGGCATTAGATGTACATGGAACGTAGTAAAGATAGTAATCAACAAGAGGAGGAAATTTGGAAACATTATCAAGAACAGGGTGTCCTTCTGAAATTAACGATAAGACAAAGAGAAAACTGGTCAGGGAGGTTGTCAAGGCTGTCATCTGTCTGGGCTTTGAGACAAAAGCCTTTTCTGACAAAAAAAAAAACACCCAGGCCTGACTAATCTTAGCAAATATATATATATAGTTTCCCAAAACCATGTAGAAAAAAAAAACGTGTCATGGTCTGATCAATTGAATTTTCTGGCCAAAACTGTAAAAGGTAGGGGTTGGCGTAATGTCAGCTGTCTGTGATCTAGGTTCTTGTTTGTTCCCCTGGTTGTTAATTAGTACCACACCCTTTCTGTTTTTCCTTGATTGTGCCCTTGTGTATTTAAGGTCAAATGTTCAGTATTGTTTATGTTACTGTGGAAACTGTGGAGATTTCATAGTGTTCTTGATAATGTCAGTACGTGCCATACTTTCTCTACTTGTTGATGACAATCTTGACTGTTCCAAGAAAATCTAATACCTTGGAAATGGTTTTGTAGTGCTTATCTGTGTGAAACCTTTTAACAATGAGATCCGGTTGATACTTCCTAAGTTCTTTGCGGCCCATGGCTCTTGTAGTAGCATCTAACCAAGAAGTTATATGAAAAATCTTACAAAATCAGCTGAGATTTATTTGGAGTTAATCAGAGTCACTTCAGGTCAAGATAGGTATGTAACATTTCACATGAGCTCCGCGATTAGTTCATTCTAATTCTTTGTGATTAGTTTTTTCAGAAAAAAAAAATATAAGAAAACTGGTCAGGGAGGCTGTCAAGAGGCCTACCGCAACATTAATAGAGTTGCAGCTCCTTCCAGCAAGTACTGGTTGCTCCCTACATGTGACAACTATTTCCTGTATTCTTCATCGGTCTGGGCTTTGAGACGCAAGCCTTTTCTGACTGGAACTTTTTTGCGAAGAAGAGTGAGAAAACAAGTCAAGATGTGCCAAGCAGTCAGATGTCAGTGCCAAATGTCAGTTTGGTTTTTAATGGCATTGCATACATTGTAATTTTACATGAATTTTACTTAGTGTAATGTTACTTGTTGTCAACAGAATTTGTTTAGGGGGCCATCAAAATAAAGCTAAGCCACAACTTTTAGTATGCATACAAATTGGATGAAATACACACACAAAAAAAAACTAAAGTATATGTAAATGAACAATGGAAAAAGTTAATGTGACAGTGAAAATAGTTGACTCTCTGTGTGGTGGTTCCCGTGTGCCCTGCACACTCATCAGCAGACACAAGTAGAGGAGACCACCGAAAGAAAACTGTCATTGGCCTCACTGTTTTAATTGATCCAGCTATCCAGCCGCTAAACACTTCCACAATAAACTCCACGAAGGGGCAATTTATGAAGTTTAATCATGAAAAGTGTGAAACTACAAAGAAAAGAAAATGCACAAGCATGAATTTCACAAAATAGATAAATCATCAAATAAATGAGCATTCTCAAACACACAAGGCAAAGAACCAACAACAATACAGTTGTATATCAACAGCATAGATTAATACTTTGCAAACTTGAGTATAAAAAGGTAACAAACATGCTGAATCAAATGCTACATTACATAGCACAGCAATAAAGTACTCATAATGCTCACTAAACAAAATCAAACAGTCACTTACAGATATTGCATTTCAAAGGGCTTTGATAGGCAAGATGAAGCTAGATGTCTGCAACCACATCGAGCACCTTGAACAACTAAAGCACTGAAGGAATATGGCCTACTTCCTCTTTAAAACACCATTGGAAAACTAAAGAAAACCAAAAATAAAAGTCCTTGTTTAAATCGAAGTTTAAAGTCCAGCACACTCCCCTCCTGAGGTATGTAAAGACCTCACTTCTTTTTACTTTTTACACTTTTTTTACTCCAATATCTTAGGGAGAGTAAAGCAGAACCACTTCTGATATAGGGCGAATAACGTTTTTCTGCACGCCTTCTCTGATAAATTTCAGCTCCACTTTCCTCACAAGACTATCTTTACTAGGTAGTGTTTTTGCAATGATAGCCATAGGCCACTCATTTATCTCGGTTTGGCTATCTTTCATCAACACAATGTCTCCTTCCTTGAGACAAGGCTTCTTGTCTTGCCACTTTTGCCTAATCTGTAGAGTGGTAAGATACTCACGGCATCATCTTGTCCAAAATGTTTCTGCAAGATTTTTAACTCTTTTCCACTCAGCCTTGAAAAGATCTGTATCTGTAAACTAGCCAAGTGGCGAAGGGATCGAACAGGTTTTCTGGGTCAACAGAATAGCAGGGGTTAGTATTAAAGGAACTTCAGGATCTGAAGATACTGGCACGAAAGGGCGTGCATTAATGATAGCAGACACTTCAGCCATGAGGGTTACAGAGATTCCATCCACTACATCTTGGCTCCTTTGTTAAATGGGAGAATGACTGGGCGATGTGGCTTAAATGAGCAATCGCTCTGATTAGCCTACTCAAGCTGAAGAAGCGTTCAAAACGATCAGGAGTCAGGAACTGATTAGGCACTGCAGTTAGACATGAAATAACTTGTGGTCGGATTTCTGGATCTACTTCAAGATCAACAAGCTCATAGTCCTCTTGAAGCAAGGCGTTTTAGGGTGGAGAGTTCAAAGGAAATCTGGCCCTGTAAGCCAAGTTGTACTACTGAGATAATCAGCTGATACAGATCTAGACCCGTGATCTGCAGGATTGACATCTGATGGAACATAGTTCCATTGACTCGGAGTAGAGTCAATGGAAGTGCCCAGTGTTCAGCCTGCATTGAGAGTTCCCGAAGCAACAGCCTGCCTTTGATGGTAACAGGAGCAATGAAACCACATGGATCATATAAGCTGTTTACGGTTGACAGTACACCTCACCGGGTGAATGGCTTCTTATCGTCAATAGCTTGGAAAGTAAATGTGTCTTATGCTAAGTTCCTAAGGAAATCTCTGTGATCCTTTCTGACTAAAAAACAGTGGAACATATGCTGAATGTCAGTTGTAATCACCACTGGCTCCCTACGAAATATTAGCAACACTCCCAGGAGGGTATTGTTGAGATCTGGCCCCTTAAGTAGGATATCATTCAATGAGACTCCATCATAAGGTGCACTGGAGTCGAAGACCACGCGGATCTTGCTTGGCTTCTTCAGATGATAAACACCAAACAAATGCAGATACCAGCAGCACTCTTGGTCTTTCTTGAGTGGGGGAGCAATTTCTGCATGTCTGTTAGAGAACATGTTCTCCATAAACTCAAGAAAATTAGATTTCATCTGAGGACGTTTGTCGAAAGTATGACGAAGTGAGGACAGACGGTTATAAGCATACTCTTTGTTATTTGGAAGCCTTCTTCTGGGAACTTGAAATGGCAAAGGAGCCACCCAGCCATTGGATTCATCCTGGTAGAACTCTTTGTCCATTATGCGTAGAAACCTGTCATCATCCACTGACAGTGCAAGCTTGAGATCTCTGGATGTACGAACAAAGATTGATTGGCCTAGCTTCTCGCTTGCACATGTTGCTAAAGCACTTACACCTTTTGATGTAAGATGATCTTGAAACTGAAGTTTGGTGGCATACTGCTCTTTTACATGGAACTGACTTTCACAGGGCCAGGAAAAGCTGGGGCGGCCACTTTCAAGTATGGAGGTCTTAAAAACATCTACATGAGCAGGTCGATGAGCACCTCCAAGACACACGTCTCCAATAACTACCCATCCAAGATCTAACTTTTGAGCAAATGGAGCGTTGTGTGGACCATTAATCTGTTGACGGACCTCGTGGACCCTAATGAGGTCCCTACCAAGGAGGAGGAGTATGTTAGCATCTGGGTCTAGGGCTGGTATTTCATCAGCAATATCCCTGAGGTGACTGAAATGACGCGCTGCATCTGGGGTAGGAATTTCAGAACGAATGTTTGGAATCTGATTGATTTCTAGCAGTGTAGGAAGATGAAGGCTTACACTCTTATCCAATGATTCCAAAATGTAGCCACTTGCTCTCCTTCCTGTTGTCTCTTTTAATCCAGCACATGTCTTGAGTGAATATGGAAAAGAAGATCCTTTGATTTGAAACTCTTCAAAGAATTCTGTTCTTGCCAATGAGCGGTTGCTCTGTTCATCCAGAATTGCTTACATTATTCTGGATTCTGTTTTGTTACCCACAGGATAGATATTAACCAAACAAATCTTGGAACATGCTCTAGCACTCTTTCCAGCTCCACACACTTCAGTACACTTTGATGTTACCTCCTGGTTGGTTAATTCACTTTCCTCCCCGCCATCTTCAAAGACAGGAGAGATGGTTTTCCTCCAGGGTGCTGGACCAGGATGTAGAGCTGACACATGACGATCATTATCACATTCGGTGCAATAGATTTCAGGTTTGCAGTTTTTTGCCATATGATCTATAGAAGAACAGCACCTGAAGCATACTGAATATTCCTTAAGAAACTGTTTGCGATCTTCAAGGCTTGTCATGGATGAGATAATATCATTGAGGATCAACAGTCCGTATCCTGTCCGTAGCGTCTCTTGTTTCAGACATGTTAACTTGTGTTTTATGAACAGCTATAGAAGCTTGCCTGAATTTATCTGATCTTTCTCTTTTTTCTTGTGGCGGTGCTGAAGGAAAAATGGCAAAGCTGGGATCGGTTCTTGTTTTAGCTTCTGAACAAATAAAGTCAGCAAACACAGAAAATGGTGGGAAGGCCACAGAATGTTCTCTCTTGTACTTCGATCCATACGATATCCATTTTTCTTGGATATTATAAGGACGTTTTCCTACATTCGGGCTCACTCCATGAGCGGGGTCCAGGTAAGACAACCCAGGAAGATAGCCATCCAGCTTGGCTGCCTCTAGCTCTGCAAGCAGGTCTCCAAGATCACGCAGCCTATACAGATCGTTACCTGATATTTTAGGGAAGCTTTTCAATTTGGAGAAGAGAGCTATTTCAATTGCCTCTGATGAACCATACATTTGCTCTGGCCTCTCCCAAGTAATTTGTAGACCTCCAAAAGGGTGCCTAATATGAACTGATTTTAGTCTTCATTCCTGTTCAGGTGATTCTCTTCCGATATATTTGATGAGCAAATCCATCTCTTCCTGTGGCTTAAGGTCAAGGTCTGCAATGGTACTTTTGAAAGATGATCACCAAGCCCAATCATTTACAGGTTTATCATCAAAAGAATTCAGTCCAGAAGTTACCAACTGACTGCGTGCAATGTATTTGGCCAGGCTGTAAGTGTCTGACATATGCTTAGGACTACGTTGTAAATTACAGCTAGAAGCTTGCTGTCTTGCATAGTCTGCAGTGCGTTGGAGGCTGATCTCTTTGGAAAACTCTGATGCTGATACATGTTCTACTTCTGTAAAGGCTGCTGCTATGGCCACATCTTTTGCTTTCTTTTCCTGCAGTGCCTCTAGTGTTGCTTGAAGTCAGGCTTGTTCCACTTTAATCTCAATTTCTTTCTTTGCATGAACCGCTCTTGCCTTGGCTGCCTCTGCCCTTGCACAAGCTTTCGTGACGGCTAAATTGGCCGTAGAACTTCTTGATGAAGTAGAAGATTGAGAACTTGAGCAAGCATCATCAGTTTCTCTGTGCATGCGATGGCGCAGTGATTATTTAGATTCTCTTGAAGACATGATCTCTGTGCAGGCTTACAAACAGAGATATTCCTTTATCTCTCTGATAGATGCAGTTGTTAGACAGGCATCCCCTCCATCTTTCCAATTTTCAGCTTATCTTTTCACTGTCACTGGCCTCACTGTTTTAATTGATCCAGCTATCCAACCGCTAAACACTTCCAAAATAAACTCCACGAAGGTGCAATTTATGAAGTTTAATCATGAAAAGTGTGAAAATGAAAGTTTTACCATAAGTTCTGCCGGGAAGACTCAATTGTTACGTCACTTTACCGTCTCATCTATCCAATCATATTCTAATACTCGTGGTATAAAAGATTGGTACTTACACACGTTTGAGTTCGCAGATGCTGACGCTTCCATTCACCTCCATCCTCCCCACCACCTCCAAGACGGATCCTTCTCTCCATCCTCCCCACCACCACCACCAGGATGGTCCCTTCCCATACCTCACAGGGGGTCGGCTGCGCCCCTGCGTTCGTCTTCAGGCAGGATATGCAGAGTCCGGACCCTCGGATTGCAAGCTACGGACGGGGCCTACGCCAAAGAACTTTATTGCTTGCTGGGCTGTTAATAAATGTTTAATTGTCACAGTATTTATTTTTCCTGAGTCTTTCTGGTAGAACTACAAAGAAGAGAAAATACACAAGCATGAATTTCACAAAATAGATAAATCATCAAATAAATGAGCATTCTCAAACACACAAGGCAAAGAACCAACAACAATACAGTTGTATATCAACAGCATAGATTAATACTTTGCATACTTGAGTATAAAAAGGTAACAAACATGCTGAATTAAATGCTACATTACATAGCACAGCAATAAAGTACTCATTATGCTTACTAAACAAAATCAAACAGTCACTTACAGATATTGCATTTAAAGGGCTTTGATAGGCAAGATGAAGCTGGATGTCTGCAACCACATGGAGCACCTTGCACAACTAAAGCACTGAAGGAATATGGCCTACTTATGGCCTACGTATAAAAATAAAAGTCCTTGTTTAAAACGAAGTTTAAAGTCCAGCACAGAAACAAACACAAGACGACAAACTGAATGACGAGCATGTTCTCTGAAGTCTGCCAATTCTCCCAAGCACCTATCAATCAATTAAAGCTTTATAACGGACACACACGATCCAAAAACAGATGCAATAGAACAGACCAATTTTTTTTTTTTTTTTTAACAGAAGAGTCCACAATTTCACATATTTACATTCTAAAAAGTGTAGTCTTTACAGATCCTGAGCGCATACTAAATTTGAAAATCAACATAGTATCTTGTGCATACACTGTACATAATCCGACACTGTCTGTAAATGTCCCTATCATCAGACAGGTCATCAGTTATATAATGTTCTAATTATTTAGCCTCATCACTAAATACTATCACGTACTATACCACACAGAGAGAAGCCAGGAAGTGACAGTTTCCTGTCCTCCCTACAACTAAAAATCATAATATTACTCTTCTTTGCATTGTATTTAAAGTCAAAGTCTTGTGAGCAAACCCTCAGTAACTCTTGAAGGCCAGCACTATATGGACAGAAAATCACCAAATCGTCGCGTACATAAAGTGGTTGACGATAGTGTTACCAACCATACAAACTGTTACACAGCCGTTTAGCAGCTTCAATAAATCACTGTCACTATTAACTGCCGCCTGTCACTGTAAACTCTGGGTCTTGTGAGCCTCAAAATAACAGTGGACATAAGGCTCTGAGGGCCTTTGTGCTTTAAGCATGTTGTAGTCATGCACATTTCAAACAACAGTTGCTTGAGCTGCGTTTTCCGAAACCTTCTTAACGCTACGTCATTCTTAAGTTATACCTTAAGCTGTACCTTATCGTTAATACGTGTTTCCCGAAACGTTCTTAGTTAAGTATACCTTCTGTAAGTCATACGTTCGGAAGGTTGGTCTGGACCACCCTTAGCTTTACCTTATCACTGTTAACAGGTGGCCACCACTTAAAAAAAAAAAAAAAAAAAAAAAACATCTTTACATCTCAGTATACGAATATAATTCAGAATTTAATACTCCCAGTATTCAATTAGGCGAATTCAAGTGTTTTCATGCACAGAATAAAATTGTAATTATACTGATTGTTGTCAACTTTTTTAATTATATTAACCAAAGGTACATCAGCTGGAAAACCATTAGACAGTAAAGGCTTAGGAGTCGTTTTAAAGGGAATGATTGTGAATGATTGCTCAAACTATGGCAGCAATACAGTGAATAGTTGTGCTAAATGAAAGACGGCGCTGTCCGCGGAGCCCTTTCAAAGGCCAGTGAAAGCATACAGTCAGTTAAGCCCTATTCGGACGGCAATTGTTTCTCATGGGGTCGTACGGTATTTTTAACATATACAGGGGTTAGTCTGTGATTTTATTGCCATCCAAATCCAGAATGTCAGTGTTTTCCCCCCACCACCTACATAAAAATCTCCAGCCAAATTACCTAGGCTACTGTTTTTGACGAACACCAAGGTCATGTGATGATTTAACTGCCGTCTGAATCCACATCTCTTAAGTTTACAAGAAGAGATCACTTCAAACTTCACTGTTTAAATCCTTTCTGATTACTGCTGAGCACCGTACGTACGATGCACACTTTTATTACTGAAATGCTGGAAAGTTTCTACAAGAACAATATTTCATCACAGCTCCACCTCAGTGAACAAAAAGGAGAAAGAAGAAAGCATGTAAACAGTTGTAATGGGCTGTTATTTTGGCAGCAATATATGATACAATTTTTAAATATGTAGGCTAGACTATAGTTTGGATTATTTTTTATAATATCCCATTAATCCTAATAAATGCAATTTCCACTATTTCTGAAGTGATTATTTTATAAAGTACATCGCTTTCTCATATAACGCAGTGAAGCAGCCCCTGCATGAGTGAATAATTGATTCTCGAGCCATCGATATCAACAAATTCAGCACCATCGCTACGGACAGCACCGGGTAACGTCACATGTAAGAAGGTATATCTTAAGCAACTTCCTAAGGTATGGTTCGGGGAACACGCCTAGAAATGGTATACCTTTAGTTGAGTTATACCTTACACCTGGAGGAGCTCGTACAGTGGCTCAACGATCCACGAAAAGACCTGAATGAAGGTGCGGTAGTTGCTGAGGAACATCAACAATCGTTGAAACTCTCCAACAGGGCTTTTGCTCTTTCAGAGAGAGGACTGCTTCTAGGTCTTTTGGGTCGATGCGGACACCATCCTCTAAAACTAGTCTTCCCACAAAACTGACCTCTCTCTTGAAGAGTTCGCATTTTGCTGTCCACAACTTTACTCCATGATCTCTCAGTACTTCTAGGACTCTCCTAAGTCCCTTCACATGGTCGCTGAACGTTTTGCCAAAGCTAAGTATGTCGTCAAGATGCGGTATACATAATTCATCTCTTAGTGAGTCCAGTATCACCTCTGTATTGCAGCTGGTGCATTAGGCAATTCGAAGGGTATGTGCACCCAATCATATTGTCCCCAAGGGGTTGTGAATGCAGTAAGGTGTCGAGGTCCCTCCGCCATGAATCCCTGATGGTAGGCCTTTCCTTCTTCTAGGATTGAAAGCCATCAGTAGCCTTCGATGATGTCCTCGATCCGGGGAAGTGAATGTCGGTCTGGGACTGTCTTCTGGTTTAACCATCTGTAGTCTAAACACAGTCTCAGGGTGCCATCTTTCTTCCAGTCACACAACATTGGGGCTGCATATGGAGACTTTGACTTGACCACCCAACCCTGAGCTAGTAAGTCCTGGATGTATTATTTCACCTCCTTATAAAGGGCTTTTGTGATGGAGCTGAACAGGAATATCAATCTTCAGGTTAATCGTAATCTATAAGCTTAAGATACACCCAATATCATCCTCCCCGTGGGCAAACACTTTGGATTCTTCATAAAGCATTTATTTGACTAATTTCTGCTGTTCTTCTTCCAGGTGGCTTACATCAATAGGTGGATGCTACAAGCTGTCTGCCCTGCGGTCATCCTCCTATTACTGGGAACCGGGTTCTTCTTCCCATCTTTAGGAGTTCTGCAAATCCACATAGACCATGCTCAGTTACCGTCTTTCCCCTTGTTAACTCCTCAACTACATTAAACCCCAGCAATGGCGGCTTTAATGGCATCTTACCCACAAGGAAAGGCACTTGAATAGCCATACTTGGATCATCATTCCTGGGCAGGTTCACTGTCAATTTGACCCATCCTTCGAATGGGAGGGGTTCTCCATTAATAGCGGAGACGCTGAAGTCGCCCCCATCGACTATCTCTGACAGTGGTCCCAGAGCTTGTCAGTGCTTACTCTTCCAGTTGCAGCCGATTATAACAACTTGTGCTCCAGTGTCCAGTAGAGCGGTTAATGCGAAACCATGAATGTTGCACTTGAGGATAGCTTTCTTCTCAATGAGGTGGACTACTTGGTCACAAGGACGTTGTCTTTGAATTTGCGAATCGGCAAAGCAATGACTACAAGAGACAACATCCTTGCTACTACATTTGGGACACATTCATTTACATTGCTTTAACTGCAGCTGGGAATCGGTGACTATGCGCTGACCTTCTGTCGTACTCACCTTTGCAAGTGATTTAACTGTATTTATAAGAGCTTCATTTTGTGCACTCAACCGATGAACAATCTCAGTTTGGCATGGACTCACTTCCTTGGCTGGACTCACACTGGCCACTGATGGCATTCAACACTCTCTGGCGTGAAGCTTGTCCCAACCAACGTTGTCTTTCACTCTCGTTACTGGCTATCTGGGTTACTTAGCGCAGGAGTGCCTCATCTATCACCAGCGAGTTTGTAAGCAGGGATTTCAATTCGGCGTGAAACTGATTGTACTTTGCGCCCATGTCTTGATTAATCGTTCTCAGAAACACATTTTGAATCGTTTGTTCATTATACTCCAGGTCTGTGACTGCTTGTTTGGACAGAAAAATGTGTTTCTGTTTCAGTCCAATCAGTCTATACAGTAATTATTTGGGAGTCTCAATGTCATTCTGTTTACCACATGTAGCAGTACTATTTATTTCTGTCGTGTTATATAATATGAAGGGGGTGTGCCCTTTAATTGCGTTCCTTCCGTATAAAGGGGTGTCGCTATGGGAGTGCGTTCTCTCTGCGTCATTTGAGCAAGACACCGTGTTTCCGGCGGGACGCGTGAATGTTTGTACGGTAAGAGCTGTTGGCAGTGACTATACTAGCATGGCTTGTTTGTGGGGTTGTCTCACAGGGATTTCATGATTTTATTTGTTAAAGGTTGGACAGAGGAACTCTGTGGGATGTCGTGATTTTAATGAGTGTTTAATATAAAGCTGTTTGGGTACCGCGTGAATCGCACTACAGGTATGTTTTAACAGCTGACGAATACATGATGGCTAGTAGCCGGGTAAATTAATATTTTGTATTTTTTGTTTAAGGTGCGGGCCAACGTGCGCAAGACGTTACAGTGGGCTTTCTCTGGGTTCATAACGTTATAGCAGCCAAACCGCTGTGTGGATGTTCCCTTTTGCTGTCTGCATTGTTTGCTGTCTTTTCCGACTTTATCCGACTCGTTACCGTGACTACAACTCTAGCTCAAAGTGAGACGGGCTGTCCCGAGTGTGTCTGTTCTATTGAACTGGTTAACAAGACTCATTGACTCTTTCAGTTCGCGTGTTAACGCGCTGCTGTTCGATCCCTCGCCACATCCATTGTTTACGTCCAGCGCATGCTCCATCAGCTGGTCCGAGGACTGTGGGTCGTTGGCATGGTACCTCATCAACTGTGCTGTGAGCAAATACATTGAGTCATAAACCTCCAGTGGCGCCCAGGTATCAGATCCACCACTTCATTGTCACTAGCTCTTCTATATTTTGTTTTCTTTAAATATCATATCATTTTCCTGAGTTTCTTGTTTTATGGATTAATTTTATATACATTTTCTTTTTCATTGATTTGAGTTGCTGGATATATTATCCATAGATATATATGTATATATTCTGTGTGACCTATTTGGTGTGCGACCAAGTTTATGTATGTGTATGTTTCTTGTGTGGATACCTTGAGGGCAGCCCAAAAGAGGTGTTTCTCTATTTTAACATTGTTGGCTGTTGTGCCCATATCTGTCCACCCAGCATTGTAGGGGTGACCGGATGCGGCACCTCGATTCGATGAGCCAAACTGATGTGGTGAACTCTTTTAACATTGTGTCTTAAATTGCCAGCTGCTCTGTTTAATGTTTTGATATTGTGTGTGTTTTGTGTTACTATTTTTTTGTTCTCTCTTCAGAATTGGGGCAGCCAGTAGCAGGAAATAAGCGTCTCTTCCCGATTGTGGTGGTGGGTTCTTTTGCCTGAAAGTGAGTGTGCAGTGAGTGTGCACGTATGATCGCTATTTCCGTTCTGCTAAAGAGAGCCAGCTCCCCATTCTGAAGTGAGCGTCCGTGTCATGTTGTGTTCAGATTATTTTCGATTTATTGGTGTTGTCTTAAATACAATTTGAGGTGTTTTTATTGAGAATAAAGTTTTGTATTATTTTCTACTCCATGTCTGATATCTGACTCTGATCAACGAACCTCTGAGCCTTATTTAATTAAAGGGCATTTCCCCGGAAAGAGGCCCCCGGGTGGCGTAGTCGGTAACTTTCTTAAATCTTTAGCGTACCTCTAGTCAAAGCTGCCACATTTGGCGTATTGTCGGCAGGATAGATTCAGTTGTTCAGATTCAGACTTGGGGAAGTGTTTTTGTGTGTTTTTGTTATTTTGCAGAATGTTGGTGACAGTGCAGTGGGTTTTTGACTGGGTGCCATTTGCAGTGCATCGTGGACCATGAGCTACAAGAGCTGAGGGATAAATTTGTTGAGTGTGTGTCTGTGACGCACTTCGTTGAGAGTTGAAACAATTGGTAAGACGGCAGCCCACTGTAACGTTGTTAGAGGTTCGGGGGGGAAGCAATCCGTTGGGAAAGGGAGGGAATGCCAGGCGGTGCCCTTAATAGGTGGGTTTCAGTTTGAGGTTCGAGGAGGTCCTAATCCGGTTCGGGGAGGTTATTCGTCCGAACTAGGTGAGCTGCGAGAGAGGCTGCGTCAGCAGATAAATCTGGTCACTCAAACTATGACCCGTAACCAAAATACCTTTTCACGTGGTCGTGCGTCTCATTCGATCCAATTGATTTGTAGAAGGTGTCAACAACCAGGTAATTTTGCACGAGAATGCGACGGGGAACGTTGTCCCCCTCGCCTCCCGTCACACCCTCTTGTTGCCCCTTTGTCCAGTCAACCAAGGCCATTGTCCGGCCCTAATCCTTCGGAAAACTAGTTCCTACCGGGCTTTAGAGCCATAGTTCGGTAGGCAGCGCACGTGGCTCCAATGTTTTTAATAGTAACGAATCGGCATCCCACTTAGTTTCCTCATGTCCATACCTTGTTGTTAATATTTGGGGTGTCCAAGTACCCTGTGTAATAAAACCTGGTTCCATGGTGTCAACCATTACAGAAACGTGTTTTTGGTTGAGGTTTGAGCCATGGGACCAGGACGCCGTCAAGGCAAGAGCGCTGCAACCAGTGTCTCGTGTTTCTCGTGTAGCCGTCAAGGCAAGAGCGCTGCAACCAGTGTCTCTCGTGTTTCTCGTGTAGCCGTCAAGGCAAGAGCGCTTGTAATCAGTGTCTCTCGTGTTTCTTCTGTAGCCGTCAAGGCAGAGCACTTGTAACCAGTGTTTCTTCTGTAGCCGTCAAGGCAAGAGCGCTTGTAACCAGTGTCTCCCGTGTAGCCGTCAAGGCAGAGCACTTGTAACCAGTGTCTCTCGTGTCTTCCGTGTAGCCGTCAAGGCTGAGCACTTGTAACCAGTGTTTCTTCTGTAGCCGTCAAGGCAGAGCACTTGTAACCAGTGTCTCTCGTGTCTTCCGTGTAGCCGTCAAGGCTGAGCACTTGTAACCAGTGTTTCTTCTGTAGCCGTCAAGGCAAGAGCGCTTGTAACCAGTGTCTCTCGTGTTTCTTCTGTAGCCATCATGGTAGAGCACTTGCAACCAGTGTCTCTCATGTCTCCCATGTAGCCGTCAAGGCAGAGCACTTGTAACCAGTGTCTCTCGTGTCTTCCGTGTAGCCGTCAAGGCTGAGCACTTGTAACCAGTGTCTCTCGTGTTTCTTCTGTAGCCATCATGGTAGAGCACTTGTAACCAGTGTCTCTCGTGTCTTCCGTGTAGCCGTCAAGGCTGAGCACTTGTAACCAGTGTCTCTTGTGTAGCCGTCATGGCAAGAAGGCTCGTAATTAGGGTCTTGTGGGGTAATACCCTTTAGATGTTTCACCGTCGGGACGACGATGACAAAGGGGGGGGTAGACTGTAGCAGTACTATTTATTTCTGTCGTGTTATATAATATGAAGGGGGTGTGCCCTTTAATTGCGTTCCTTCCGTATAAAGGGGTGTCGCTATGGGAGTGCGTTCTCTCTGCGTCATTTGAGCAAGACACCGTGTTTCCGGCGGGACGCGTGAATGTTTGTACGGTAAGAGCTGTTGGCAGTGACTATACTAGCATGGCTTGTTTGTGGGGTTGTCTCACAGGGATTTCATGATTTTATTTGTTAAAGGTTGGACAGAGGAACTCTGTGGGATGTCGTGATTTTAATGAGTGTTTAATATAAAGCTGTTTGGGTACCGCGTGAATCGCACTACAGGTATGTTTTAACAGCTGACGAATACATGATGGCTAGTAGCCGGGTAAATTAATATTTTGTATTTTTTGTTTAAGGTGCGGGCCAACGTGCGCAAGACGTTACAGTGGGCTTTCTCTGGGTTCATAACGTTATAGCAGCTAAACCGCTGTGTGGATGTTCCCTTTTGCTGTCTGCATTGTTTGCTGTCTTTTCCGACTTTATCCGACTCGTTACCGTGACTACAACTCTAGCTCAAAGTGAGACGGGCTGTCCCGAGTGTGTCTGTTCTATTGAACTGGTTAACAAGACTCATTGACTCTTTCAGTTCGCGTGTTAACGCGCTGCTGTTCGATCCCTCGCCACATCCATTGTTTACGTCCAGCGCATGCTCCATCAGCTGGTCCGAGGACTGTGGGTCGTTGGCATGGTACCTCATCAACTGTGCTGTGAGCAAATACATTGAGTCATAAACCTCCAGTGGCGCCCAGGTATCAGATCCACCACTTCATTGTCACTAGCTCTTCTATATTTTGTTTTCTTTAAATATCATATCATTTTCCTGAGTTTCTTGTTTTATGGATTAATTTTATATACATTTTCTTTTTCATTGATTTGAGTTGCTGGATATATTATCCATAGATATATATGTATATATTCTGTGTGACCTATTTGGTGTGCGACCAAGTTTATGTATGTGTATGTTTCTTGTGTGGATACCTTGAGGGCAGCCCAAAAGAGGTGTTTCTCTATTTTAACATTGTTGGCTGTTGTGCCCATATCTGTCCACCCAGCATTGTAGGGGTGACCGGATGCGGCACCTCGATTCGATGAGCCAAACTGATGTGGTGAACTCTTTTAACATTGTGTCTTAAATTGCCAGCTGCTCTGTTTAATGTTTTGATATTGTGTGTGTTTTGTGTTACTATTTTTTTGTTCTCTCTTCAGAATTGGGGCAGCCAGTAGCAGGAAATAAGCGTCTCTTCCCGATTGTGGTGGTGGGTTCTTTTGCCTGAATGCTGTGTTCACAGTGAGGTGTGAAGTGAGTGTGCACGTATGATCGCTATTTCCGTTCTGCTAAAGAGAGCCAGCTCCCCATTCTGAAGTGAGCGTCCGTGTCATGTTGTGTTCAGATTATTTTCGATTTATTGGTGTTGTCTTAAATACAATTTGAGGTGTTTTTGAGAATAAAGTTTTGTACTATTTTCTACTCCATGTCTGATATCTGACTCTGATCAACGAACCTCTGAGCCTTATTTAATTAAAGGGCATTTCCCCGGAAAGAGGCCCCCGGGTGGCGTAGTCGGTAACTTTCTTAAATCTTTAGCGTACCTCTAGTCAAAGCTGCCACACACACATGAACTCCTGGAAGTGCTCAGAGTTACCTCTCTCATTCAGATGCGACTGAAGGAAACTCTTTAACTCTGAGATTTTCAGCACCACTCCTTGTTCTTGTCCTTAAAGTTTCCTGGCTTAATGATGCTCAAGACCCCTGTGATGATATCATTTTCACTGCGATTGGCTGCTAATCCCTCATCTATTTGCCTGGTTGCACTTATGTTGCTTATATCAGTAGTACTGTCACTAACACTTACAGTGTACTTACCGAGAAAGTAATATAAGGTAACTACATGGGTTAAGATTAGGTTTAGGGGTAATTTCAGGACTAGTACCTAGTTATTACCTGGTTATTGTAATTACTACAATAAATATAAATGGTAACACTTTACAATAAGTTTCATTAGTTAACATTAGTCAATTAACTAACAATGAGCAATACATTTGTTATAGTATTTATTCATCTTTGTTCATGTTAGTTAATAAAAATACAGCTGTTCATTGTTTGTTCATGTTAGTTCACCATGCATTAACTCATGTTAACAAATACAACCTTTAATAACATATTATTAAATGTTGAAGTTAATATTAACTAAGATTAATAAATGCTGAAGAAGTATTGTTCATTCTTAGTTCTGTTTAACTAAGGTAGTTAACTAATGAACCTTATTGTAAAGTGTTACCATATCAATAAATATATAAATATACATATATAGTATGTACATATAATGTACATATAATGAAACATAAAGAGTTGATTGATTTTCAGACCGCACAAATATTATTTAAAGCAAAAAATAAATTACTTCCAAGAAACATTCAACAGCTGTTTAATATAAAAGAAGATGTGTACAGTTTAAGACAGAAACTTGAATTCAGACCTGCTTGTGCACGAACTAAACGGAAAAGTTACTGTGTCTCTGTATGTGGTGTAAAACTGTGGAACAGTCTACCGATGTTTATTAAGGAATCATCTCAATTGGTACAATTTAAAAAAATGTTTAAAGATTTTTTGTTCATGAGATATAATGTGGTTGAAGAGTTTATTTAATATTTATGTAATGTATACTTCATTTTATTATTTAATTTTGATCTAGGATAATTAATTTTTGATCTAGGATAGGCAAAAAACATAAGCCTTTGGCTTCAGCCTATGCCTTTTTGGTCACAAAATACATTGTGTAAATTGTGTTTTGTTTTTGTTTTTTCTTTATTTGTTGATATGACTTGTGGGTTTGTGACCAAATAAAATCATTCATTCATACATGCTAAACAGGACTGTAAAATAAAGTGCTATGTGAATATGTGTTCCCCAAACTAAAGTGTGACAAATCTTCATATCCCAGTATTTTATTAGACAGTAATTAAGCACATTTTACATGTTTACATATTAACATGTGAAGCTATATCAAAGTCTTCTCTTCATATGCAAAATAAAACATCCTTTACATTAAACAGCAACTAGAAGTGCTATTGAAGCTGATGTTAGTTGTAATTTTTACTCGTTCAAAGATCTGGCTCTTTCACTGGTTTCTCCTGCTGGTATTTCCTGCTCCCTGGTTTCTCCTGCTGGTATTTTCTGCTTCCTATCCTTCACAGTTCCTTGTTTGTTCTCATGGTTGTTAATTAGTACGACACCTGTTTTTTCCCCTTAATTGCTCCCTTGTGTATTTAAGTCTTCAGTTCATGCAGTTTCCACGTTCGGTATTGTTTGTTACTGTGGAAGGCTTATACGATTTCCTAGTGTTTCTCATTTGTTTAGTAAATAATGTTTTGTTTCATCCTTTGTTCGTGTGAGTCTTTAAATGTGACAATGTGTGTGCACCCTTTTATAGTTGGGTATGTGTTCAGAATGAACTAATCGTGAAACTTATGTGAAATAGTACTGTCCTTACCAAAAGTGACTCTGATTAACGCCAATTAAATCTCAGTAAGATTGAACGATTTTTCTGACATCTTTTTGGTTGGATGCTACTACAAGTGATTTGGGCCATAAAGAGCTTTTGAAGCCTCAAGGGGATCTTCATTGTTAAAATGTTCCACACACTTTAAAATCCAACAGTGATTCTTACTAACACTTTTTAGTTAACTTTACTTAATGTCTTACCTTAATTGTAAAAATCTAGTAATCTGTACTATTGACATACTATGCTTTGTTTACTAAGAAAACCCAAGTTAAGATTAATTGATTGGTTTGAGTGTGGTTTTTGAGGCGGAGAAAATCTTAATGGACTTTTCACTCATTTCCTCCACTTCTGCAGTTATTTTTCTCTGTTTGCATTCACTCATTTCCCAAAGTCATCTTGAATGTTGCAAATTTAATGCAACTAAAAAATTTGAGAGAACATCACATAAGCTGACTTCATAAATTGATGTTGATTTTCCTAAAATGTTTTTAGTCACCATTATGGCGATTAGTGATCCCTTTGGTTGGGCATTTGGAACTGAGTAGGGAACGGAGACGTTACGTCGGATGACGACGAATGGGGGGTTTCGCTTAGAAAGCCTATCACCTTTGAGTATATAAAACGAGCCAATGGCAATGAAATGCCATGGGTCTGCGGAATTTGCATAGCGTATCTCCGCCCCAACCTGGGGGTATATAAGGAAGTATGCTGGCAACATGCAGATATGTCTTCGCTGAGGAGCCGAGACTGAACTCAGGCGTTCCCAGCGGTACAGCGGAAGTGGCAGGGAGACGTAACGTCTCCGTTCCCTACTCAGGGAACGAGGGTTACATACGTAACCGAGATGTTCCCTTTCGTGGTCACTCCGAGTTACGTCGGATGACGACAAATGGGGTCCCCAGTCTAATCAAGCCGCCTCGGCTGTCTTCCAGTGCCCTGCGTAAGTCTGAGCTCCCTGTTGTGAGACTAGCACGGACGAAGGAGTCCTACTTAACACAGGAATACCAAGGTACACTGGGAAGCATATCTCAGAGGAAATATGCAATTATGCCCAGCCGAAGGGGGGACTTGGAATACACACATGCAGGGGCTGCATATGGAATATCACTGTCCAGCCGCAGGTGGAATGTTTCAACCCCAGGGGTGGCAAGGTGGCTTGCCGAGGGAAAGACACATGCTCAGAGAGGCTTACAGTGGAAATACACATGTGGGGGTCGCCCAGAGGGGGAACCATGCACATGGAGGCTCCTAGCCAAGCGCAAAAGCTGCTGGTGGCATAACCCTGGTGTTGACGTCGACAGTGCTGGAGGAGACTCAGGGCTTATTAGGCTCACCTGAGGAAATTATCGCACGTATCCCGTCCGTGGATAGGAATGGCGAGCAAGCGAAGACACCTGAGCAGAATCCAGTACCGGCTAGTTGAAGCGAGTACGTGAGAAGAAACTGGCTCCACTCAGAGATTATAGAATCTCGCGAATGTGTTAGGTGTCGCCCAGCCTGCAGCTCAACAGATGTCTGTTAGCGAGACGCCATGCGCTAGAGCCCAAGAGGATGGCACACTCCGAGTGGAGTGGGCCGTCACACCAAGGGGGCATGGTTGACCTTGTTGCTGGTATGCCAAGCAATGGCGTCCACTATCCAGTGGGACAACCTTTGCTTGGAGAGAGCCTTTCCCTTCAGCTTCCCACCATAACAGACAAAGAGCTGGTCTGAGGTCCTGAAACACCGCGTTCTGTCTACGTAAGCACGGAGGGCACGTACTGGACAGAGCAGTGCCAAGGCTGGGTCTGCCTCCTCCAAGGGCAGCGCTTGCAGGTTCACTACCTGGTCTCGAAAGGGTGTGGTAGGAACCTTGGGCACATATCCAGGTCGGGGTCTCAGGATCACGTGAGAGTTAGCCGGCCCGAATTCCAGGCACGCTTCGTCAACCGAAAATGCGTGCAGGTCCCCTACCCTCTTGATGGAGGCCAATGCAACCAGGAGCGCTGTCTTAATTGACAGGAACTTAAGCTCCACTGATTGCAGAGGCTCAAAGGGAGCACTCTGCAGGGCAGTTAAAACCACTGAGAGGTCCCAAGAGGGTACGAGGGGAGGACGAGAAGGATTCAGTCTCCTCGCTCCCCTCAGGAACCTGATGATCAGGTCGTGCTTCCCCAGAGACTTACCATCAACTGCATCGTGATGTGTGGCAATGGCAGCAACATACACTTTCAAGTTGGAGGGAGACAGCCTTCGCTCCAACCCTTCTTTCAGGAAGGAAAGCACGACACTGATCGGGCATTTCGTGGGTTCTTGATGTTTAGAAGAACACCAGTTGACCTAACCCTAACGCATAGGCATATCTCGTGGACGATGCTCTAGCAGAAGTGATGGAAGACACCACCGCTGGTGGTAGGGTACTCAAACCTGCCTCGTCCCGTCCAGGAGCCACACGTGGAGGTTCCAAAGATCGGGACGAGGGTGCCAAAGGGTGCCAAAGGGTGCCCCGTCCCTGAGAAAGCAGGTCCTTCCTCAGGGGAATTGGCCAGGGAGGTGCTGTCGCGAGGAGTACTAGTTCTGAGAACCAGGTCCGGTTGTACCAATACGGGGCAACCAAAATGACCTGCTCCTCGTCCTCCCTGATCTTGCGCAAGGTCTGCGCAAGAAGGCTCACTGGGGGAAACGCATACTTGCGTAGGCCCCGTGGCCAGCTGTGCACCAGTGCATCCGTGCCGAGCGTGCCCTGGGGTCGCAGTGGGACGAGTCGTGGGAGGCAAACAGGTCTACCTGTGCGTCCCCGAACTGATCCCAAATCAGCTGGACCGACTGGGGATGGAGTCTCCATTCTCCAGCGAGAGGCCGAAACCAAGACAGCTCGTCGGCCGCCTGGTTCAGGTCTCCCGGGATATAAATGGCTTGAAGCGACCTCAGATGCTTCTGACTCCATATGAGGAGGTGGCGAGCGAGTTGCGACATACGGCGGGAGCGTAGACCACCTTGATGGTTGATGTACGCTACTGTACTGTCTGATCGGACTAGTACGTGCTGACCCTTGAGCAACGCACGGAAGCGGTGCAGGGCGAGACGTACAGCCAGCAACTCGAGGCAATTGACATGCCAAAGGCGCTGCGGTCCTGTCCAGGAGCCCGCGGCAGCATGTCCATTGCACATGGCGCCCCAGCCCGTGGTGGAGGCATCTGTTGATACAACAACATGCCGGGAAACTCGTTTTAAGGGCACTCCGGCCCGTAGAAAACTGAGGTTCGACCACGGGGTGAAGGTCTGACGGCAGGCCGGAGTCACTGGGACTCGGAGCGTGCCGTGATGCCATGCCCACCTCGGGACTCGATTGCGAAGCCAAAGCTGAAGAGGTCTCATATGAAGCAATCCAAGCGGCGTTACTGCGGCTGCGGATGCCATATGCCCCAGGAGCCTCTGAAATAGTTTCAGTGGAACCGCACTCTTGTCCTCGAACTGGCGAAGACAAGTCAGCAGTGACTGCGCGCGCTCGCTCGTAAGCTGCGCGCACATGGCAACCGAGTCGATCTCCATACCGAGAAAAGAGATCCTCTGCACGGGGCAGAGTTTGCTCTTCTCCCAGTTGACCCGAAGGCCCAGACGAGCTAGGTGCCGGAGCACTAGGTCCCTGTGTTCGCAAACCTGGTCTCGAGAGTGAGTTAGGATAAGCCAGTCGTCGAGATAGTTCAGGATGAGAACCCCGTGTTCCCGGAGGGGAACAAGGGCTGCCTCGACGACTTTCGTAAAGACGCGAGGAGACAGGGCTAGCTCGAAAGGGAGAACAGCGTACTGGAATGCCCGCCCCTCGAAAGCAAACCGAAGAAACGGTCTGTGTCAAGGTAAAATGGAGAAATGGAAGTAGGCGTCCTTCAGGTCGATCGCTGCAAACCAATCCTGCGGCCGCACGCACTGGAGGATGCGTTTGGCCGTGAGCATCTTGAACGGCAGCCTGTGAAGGGAGCGGTTCAAGACGGGCACACTCTTGAGACGGGCAGCGCCGCCCTCCTGCGACCTCCTCCTGCCCAGGGCCGGTGAAGGCCCGAGGGGAGGAGCCGCATGGAGGTGGCCTTGACGGGAAGCAGACCAAGGAGACCACACGGATGGATGACCATCAGTGCAGACGAACCTGAGTCTGCTTCTGGTGGCCGAAGCCACCCCGCCGAAGAGCCCAGCCTGGGACATGGGGGAGCTGAGAAAATGAATTCTCAGACCCCCTCACATCAACCTGGCTAAGCCCATGTCTGGACCACTCTAGTGGACACCACCTGGCCCAGGATCACGCAGGTACCGATGTCGCCCGAGAGCGAGGTCAGTAGTGTGCGCGGCGGAACGACCAGGCCGGGCATGCTGGGCTTGCTATTTTTTATTATTTTAGTATTGTACCACACTGTAACCCTCAGATCACCCTGGCCACCAGCCAAAGTATCCCGTTGGAAGAGATAGATTGGGGTGTGGCAGAGGGGACTCTACCCACACTGAGATCATTGAGTCTCGATCTATAAACATTGCGATGGTCATGTTCCCGCAATGAAAACATGACTCATCCACGAGCGCTGCCGACGGTGATTAAGCCCAACACGCGAAACAGCGCTCGTGACCGTTAGGCAGATGAATCACGCACCCACATCCAGTAAATACACGGGCGAACCGTCTTGAAAAAGACGTGCCGCGTGCAGCTCTTTTAGAGAGGAAAAGCTCAGCAGAGTGCTGAAGCGCCCAGGGAGAAACACACTCACTGTCGGCAGATCACTGCACAAAACAGCAGCAGGCAATGCGATCTCGCTGGAACGCGCCATCACACAAACACACTGAAGAGCCGCTCGTCTCGTAGAATGAAGATGATTCAGAATGGCTTGTAGGAGTGAAGAGAACTCTTGGCTCCGAAGCGAAAACATTTCTGCATGTTGCCAGCGTACTTCCTTATATACCTCCAGGGTGGGGCGGAGATACGCTATGCAAATTCCGCAGACCCATGGCATTTCATTGCCATTGGCTCGTTTTATATATTCGAAGGTGATAGGCTTTCTAAGCGAAACCCCCCATTTGTCGTCATCCGACGTAACTCGGAGTGACCACGAAAGGGAACAAGTATTTGATACACTGCCGATTTTGCAGGTTTTCCCACTTACAAAGCATGTAGAGGTCTGTAATTTTTATCATAGGTACTCTTCTACTCTGAGTGACGGAATCTCAAACAAAAATCCAGAAAATCACATTGTATGATTTTTAAGTAATTAATTTGCATTTTATTGCATGACATAAGTATTTGATACATCAGAAAAGCAGAACTTAATATTTGGTACAGAAACCTTTGTTTGCAATTACAGAGATCATACGTTTCCAGTAGTTCTTGACCAGGTTTGCACATAATGCAGCAGGGATTTTGGCCCACTCCTCCATACAGACCTTCTCCAGATCCTTCAGGTTTCGGGGCAGTCTCTGGACAATACGGACTTTCAGCTCCCTCCAAAGATTTTCTATTGGGTTCAGGTCTGGAGACTGGCTAGGCCACTCCAGGACCTTGAGATGCTTCTTACGGAGCCACTCCTTAGTTGCCCTGGCTGTGTGTTTCAGGTCGTTGTCATGCTGGAAGACCCAGCCACGACCCATCTTCAATGCTCTTAGATTTCGCGATACATGGCCCCATCCATCCTCCCCTCAATACGGTGCAGTCGTCCTGTCACCCTTTGCAGAAAAGCATCCCCAAAGAATGATGTTTCCACCTCCATGCTTTACGGTTGGGATGGTGTTCTTGGGGTGGTACTCATCCTTCTTCTTCCTCCAAACACGGCGAGTGGAGTTTAGACCAAAAAGCTCTATTTTTGTCTCATCAGACCACATGACCTTCTCCCATTCCTCCTCTGGATCATCCAGATATGGTCATTGGCAAACTTCAGACGGGCCTGGACATGCGCTGGCTTGAGCAGGGGGACCTTGCGTGCACTGCAGGATTTTAATCCATGACGGTGTAGTGTGTTACTAATGGTTTTCTTTGAGACTGTGATCCCAGCTCTCTTCAGGTCATTGACCAGGTCCTGCCATGTAGTTCTGGGCTGATCCCTCACCTTCCTCATGATCATTGATGCCCCACGAGGTGAGATCTTGCATGGTGCCCCAGACCGAGGGAGATTGACCGTCATCTTGAACTTCTTCCATTTTCTAATAATTGCGCCAACAGTTGTTGCCTTCTCACCAAGCTGCTTGCCTATTGTCCTGTAGCCCATCCAGCCTTGTGCAGGTCTACAATTTTATCCCTGATGTCCTTACACAGCTCTCTGGTCTTGGCCATTGTGGAGAGGTTGGAGTCTGTTTGATTGAGTGTGTGGACAAGTGTCTTATATACAGGTAACGAGTTCAAACAGATACACTTAATACAGGTAATGAGTGGAGAACAGGAGGGCTTTGTAGAATTGAAAATAATCCAAGATATTTTAAATGAACATAGATATTTGCTTGACTGTTTTTCTACCCCCTCTTCCTACCACAATAACCATTTGGAGTTTCTAAAGGCACAGAGGGGCTGATAGTGATCTCGCAAGATTTGTGTACTTTGGGGGTCGATGAATTGTCACACCTTTAGTACAGTGGGGGACGTGCAATTATCTGATTGGTCAGTTTGAATGTCTCACAGTTGGGTTTTAGTCACATGGTCAGGGAAAGGATAAAAGAAGGTTGAAACTGTTGCCCTGTCTCTTGGATGCTCTGGCTTTCTTCTTCTCTGGGTCCCTTTCTTAAGGGCTCTCTCTCTTTACCTCCTCCTTCCTCTTACTCTCTCTCTCTCTCTCTCTCTCTCTCTCTCTCTCTCAGGTAACATTTTTTCATATGTGCTGGGTAAGATTAATGGTATAAGTTATCATCATCTCATACATCTTTTTTGTAACTATTTTAAGTGTAACCATAACCATATTTTGTCATTAAACCTTTTCAATTACAACTAATGTGCTAACTAGTTTTGATTTGGTATTGACTTCGAAGTGCTACATATTGCAATACAATATCGTCACTCTCTATAGCAACGCTCTCCCACAAATATTAAGTTATTGTAACTGCGCTTATTTCCGTCGTTGGTATAAGTGGCAGTGGGTGGTATAGACAAGAAATGTGCAGTTTTCTACCATCTTGCTAATAACGTTTCTTTAGTCATTCGGCAGTTCTTGCAGCTTGAACCACTGCAGGAAATCCATCCTTACAGCTTCTTAAAGAAAAACTAACAGGTCTGTGAGAGCCGGAATTATTACTGGTTGGTAGATGATCAAATACTTATGTCATGCAATAAAATGCATATATATATAATGTATGTATTATTATGTATATATATATATATATATATATATATATATATATATATATATATATATGAATGATGTATAACATAACTATATTTCATGTCAATTAATGATCTTTTATAATTTTGTTGCTAACACTTATGTCCTAAACACCTTGTGAAACTTTTAATTGGGTTTATATAATCCCTCTATATTTGTGACAATCTTGCAATTGATCATACTTGAGTCACACAGACTTCAACATTCAGCCTGCAAAACACAACAATGGTAACAATTATATTTTATTTAAAGTAAATTATCAAGTACTCTCTACAGTTCTTTTTTAGTTACTAGAACTCTTGTGTAAGTACTATTCATATTTCACTTTACTTTTTTTTTTAAGGCAATCGATTTGCATGCTTTTTTTTAAGTAAGCACAACTAATTAGATTTTACAGTGCAGATAAGGCATACAAAAAAATAATCATTTGATGTAGGCTACAATGAACGCAGTGAACATATTCATCAACAATTGGAGGAAGTATGGCAAACAGTGACATTATCAAGAACATGGCGTCCCTCCAAAATTGATAAGAAGACAAAGAGGGAACTGGTCATGGATGCTATCAAGAGGCCTACAGCAACATTAAAAGAGTTACAGCTCGTTCCAGCAAGAACTGGTTGCTCCCTACATGTGACAACTATATCCTGTATTCTTCATCGGTCTGGACTTTGAGACACAAGCCTTTTCTGACAAAAAAAACACCCAAGCCTGGCTATTCTTTGCAAAAACATATATCAAGTCTCCGTAAACCATGTGAACGGTCTGATGAGACCCAAATTGAAGCTTTTGGCCCAGGTATGTTGGGTGCAAAAACATGTTTGTAAACTAAAACCACACCAACGTTCATATTTATAAAAACGGTCTTTGACATGGAAAAGTGCTTAGTCCCATATCAGGTTTTGAGCAGATGTACTCACTTTTCCTTGTGGCAGATAGTCAGAGAACTGCGGGTATATGGAAATCTAAGCAATTCTTGCCGCTCGCCATTCTCAAGTAAAGCATCTGGATGTTGACTGGTGTTTTTTATGTTAATGACATTAAATAGGCGGCGATTAAAAGGCAGAGATGTTAAACCAGAATGGGAAAACAAGTCAAGATGTGCCAAGCAGATAGACTTCTGTCCAAACAGACTGAGTGCTGTAATAAAATCAAAGTGCTTCAAATAAATATTTGTTCAAAGCTGTGCACACTTACGCAGTAAGTTATTCCCAGTTTTATATTTTTATATTTTTTCTCTGAAATGTGTCACTTTGGTTTTAAATGGCATTGCATAGGTTGTCATTTTTACATAAATATGCAAAAGTTCTGATATGATTCATCACATTTTTTACATCACAAAAAACAGGGGTGTGTAGACTTTATTTATATATATATATATATATATATATATATATATATATATTTGAATTATACATATTTGCACATATATCATCTTCAAACTTTTGTATATTGTTTTCTGAACACATTACTTTTATGTATTGTATACAGTATTTACTATGTAGTGCAATGAATGTTTTCAATTGTTATATATTTTTCCGGTAAAACTTTAGAATACTGTTTTGTCATTTTTTTATTTTTATTATTTTTTTATTATTTAATTATTTAATCAGGGACAGTACACATTAATAGTACATAACAATTTGTAAAATGCGCCAGATTTAGCCAACACTAATTTTCATCCGTTGTCCCTTTTGCAGGTTGATGTTAAGGACATACAAAACACAACACAAGAATAATAATAAAAAAAACACCATACCAGAATATCTATAAATGTTCACAATTTTGATTCAACATTAACCATATTTTCAGCTTTTTTGAGAAACCACAATGACCTGTTATCGGCAGTTATTAATGAATAACTACACAGGAACAAATGAGTAATGCAATATTAACATTCTAGTAACTACTATTTACTAATAACTAATATGTCACATCACATGCGTACACTCTGCTGACACGTCAGGGCTGTGTTGTGGTCATGTCTAGGAGCAGTTAATTCATCTGATCTGGATACGGCCCGGATCCGGCTGACTACAGTAAACCTCGGGATAAACTAACATTTAGCTAACATTAGCATAGACACCATTCTTCTTATGATATAACGAGTTCATCAGGTGTTATGGGAAGTGTTCTGGCTGACCTAATTTATGCAGTCTAATTTTACATGTAGAAATTGATAAAATGTTATGTGTATGCCACGTTAAAGAGATGTGTTTTTAGTCTAGATTTAAACTGACAGAGTGTGTCTGCTTCCCAAACACTGCTAGGAAGACTGTTCCAGAGTTTTGGTGCTAAATAGGATCTATCATCACCAACAGTTGATTTTGATATTCTAGGTATTATTAACTGGCCGGAATTTTGAGATCGCAATAGACGTGAAGGACTATAATGCATTAAGAGCTCGCTCAAGTACTGTGGAGCTAAACCATCTAGTGCTTTGTTAGTAATCAGCAATATTTTAAAATGTACGATGTTTAATAGGGAGCCAATGCAGTGTTGACAGAACTGGGCTAATATGGTCATACTTCCTGGTTCTGGTAAGAACTCGAGCTGCTGCGTTTTGGACCAGCTGTAGTTTGTTTATTAAGCATGCAGGGCAACCACCCATAATAGCATTACAATAATCTAGCCTTGAGGTCATGAACGCATGAACTAACATTTCCTCATTTGTCATTGAGAGCATTTGTCATAATTTAGACATATATTTAAGATGAAAGAATGTGTTTTTACAGATGTTAGGAATGTGTCTCGGTGTCAAAGAGCACACCCAGGTTCCTAACTGATGACGAAGACTTGACAGAGCAGCCATCAGTCGTTAGACAGGTTATTACGTGTGGGGGGGGGTTTGGTCTAATAATTAGAATCTCTATTTCCTATTACTTAATTCTAAAAAAAACAATCATATTATCATACCTTCCAGAGGACGACTAAGAACTACTATACAGGTTCAACATTAATGTAAATAATGCATAATGTGTAATTAATTCTAAAGTGAAGATCATGGGAACCCACCAGTAGTGACTCAAGTGTTACCAAATAATATCAGAAGGAATTACAATCCAAAACCTTACAATGACTTACAATGACAATGATGAGTCATCACCAGGGATCTGTCATGCTTTTCACTTTAGAATACTGATCCAAATAATTAGTAATTCCTTCTGAAGGATTTGGTAATACTTGAGTCATTATTGTCACATTATGAATTTGTTTTTGTCATGTCTTCTGTTCCATTCATGCCTGAGTTTCATAGTTTTCTAGTATGGTAATTGTTCTGAATATAAGACAACCCTTATTTCAAGATGTACCTTGAAGGCCTTTTGAAGTCAAAATCTTTTCTTTTTAAAGAAAATTCTTTATTTGAAAATAATTTTCATATTGCATTTTTTTTAAATATTTAAATGTTTAATTTGGCACGTCTTATATTTGGATCTGTTCGTTCTGTTCCCTGACTGTTTGTTCACATAGTTACACATTGTTTGATTCATTCAGTTCAGATGTTCCTTGTTTTTTAGCCCTTGTGTTTGCTCTCTATTTATACCCTCAGTTTTGGTTTGTTTCTTTGTCTGGCGTTAGTCATATTTTAGTTGTGTGGTATTGTTGTCCCTTGCAATTTCTTGGATTTAAGTAGACTTGTAGTCAAGACCGCCTAAACCGAGACCAAGACACTACCAAGACCAGAGGGTATCGAGACCAAGACAAGACCAAGACCAAGACCAAGACAGACCAAGTCAAGACCAAGACCAAGTCGAGACCAAGACCGAGACCAAGTCGAGACCGGAGGGGGAAAAAAACAGTGTTGAAGCTAAGCAACTTGTATGAATTCAAGAATAGCAGCATTCTAGGGTTCAGCCGCAGTTTACATTCAATACATATTAGACGGTATTACTTCAACTACACAGGCAGAACAATACATAGACAGACCATGTCATGTGTGTGACTGTGATCTCACTGTAAATGTTTATGCAGACTGGGTGAGATCAACTATGTGTAGCAATTGCATGACGGCTGTTACTGCACTATTAGAGGATTGAGACTCCCTTAACTTTTGTGTACTGTTGAGGACTGACATGACTGGTACTGATTGGTTCATCTGACAAAACATCAAACACCTCCAACACAATCTTGCTCCTCCAACAACTGTCTAAAGAATGAGAAATATGTAACCAATTGAAAATATACTTAATGTGTAGATGAAATCGTAAAATCAAATTAAAGATACACAATTGTAAACTTGGATTAGGCCTAATGTTTAGTCAACACAGCGGAGATATGCATATGATATTTAAAAGACCATTTATTTAGTCTAACACCATCTTAAATACAATACTGTAATCAAACAACACACACACACACACACACACACACACACACACACACACACACACACACATCAAAGTCACAAATTCATCTAAGCAAATGCCTGCCTATCTCTGCCGATTTCGGAGTCTCCAAATTAATCCATTCTGCAACTTTTAAATACATAATTACATTTTTAAAAACTAAATTATAAGCTGAAGTGCAGGATCCGAAAGTTGGTCGTTTTGTCGCTATGGTTACACACACACACACACACACACACAGTTGGCGGTGCGCTCAAAGTCATCTGTCAGTTGTGCAGTTACCCAAAATCTCCTTAATGAAGATAAAACCCATCATGTCACTGATATGTGTTTTTTAAATCAAGTGATCAAAGTGCTCGTTGCCGCGGCGATCAGTGGCGCGGATAAAGTGTTTTCTGGTGTGGCTCGCGCACACGCCGAACTTTCAGTCGGACGCGCGCTTCAATCCGTTCCGTTGCGGATAATAATGTTGCATTATCGAACGTTGTGTCATCGTGGATATTGTAGTATTGTATTGCTAAATCCCCCGACCACTATGTCGGTCTGAGACAGCGAGACCTAGACAAGACCGAGAGGTCCGAGACCAAGACAAGACCAAGACCAAAGACCGTCAAGACCGTGACAAGACCGAGACCACGTAAAAGTGGTCTCGAGACCGGTCTCGAGACCAAGACCGGTCTCGAGACATACATCACTAGATTTAAGTTGTTGGATTTAAAATAAACACTCTTGGATTTGTACTCCATCTTCGAGAGTGTTCAACACAGCAACCGTTGACGTTACTTGTGGGTTACCATTACCTTCACTTCACATTAATTATGAACCTGTATATAGTAGTTCTTAGTAGTCCTCTTATAGGTGTGAAAAAACAGTTGTTATTGATTATCTAATAATGAACTACCACATTCGACTAAGCACTATTACTTACTAATTCCTTAATCAAAGTTTATTGTTAGCTAATAGTAGTAACTGTAATGTTAATATAATATTATACGGGACAGTATTCTGAAGTGTTACATTTTTCCTTGTGTTCTGTATATTGTTCCATGTGTTTTGTGTGTTCTGTTTTTATTGTCTTCACTGATTTTGTTTGGTTCTACTGCAAACAGCATGAAAACTTGGCATTGTGAAGTCATTGTATAAGACCAACTTTGATGTTCATGACAAAACAAATCTTCATATACCAATATTTTATTAAACAGTAATCTCATGCATACAGTTTCTAATTTCGCAATATACACAAAGCATTCTTTACAAAGATAATATTTAAATGCATTTTCATTCACTCTGGTTGAATTGCTTGTTGATGTTTACTCTTAATCAACAAAGGAATGAGCCATTGAAAGAATATATAAATAGCAATAAATTAAAAGAACAGTTCAGTATTACAACACATTTAAACCTTCAAAACCATTGGCAAACATACAGTAAATTCACACAGCACTACAGTAACAGGTTTATGTAGCTATAACGCTCACTTAATATGAGCTTTAACATTGCTCACGTAATGTTTTCAGGGTGATACTTGCTCAGAATAACTAATAATGCATTTGAGCAAGTGCGATCAAAATTGACTTGTTTACATGTGTCAAAGTTTTCTCTTCATGTGCAAAATAAAACATCCTTCATGTTAAAGATAATAATTAGAGGTTGAAGCTGATTTTAGTAAAAATCCTATAGCATGTTGCTTTTTACTCGATCAAAAATCTGCCTCACTTTCAAAGCAGGTACACAACCTTCACGGAGAATGCTGATAGTTCCTAGAAATGAACAAAATGCATGTTATTATTAATAATGGATTATATATATTACTATGATATAAGCTCTTTGGGATATCAGTTTACCTTCATCAATTTTGAGGCAGTTCACTACAGTTGACGCAATCACCTCATTAGATTCTCCATCACACAGGACTCCTTCAATCTTGTGGCCAAGACGGCTGTTTCAGGACAAAAGAAAACAATGCTCCAATTAACCCTTGAGACCAGCAATCAGGCGACACTGCCAAATCTAACATGTGTTTCTATTGCAATTATTGTTTTAATATAAAATGTCATGACCAGCAGTGAATACATCCTTCCTAATAATAAAGTTGGCTTCTTTAATATAAGAGGTAAACCTTTGATCGTAGAACACACTGCTAATTGTGCCTAACATTAGAGTATTGTGGTTTGTTGTTTCAAGGTAACAGCCTGAATTATGTAAAATCTCAAACCTTAAGTTTGGCTACATTATTTAATAATTTAATACAATTCCGTGTACAATGCATTTGATTTGTGAACTTTGTATTCCTTCACAGTAGCCTCTAACTATTGTTGGGCTTTTTAAACTTACTTGATGACCATATCATGATGTGTACTGTCAGCTTCTCCACTGGGATTGGCTGATGTAATGGCCAATGGACCGGTGAATTCACACAGGTGAGCAGTAGCAGTGTGGTCAGGTACTCTTATCATAATGCTTTCTCTGGTCCCCACACGGTCATATGCAGGACCCACACCTGTGAACAATAGGACCATTGAAAATGATTGGAGATAATAGATAATCATTACAGATTCCTGAAAACGTTCTCTCAGTAAAGTTTTAATTTGGTTTGTTGATCCCAAGATTGATTAAAGTTAGAGTTAGGGTTAGGTTAGGTGTAATTACAAAATGTTAATGCATGTTTAAAACCTTACCGAGTTTGAGGAGCCAGTCGCCTTTCGGGACAATGCAACTAATGCCTCCCGGGTAGACGTTTCTCATGAACTCCCACAGCAAAGGACTGAAGGGAGGTTTGGCTGCCACAAGTTGCTCCACACTTGAGATACAGATACAAATTGGCTTTTCTGCAGGACGGTCCTACCGAAGAGAAAGGTTTATGAGTCAGTGGGTCAGCTGACAAAGCACACAGGCAGCTGATCATTTGTAAAATAATATTATGTTTCAAAGTGTTTGTGTTGCCGTGTACTTTGATACTGTAGATCTTCTCAATTGCACTGGGGTTCTTGCATGAAGCAGCCAATGCATAGACTGTATCTGTAGGGATACCACACACTCCATTGTTTTCCAACAATTTTGCAATCTTGAGGAGTCCGCTGGTTTCCCGAGACTTAGCAATGAAACATGGATATGTGGTCTCAGATTTCTTCTTTTTCTTGTCCTTCGAAAAAAGCAGAAGTTAATCAGTAGGAAGGTTTTGTCTAACCATGAATGTATAACATAATTAAACTTCACAAGCACTTTGTCATCATTATTAAAATGTAATACCTTGATAAGGGAAGGTCCAACTGGTATCAGGGTCTTGGAGAAGATGGCATTCACAAGGGATGCTAGCATGCCATACAAACATATGATGGCGAAAATTGCTAGCATAGCAACTAAAGAAAGAGTTTCAAGAAAATGTGAGGTAACTTGTACACATTGTTTCATTTCTTTACAATCCTTTTCTTAACAAAATGTATTTCTGTACCTTCTAACTGATAGGGTAGTCTTCTAAATGTAGAGAGGAGAAAACAAACTATGATGACCTCCATGACAGTGGTCAATGCCAAGAGAACTAGATTGCCATAGGTTGCTGTAAAAAAAGAAGAAGGTCCAATTCACAATCCTTTAAATGGCAAAAGTCAGAAGTGAGGATGTATATAATGTATTAGTAAACAAACCTACCAACTAGAATCAAGAAAGCATTAATGACCAGGAATGCTATTGCCCCAGCTGCAAATCCGTTTGCTGACTCTGTGGATATTTGCAAGCGATGTCCTGCAGGTAAAAAATATGAATCTTAGAGTTCTACCCACATTTTTAGCCAAGTATTTTTTTTAATCTTACATTTCCATACCTGCAAACCTAAACCAGCTCCAAGTTGCCCAAATAGCCACATAGAACGAGGGAATGACAGAGCCAAATCTCTGGCCACCTAGTACTTGTAGTCGACTGACGTAGGCCTGGATAATAGCTCCTGGGATGAGTACCCAGGGAACAGTGAGGTCGAAAAACGCCAGGCCGGACTGACTGCTGTGAATGGCTGAGAGTGCGGCCACTCCATTGCAAAGGTAGAATAAAGCATCGGGGAGCTGTGCACCTTTATCTTCAGGCTCATCCAGTTTAGATCTCTTCAGGTAACTGAGATATTTCTGCAGGGATTCAGTGGAGACAGGCTGGGGTCCAACTGGAATCAAGGACTTCTCAGCAATAGTGTTGATGAGGCGTGCAAAAGTGCCGTAGAAGGATAAGAGAGTGAAGAGGGAGCAGGTCACTCCAAAAAAGATGTAGTACCTGTCGATGGGAATCTGGGAGATGGTTGATATGGTCACCAGGACAAAAAACGAATTGTGAACTAGCTCAAGAGTGTCTTTGTTTAGACTTGCCACGCAGAAAACCAAAGCAGCAGACAGGAAGAACCAGTTGCCAACCATGGCATGCCTTACTTCACCAGCTTCAGTCCGGCCAATGGTTTCTGTAACCACAAACTCTTCCCAGGTCTTCACCAACCAAAACACGCAGTGCAGGCCAAACTTGGTTGCATGGTAGCAATCTTGACGCAGATATGCATAATAGCTTGATAGAAGCTGAGCAGCAGAATTAATGCTTATCCAGATGGCAGCTACTGGGATCGACGGGAAGTAGCCAAAGGCGTAGAATGCGAATATAAATGGTGAGACTGTGTCGCAGAAGAATCCCAAGGCCATAGGTTCGGCATATTTTGTGTTCTTCTTCTTCTCTTGGCCCAAGCTTTGGGAGCTGCTAGCATTGGTGGTTCCTAGGAGCAGCACATTAAAGAGAGGGTTTCCAAAACCCTTCAGCACGTAGCGTTGGGCCAATCCCTTGATTAGCAGTGCTGATGAGCCATATATGGCAAAGAGCAGGATTAGGAGCTCCAGAATCCCAGAGACCACTAAAGCCCACCCTCCTACCAGACCCACAGCCTCAAATATCAGTGTGAGGGTGATGGCCCCAAACACAAAGGGCATGATGTAGTTTACTGTTGCTGAACAGAAGGCCAGTAGAAAGGAAAGCAGGATGTAAGGTACCAGCCCAGCTATGGCAGACTCCTTGATGTACATTGGAATGTCGGTGTTATTGACACTAGTGTTTGTGAGCAGATTTTGAAATGTGCTGTTTATCATTGTTGATTCATTAAATAGGTTTGGACTTTGTTGGTTGGCACCTAGAAAAATTCTTGTGGCCCCATAGCTCCCCCACAGAGCTGCGTATCCTACAAATGACGTTCCACTCAGATGGTCATATTTTCGGAAAGACAGCAAACCTGCCACAAGCTGACACACTCCACCAATCAGAATGAGATGAACACCTGTATAAATTGACATAAGATGCAAAGAAAGGGATGCATGATGTTCAAGGAAGTAAGCTGTCTGGTGTATTGCACAAACTAAACCAGCAAAAATGCATTATTTTCTGCTATTAGCATATAAATGTATAATCTTACAAGTTGTTTGTAAATTAAAATGACAAAACAATGACCTGCTAGTATGTTCTCCACTCCCTCTGCAGGAATGCCAGTCCTGGCCCCATGGAAGTTCTGCAGTAGGACCAGGAATGCACTGATGCCATTGGCAAGGAGCCCAAGCACTCCAGGCTCACCATAAAAACTTGCCGGAAAGTCACTCGCCGATGCCATGAACTTCCCCTTAAGTGTAGCTTTTGCTGATAGAATTAAGTTGGATAATATATAAATATATGATCATAAAAAATACAAATTCTAACATTTGTGGCAAAATGATATTTTGATCAGTCAAACATTGACAATATTTTTTCCTGATTTTATCAGCCCAAATTAATTGACATTATGAACGTATCCAGGTTAATAAAAGTTACTTATAACTGATTGATATAAGCCATTTAATCAGCATGCTAAAAAGTACTTTCTGTATTCTGTACTTTTAGTGGTGGGACATATATACATCTACAAACATGTCTACAAATAAATTTAGTCTATGTGATATAAAATATTATTAAAAACCTTCATAAAATGAAACCTGTCAAAGCCTCGTTAAGATGTGCCAAAAGACTTATCTCTTGAGTGAGCACTAAACAGCCTATTTATGGGTGTGTTTAGTTTCATATTCTCCCTCCCCCTCCGTAAGTAAGCAACGTAGTTGTCTATTCAGCAAACAGCTGAGCAGGAGGCAAAAGCTTTTCACATAGTGGATGTTTTAGTTTTCAGGCTTTAAAACTAAAACTGCCTCTCTGACACAGATGTGACTGTTGGCTGAAGATTTATACTATTACGGTCTAGGTGACGGTACAGTTTCATCTCAAACAGCCAGCAGACAGGTGTCATCATACACAGATAGCTGTCTGTGGACAATGCTTGAGGATAAACTCACAGTAAGTTTGAACAGACTTTTATGTCAACTTTTCAACATGTTTTTAACATAGTAACGTAATCATAACTGAGTGAGCAATGAAATGTTAATGTTATTGTGTATATTTACAATATTATATGTTCCCACAAAGATAGTAATACCAGAAGTTTTTGACCTTGTGAGGACTTTTTATGAAGAAAACAGTATAAATCATAATAAATGTTTTTGTGAAAATGTAAAAATTCTGAAAGTTTTCTGTTATTGGGTAGGTTTATGGAATAGAATATACAGTTTGTACAGTATAAAAATCATTATGTTTATGGAACATGCCTGTATACGCACATATACACTTTAAATAAATAGACACAACTACATTAACATTTTTTAAAAAAGACATAAGAAACTTACCTAATGAGAATCCTTGATCTGTAATGAAGTATTGAGATGCTTGCGAAGAAAGCTTTAAGTTTATAGAAGCATCCTCATGGATGCTGGGAGGAGTTACAGTGATGTCAACCAACCCTTGGTCTTACCAACGATGACATCATTGACCCTTTTCACAAGACAGTTTGTTTCCTGCTGCGAAATCCCACCTATGAACCTAAAAATAAACTAAAACTTGGGAATTCCAGCCCTTCCTCAGTTCTTCAGTGGGTGTGTCATCATCTTTTGTGGTCCAGGACTGTATAAAAAAGGAGATTTTAACACACCTGACTCTAGCACATCATCCTCATCGACCTTCATTCATTCCATCTCGACACTGAGATAGGGAAAAGAAGACAGCCTTTCTTCAACTTCGAATCAACAAACAGAGATATCAAGCCTCTTCGTATCCAGATTCTGAACAAAAATTGACAACATGCTTTCAGTTGCACAGGTAGAGAACATTTTGTGCTATCATGTTGTCATAGATGTGTAATTTCTAGATTTATGTGTGATTGCTCGGTGTATAAAGAAAAAATAAAGTGTAAGTTTTATAAATTACGGGATTTTTTTATGAAGTGTCTTATTGAAGCCAAACTGTTTAGAATTAGAGTTTAATAGTTTTTTTTTTTTTTTATGTTTCATGTAAGAAAAAACTTTCAGAAAATATTACTAAATAAAGAAGGTTTTTATATTGTATTTGACTAGGCTTTTTAGCAGTGCTTTTAAGGTACACTTAAAAGAGAACAAATCATACACTATACACTAACTAAATATACTGTATGTACATACTATAGAGCTGAGACACTCAAATATAATTGTTTGCACACAGAGATCTACCAGATGCCTGTCTGCTTTTTCTGCTGCTCGAGGACTCCATAAGTCTGCACTAGATGGTGAGCAAGCTCTACTTGTCACAACCTTATTTTCAGTAAACTGCTGTTTGTTAACTCATGGCAGAAAAGAAAAGTGAAAGTCTAGACTTTTATTTAGGGTCTGAAATTTAGATAAACATTAATATAGACTGAATCGGCTAATCTAGGATAGTCACTGGCACTCCGGATGAGTGCTATCCAGCAAAGGAAATTGTTTCAGTGTTCATTTACACTGTCTCTTGTCTGTTTTTAGTGGCAGAGCGTCCTGCCCCTGAGGAAACAGTGACCAGCAGCTTTGGCAGGTTTATTCAGAGCGTACAACCAAGGCATCTGTCACCAATCGTGCTGCAGCGCAGCAAACGCATGATTCTGGACAGCATCGGCGTTGGGCTTTTGGGAAGTAACACTGAGGTGTTTGAACTGGCCCTTCAGCACTGCCAGGTAGGGCACAATGCCAATAGTAAATAATAGTAACCTTTAGAGAAAACAACATGTTTTTCAATCATTGAGAGAAAAGCATTTTTCAGTAGAATTGAGTGATGCCAAGATTTAACAGAGTGCAATTCTTCCCTGGACATGTTTTATCAATGGTGTACTGTACAGAAAGTGATGTCGGACACTTCTAATTTGTTTGTTGATGTATGAATGAGTTGGATCTAATGACCATTCATTTGTCCTCTTCCCCAAGCACATGTATGCTTCTGATGACGTCAGCTTCGTCTATGGGCGCCAAGGAGTGAAGCTTTCTCCAACCCTTTCAGCTTTTGTCAATGGAGTTGCAGTAAGTATAATGAAGTGCATTGTGATGTCATTGCAGTTCTTAGTTTATCTTACACTGGAAATTTGCAGAAATTCCTGTTCTGCAGATCCTGAAATTAGTATCCAGCCAGACAGTCAATTAAGCATGAAATTATAAACTTGTTTTGTAACATTCATCATCATTCCAAATGTGGAGAAGAGAAAAAAAAATAACTCTAATAAGTCATGAAACCTCAGAAACTTTTATGGTCTACAGCAACATCCATGCTAAAGTCTAATATGTAAACCCTCTAAATAATGTGTGTTTAATCACTAACACTTCAGGAAGTGTGTCAGTCATCTGGGTCATCTGGAAGATTATAGAAACAAGACAGACCGGGTTATTTGGTCTTGCTCATACTATTGATAGTCATGCACAGCTTTTTCCTTTTCCCTGTGGCATTTTGGCTACGCTAGTGAAGCTATCTTCTGAGACTATGTGCAGTGAGATTTAGAAACACAAACCATCATCCCAGGACAGCTACAATAAAGAGATACTCTAGACATTGATTGACATGTTGGTTTTCCACAGGCTCACTCAATGGACTTTGACGACACTTGGCACCCTGCAACCCACCCCTCTGGAGCGGTTCTGCCAGCACTGCTGGCTATAAGTGACATGTTGCAAAAGAACAGCAAACCAAGTGGGCTCGACTTTCTAATTGCCTTCAATGTGGGCATCGAAGTACAGGGTCGACTGATGAGATTCTCCAGGGAGGCTCACAACATCCCTAAGAGGTTAGAGTCAATTTCTTTGTCTCATTCTCAACTAAAAGGACTGAGAGCGATAACTATATTTCTAAGTACAGCACAGCCTGAATATGGCAGTATAACAGCATGGGTATTGTCTGAGGTCATAGACAAACAGAGAGCTAGGTGGGTAAGAACACTGCAGATTCCATGTGAAAGGTTGTCAAGGCTCCTTCAGACAGGTGTTTATGCAGAGCAGTTCTGTTTGTGCTCCGAGAATATAGTTAAACACTTATAATTTGTTATTTCCTGAGTACTCTGAAAACAGAATCCACCTGTGTTCTAGAATAATGTCTGGTAGCTATAAAGTGTAAACAAAAAAAATATTGTGATTTATTGAGTACAAGATAATTTTATTGGCGCTAGCAAAGGATATTCATTTTGCTATTACTATTTCAGACATTTAGGGGATTTTACCAGGGCAAACAATAGAAAAGAACAGAGTCATATTTAGAGGCCAGGATGGGCTTGGGATTGGATTTACAGTTGTGGAGAGCTTTGCACAGGCAAGCACCACTTATATTCTGATCAGCTGATCAACATTTAGACAGTTTTGTGGCTCTGTAGTGTCTTGAGAATGGCCAAGCTTGTAAAATAACGACTGTGCTCTTTCTCTGTCTTCTCTGCTAGGTTTCATCCTCCCAGTGTGGTGGGAACTCTGGGTAGTGCCGCTGCCTGTGCTCGCCTCCTCTCTCTGGACCTCAATCAGAGCAGTAATGCCCTGGCCATCGCTGCATCTTTGGCAGGTGCGCCAATGGCTAACGCCGCCACACAATCCAAACCTCTACACATCGGAAACGCATCGCGCCTCGGGCTCGAAGCAGCCCTGCTGGCATCTCGTGGGTTGGAAGCAAGTCCTCTGGTCCTGGATGCAGTGCCTGGCGTAGCTGGCTTCAGCGCTTTCTATGAAGACTACGCCCCGCACCCCATCCCGTCCCCCGAGAGGGATGAGCACAGCTTCCTCTTAGAGGAACAAGACATCGCTTTCAAGCGCTTTCCCGCACACCTGGGGATGCACTGGATCGCTGATGCTGCCGCTGTTGTGCACAAGACCCTGGTTGGCCTGAGAGGAGGCAGCGTTTCTCCAAACCTGGTGCAGGATATCCTGCTTAGGGTGCCGCTCTCCAAGTACATCAACCGTCCATTCCCGGAGACAGAGCACCAGGCGCGACACTCCTTCCAGTTTAATGCCTGCACTGCCCTGTTGGATGGAGAAGTCACAGTGCAGTCCTTCCACCTAGAAGCCATCCGACGGCCCGAACTTCATGCGCTCCTCTCCCGCGTCCGTTTGGAGCACCCCCACGACAACCCGGCCAATTTCAACATAATGTACGGTGAGGTGGAGGTTACCTTGGTAAGTGGAGATGTCCTAAAAGGGCGATGTGACACCTTCTACGGCCATTGGAGGAACCCACTAAGCCAAGAAAGCCTGCAGAATAAGTTCTGTAACAATGCAGGCACAGTTCTGTCCAATGAAAGGGTGGAGAGGCTGATCGAAGCTGTCGAAGGCCTGGAGCATCTAGATAACTGTAAACCACTGCTAACTCAACTGCAGTAAACAGCTTGGTGCTTTTATTACGAAATGAAACCAATAGTGTAATATGAATATAGAATTTTTGAGAAACACAGCTACTTGTATTTATTTTATAGAAGTACTACTCAAACATGTTATACTCTTTCTTGATGTACATACTGTAGACTAACAGTACAAACCTTCTTATTTTCCTGCTGTGGATGTCTGTTTTCATGTTTTAACAATATTTATTTACATTATTTCACAAAATGACAAAAGTTGAATATATGTTTGTAAATATAATTTTAAAAGCTCTTTTTAAATATCATATAATAGAATCTTCTTGATGTCTTCTGCTTTTTGTAAAATCTTGTTTAGAATGAAACTCAATAAACTTCAAAATGTATTACTATACTTGATTTCTTGTCCACCATACATTTTGTCATATAAACACACATAGAATTGAAATAGTCTGGGAGTCTACATTACTGTATGTTTATGGTAAATGTAGTGGGGCTGCAAAATGTTATACCTCAACGGGATGAATTACAACAATCAAACATGTTTGGCTACAAACTGATAGTAGGTATTGGCACGACTTCAGGTCTTTGTTATTTCTGGCAAGTCCAAACCAGATAGACCGCTAGTTGGATCTTATCCATCTGAGATCATGCAGGTTTAAGCTATTGGTAGATTTCTTCTTACATTGAAATATGATTTAGGGCAAAATGTTAGAGGATTTAAGGTAAAAAAAAGACATGATGATATCAAGTATGACGTTTGAATATCACAACGTAATGGGATTGAACAGAAATTGAGGGCCAAATTGTGCATTTTCCCAGAAAGATTAAAGGTTTTTCCAGTAAAAGTAAAAATGTAGGTCTATGGGCCCCATCAAAATGTAATGATTTGAGACATGGTAGGAGCTTGTATGGCAATGAAACATAACATTAACAAAAATTAATTTGCATTACACACTAATATGAGGTAAATATAATCAAATCATTATTCCTGTGTCTTTTTTTATATTTTTTTACATATATGTTACTCTAATTTAACTATGGATATTTCATATATGGTATAAACTTATATCTTCATATATCCTGAGGATGTATATATGTGATAATAATATATTGCCTTATATGTAACGACAACACCACTTGCGATATAGTGACATTGACATTACAAACCCCATTTCCAGATATAAATATAAACAAATTTTGATTTTGATAACTGCAACACACTCCGAAAAAAGTTGGGACAGAGGCATGTTTCCCAGACAGCAACATAGTGTCGCCCCTGATCCGGCCAACATCTGCTACATATGGATTCCACACGTACCAGATGTGGGCCGGATCTGGGCCGACACTATGTTGCTGTCTGGGTTACCACTGTGTCACATTACCTTTTTTTGGGGGGTAATCGAGGATACTAATTATTGCCGTTTTGCTATTAGAAAAACATAAAAGGTGATAAGAAGAAAGATAAAAGACATCTGCTCTTCTCCTTTTCATGATGGGCCAAACATTTTCAATAAGAGACAGATCTGGACTGTAGACAGACAGTCAGGCACATCCATTTTATGGTGTAGAGTGTCTAAGAAACAACTCAGTATTAGCATGTGCAGAATGATCCTGGCATTGACTTGCTTCTCAGGAAAGATGTCATCTTGATGGCAGTTTTTGTGTCTTTATAATCCAAATATATGCCTCCATGTCAAAGGTACCTTCACACATTTGCGAGTCACCCATACTGTTTGCACGGATGATACCATGATAATTGTTTGCCTTTGCACCTGTTGCTGATGAAAATCTGGATGGTCCCTTTCGTCTTTGGGACTGAGAACTCATTGTCCATTTTTTCCAAAAATAAGCTGAAACATTGACTCATCTGACCACAGCACACATTTCCACTGTGTTTTAGACCATCTGAGATGACCCAGACAGCAACATAGTCTGGGCTGACACTATTGTTGCTGTCTGGGGAGCTCATCCCAGAGAACTCGGTGGAATCTGTGTTTTGAACATGCTTTCTCCTTGCGTAACAGAGATTCCAGTTGGTCTCCTGCCTTGCCCTACACAGACTGAGATTTCTCTGGATTCCCTGAATCCTTTCACAATATTATGGTAGATGGTGAAAGAGGTCAATTCTTTGCAATCTTGCATTGAGAAATTAGATTTTTGAATTGTTTGAAAATTCTCTCATGAAATTTGGCACAGATTGGTGAGCCATGACCCATCTTTGCTCGCAAAGACAGAGATGCTCTTTCACACCCAAACACGATCCCCTCATCTATTACCAATTCACCCTCATTGTGGACTGTTTAAAAACAGTTTAACTTGGATATCATATAATTGTTTCACTTTTATTTTGCTTTTGTCCCAACTTTTTTGGAGTGTGTTGCAGCCATTACAATAAAAATAAAAGGTGTGGTGAGTTTGAAGTTCATTGTTGTTGTTAATTCCTTGAAAGGAGTCATAAGCCTTTAAAGAAGCCACTTAATGCCAGTTTGCTCCAGGGATATTGTTCCTGTAATAAATGTACTTTGGACACTATTACAATTGTCCGCTAAATGACAACTTTCCAGCAAAGTGGTTCAGGATATAGGTTAGCTGATCAAAAGGTGCCTTTCCTGCCAGTCAGTGTATTACTGTACCACAGAACGTAGAAGAAACTTCTCGCCCTCAATGACATGTCATGTTGTGAAGACAGAAGAGCTAAAAATAATTTGGAATCTTGCATAATTTCCAACATTGTTCCTGGTGATTCATGTATTGTACAGTGTTGAACACGCAATAGTGTCCTCCCTAGGGACGCTCACCAGTTTCGTTTTTCCTGTCTCGGGAGATGATTGCGATCATTTTTCTTTTTGTATGCTTTCATTCAGAAATATATAATATGATTGTTCTCATCTTACACCACAAATGCCATTTGTTTATTTGGTTTCAGCATCTGTATTCAGTGCATCATCTATTGTGAGTGTCATCAATGTCAATTGCTATGGGAGAGATACTTCCAGTTAGGAGTTATGTGACACATACAATAGTCTATTGATGTATACAAATTGTTAACTATGAATTGAAAGAAAGATTTTATTTTAAAACTTCCTTGAAATGAAACAACAAAAATAGAAAAGAATTTTGGTTTCATTTTGTCATGTGTCACATCATATCTTTGTCTGTTTTACTGATTAATTGTCAAGAGTCTTTTTCTTACATTCATAGACAAAACTAAAGATTTGTGGGAAAAACATATACAGATACCTACATATACAGTAGGTGATTTCCGTATGCTGTCAAAAGATTGATTAATGATTTACATTTTACTGGACTATTTTTAATATTCACACAATAACAGTGTCACCAGAGAGAAAGTGACACAGTCAGTAGGAATTTCTGAGAATGTCACTGATTCCTAAATAAGGAAGCTGGAAGCACTTAGATTATCTTGAAAGAAATATAGTCTATAAACAAAACGTCAATCCAATGTCAACAGAGAGTGGTTTAAGAGTAGCTACTAAATAGATAAACTTTGGCAAACCATTTGAAAAAACTTGACAAATTGAATCGTTAAGATTGAACAAACACAATAAAAGAAGGAAGTTCATTCATTTGTGGGAAAGGAGTCCAACAAACTGAAGCTTTACAGTTTCTTCAAAGCCTGATGGAGCACTGCAGGGGCCTTCGTGACTGCTTTTTATGAAGGACAAATCGTAAAAACAAATACGGAAAAGATTGCGAATGAGTTTACAGTAATGCATGAATAGAAGAAACTCTGATTAGAGGCTCAGATATCTTAAACACATCTGATTCATTGTTATATCAAGAAGAAGGAAGAGAAAGACTTAACTTTTAAAACCTGGGCTTTACGGGAACTCAGTACCCATAGTCTTCTAATCTGTTTTGATCGAAAGGGCTTTACTGTCTTTGTTTTATCATGAGGAAATCTTTGAACACTGCTTGGTGCTACTGTAAGTCGGGCAGGTGGACATCAGTATTTTCCATAAAAAAAAATAAAAAAATAAAAAAAAAAACAAATTACTAGCGATCAAACCTCACATAATAAGACTCTTAAAGAACTGATGGAGTCACTAAGCTGTCAGTTAGATAATAAAACAAGATGAAATAGTGCAGGGAATATGGAAACATAATGATCAATCAGATTAACATGAGCAATCCGGATGAGTGTTCAGTTATCATGTGGAATTTCAGTAAAACCATTGAAGATGTAAAAAGGCTGGGGAGTTACATATTCATATGGACGTATAAGCACTTATTTTCATTACCTTTATTCTAGGTATAAATTTTATCATTATGTCTTTAAAACGCCATGGCAAAGTGTTGCCAAAGGAATTATCTGACCTTACTTAAAACAGGAGCATTCAAACCACTGGCCTTAAAAAATCAAAGTAAACTTACTTGGTTCAAGTAAAATGGACTTGGCTTTGGTTGCACATTATCTACGGTAATACATTATCTACAGTACGGTGTACTCAAGAAAGCGGAGTAATAAAAGGCGTCTACATGGACTTATCTTTAGGGTTAGTGTACCAGGTTATTACCAAGTTGTTGTACATTCTGTATGTACTTACAGTAATTACACGGAGAACAAGGCAGTCAAATAAAGTGCTACCCTTGGAATTTTCCTCTGTGTGTCCCTTCAAAGAGTGAATTTTAAATAAAGGTCATGTTACATGTCAAAATATTATAACATGTATAGACCCTAAAAGATAAATTCTGACTCTGGGTCAGTGATTGAACACTCTTGATTCAGCTCAATACTTTTGAGTGTATACACATGCAGTACAACTGCAAGGGCTTATGGGTATTTTCCACAGCCTCAGTATTTTGCTTGATCATTTTGAGTTATTAATGGCTAAAGTTAGAGAAGTCCAATTCTGCTCCAGGAGGGCCAGTGTCCTGCAGAGTTCAGCTCCAGCCTGGAACACACTTGCCCAGAAGTTTGTAGTAGACGAGCTTGATTAGCTGGTTCTGGTGTGTTTGATTAGAGTTGGAGATAAACTTTGCAGGAAAGTTCAAGTGGCTCTCCAGGAACAGGTCTGGACGCCTGATTAAAATCTTTACTTGATGGATTTTGAAGTCAAAGACATAGCTAAGTGACTCAAGTTTTGGAACCATAACTCCAATAATCTTATGATTCCTAGACATAATGTGTTGAGTAATTGGTAACACTTTACAATAAGGTTCAATAGTTAACATTAGTTAACTACCATAGTTAACATGAACTAAGAATGAACAATACTTCTACAGCATTTATTAATCTTAGATCATATTCATTTCAACATTTACTAATACATTATTCAAATCAAAGGTTGTATTTGTTAACAGTCAATGCACTGTGAACTTACATGAAAAAACAAACAAAACAATGAACAGCTGTATTTTTATTAACTAACATTAACAAAGATTATTAAATACTGTAACAAATATATTGCTCATTGTTAGTTCATGTTAGTTAACTAATGTTAACTAATGAACCTTATTGTAAAGTGTTACCAAGTAATTTGTAATCAGAACCACTTCATTGATATGGTTTACAACATAACAGTAACTTAATTTACTCTAGTAAGAATAGCAAAAACGTAAGTTTAATTCATCAAATTTGTTTCATTTGAGGAAGCTGTTGTCAAACCCATTGACCTTTATGATGGCGCAATGTCAGTGTCATCTTCAGTATGAGGATGATCGAGGACAAACATGAAACAAACAAACAAAAACTTTCCACTGAAACTGTTCATGAGATAGAACAAGGAAATAGCTTCCTATCAAGAAGTCTATATTACATAATTGGTTTGTGGAAACAATAGACCTACTGATCAGTGACACATCACTGCCCTTCGTGCCCAGCAAAAACATGAGAAAAGGAAATCAGTCAGTGTGCTCATGAAAAGGATTTTATCATTCATGACTGGGACGGAAGAATGAGAAGAGAAATGACCATTCTAGGTTTTAGTTTGGGCTTCACAGGACAATTAAAGTTCTGTTTTATGCAATTATACATAATTTACTGTCATTACTACCGTCAATACATGTAACGTGTAACATTAAATTAAGTGTTATAGTGTTATAAATAGCATCATGAGACAACATTCATTTATTTGTGTGTTGTTGTTGTTGTTTTCACATGTTCAGACTGGAGCACCAAAACTGGTATTGTTCTTGTAAACATGATGAGTCTTCTTACTTCTTACGTGGCTATGTCCACAAACAGCCCAGAAACTGATGAAACTCTTGTATACAGACATGGTGTGTGTGTGTGTGTGTGTGTGTGTGTGTGTGTGTGTGTGTGTGTGTGTGTGTGTGTGTGTGTGTGTGTGTGTGTGTGTGTGTGTGTGTGTGTGTGTGTGTGTGTGTGTGTGTGTGTGTGTGTGTGTGTGTGTGTAGATGGACAATGCTTTTCTTCTACTCCAGAGGTTCTGCAGAGAGGCTTTTCTTAGTCAAGGCAAGTCAAGTCATCTTCATTTATATAGCGCTTTTAACAATATAGATTGTTCCAAAGCAGCTTTACAGAGATAATAGGAAATTAAAGTAACAGAGACTGTTTGGCTTTACAGCAACTCTAGAATAAAGTTATTGTCCAGCTAAAGTTAGTTTTGATTGATTCACTTTCGTCGCAACGATCATTAGTTATTAACTTAGGGGCCGCTTACATGACACCGCTCTAACAGAAAACCCCTAACCCCGCTCACCCGCACAACAACAGCGCCTGGCGGCTCCAGAACGCAAACCTTGAAATAGGTTCCAAGGTGCAAGCCTTGAAAAAAAAATTAAAATAATAATAATTATCTCTGCGCAAACTTCAAAAACACGAACCCGTGAGAACGCTGACGCCGTGCACATGCGTATTGTGTGTTTAGTCTATAGGTATGAGCGTTTGAATATTTATGTGTGTAGGCGTGTAGTCTTTATTTACAGATTGACCTCAACAAATTACTTGTCTGGCCTTAAAAAATTATAATACAGAATAATTGATCGCTTCCGCATAGCCATGTGAACTGGAACCTGACCTAATCTACACAGCCTAACATTGAATTACAGAAGTCTATAATGTGTTATGTGTATGCTAGGTCAAAGAGATGTGTTTTTAGTCTAGCTTTGAACTGACAGAGTCAAGTCAAGTCAAGTTTATTTATATAGCGCTTTTCACATTACAGATTGTATCAAAGCAGCTTCACAGTATTAAATTAAAATAATACATCAATGTTTGTTTCTAATGGTAATGTTGATCAATAGTATTGTTTAAATTAAATATCCCCAAATATCCCCAACTGAGCAAGCCACAGGCAACAGTGGCAAGGAACCGAAAAGCTCCATCAGGTGACCTAATGGAGAAAAAAAAAACCTTGGGAGAACCCAGGCTCAGTCGGGGGCCAGTTCTCCTCTGGCGTTTATGAACTAGAGGTCTGATTTAACTGTAAGATTAAAAGTATTATATGAATGCCTGGCTGAAGAGATGCGTCTTTAATCTAGTTTTAAACTGGGAGAGCGAGTCTGAGCAACAAACAGTATCAGGAAGACTATTCCAGAGTTTTGGAGCTAAATGTGAAAATGCTCTCCCTCCTTTGGTGGACCTAGAAATCCTAGGTATGACCAAAAGCCTTGAGTTTAGTGATCTTAAAGAGCGCGATGGATTATAGGGCAATAGAAGATCCGTTAAATAGACTGGAGCTAAGCCGTTTAGGGCTTTATAAGTCAGTAGCAATACCTTGTAATTAATACGGAGCTTTATAGGTAACCAATGCAGTGATGATAAAATCGGTGTTATATGATCATATTTTCTTGATCTAGTAAGAACTCTAGCAGCGGCATTTTGGACTAACTGTAGCTTGTTTATTGAGGATGCAGGACAACCAGCTAATAAAGCATTACAGTAATCCAGTCTCGAGGTCATGAATGCATGAACAAATTTTTCTGCATCAGAAACTGATAGCATATTACGTAGCTTAGCAATGTTTCTAAGGTGGAAAAAGGCAGTTCTTGTAACATATGAAATATGATTTTCAAAAGACAGGTTGCAGTCTAGTATAACCTCCAGGTCTTTTACTGTAGAGGATAAAGTAACAGGACATCCTACTATGTTAAAGTTGTAGAGTGAGAGGTTTTGTGGGCGATTTTTTGAACCGATGATTAGTACCTCTGTCTTGTCTGGATTTAATAAAAGAAAATTGCGCGTCATCCAATCTTTTATATCTTTAACACACTCTGTCAATTTGGATAATTTAGCGTTTTCATCTGGCCGTGATGAAATACAGAGTGTGTCTGCTTCCCGGACAATGTTAGGAAGACTGTTCCAAAGTTTTGGTGCAAAATAGGAGAAGGATCTACCGCCAGCAGTCGATTTTGATATTCTAGGTATTATCAACTGGCCGGAATTTTGAGATCGCAATAGACGTGAAGGACTATAATGCATTAAGAGCTCGCTCAAGTACTGCGGAGCTAAACCATTTAGTGCTTTGTAAGTAATCAGCAATATTTTTAAATTTATACGATGTTTAATAGGGAGCCAATGCAGTGTTGACAGAACCGGGCTAATATGGTCATACTTCCTGGTTCTGGTAAGAACTCGAGCTGCTGCGTTTTGGACCAGCTGTAGTTTGTTTATTAAGCGTCCAGGGCAACCACCCAGTAGAGCATTACAATAATCTAGCCTTAATGTCATGAACGCATGAACTAATTGTTCTGCATTTGTCATTGAGAGCATATGTTGTAATTTAGACATATTTAAGATGGAAGAATGTGGTTTTACAGATGCTAGAATATGGCTCGGTGTCAAAGAGCACACCCAGGTTCCTAACTGATGATGAAGACTTGACAGAGCAGCCATCAATTGTTAGACAGGTGCGTTCATCAATGGTTATTACGTGCGGGGGGGTTTGGTCTAATAATTAGAATCTCTGTTTTTTTCAGAATTAAGTAATAGGAAATTACTAATCATCCAATTGTTTATCTGCTATGCATTCAGTAAAGTTTCACATGAAAGGTATCAAAGAGCACACCCAGGTTTGCATTCTTAGATCCCAAAGTTGAATGTGATTGTTCTGTGGAACAATTCAACTCTTATCTCCACGAGAATTCCTTCAGGTTTCATTTACAGAGAATTTCCAATGGTCTCATTTCATACATCATTTTCATTTGCTAAGTCTGAAGTGTCTCCAAACGCTCTATCAGATCGTAAAAGCAAATGACAAATGCTGCAAAAATACACGTCCTACTGATCCTAACCTTTGTTTTCATACCTAAATCTCAGTTGGCCAGACAGTAATTTGTCTTTTCTAAATTATTTAACTATAGTCTACTATAAAAGTTCAGCATAAATGTGTGCTACAAACGAACACTGTGATAGTGAGTATTCTCGCTTTTTTTCTTTTCTTTTTTTGATGCCACTGATATTTGCTGTTTAGTAAGTTGTAGGGGAGCAAAAAAAGTGATGACCTCCATTCCCAAAACCTTGGAGTACAAATGAGAAAATTGTTCAGGTCCCGAACAGTGAGCACCAGGTGGTCCAGGATGACTGATGTGAACTGGACAGGAACTTCTGAACCGGACTGATGACAGTCCACTGACAACTGACTGGATGTGAAGCCAAGAATCATTTAAATGAACATATTGAAATTATTATTTGTGATTAATGTGTTTGGCAGAATATCACAAAAATGAATACTTTGCAATTTTTGGTATTTTTTATTTATTTAGCATTACTGTAACAAGAATCTTAATGGTCCTAAAAGTAGTTTAAATTTTCTTTATGTAAAAACATAACATAACAAGGACATCATGGTTGTTATTTGTTGTATTGCCTTTATTATGATAGTAATAATAAAAATCATCATCATCACTAGACCAATAATATCATGACATATTACCATTTTAAATTAATATTGTTAATATTAAAAGTATTATCATTATCATTTAAATGAATTCTTTTTAACATTATCCAAAGAACAGAGGAAGATAGAATGAGTAAAATGGTTTAGGATTAAGTGATTATAGTCAGAATCTTACAGAACTTAATGGCTTCAAATCATAATTACAATTTAAAATCACGTACAGTGTCTCAGTACGTGAGGATTCGTGCTTGGCCCAAAATGGTTTCATTTTGAGGCAACCACATAAGGAAGTTTTAAAAAGAAGGAAATATTAGCTCAGCTGAAAACAACATGAAAGCAATTAGCTAAGGTGGTTTCGGCTGAGCAAATATTTCCTTCTTTTTGAAACCTTGATGGGAGTTTTTCATTGCTTTTAAATAGCAATCCATTTATAGAACGATTTCTATTCATCCTTAGGCAATGATACAGCGCCCGCTGTCTATTGTTGGTAATTGGACACTTCAATCAAGTTGTTGTCAGGGTCACGGAAATAGAGGGAACTGATGGGACCCACAGCGCCAGTCCTGTCAACTGGGCCTTCCTCTATTGTCACGCCACACTCCTGGAAACACAACAACAGAAAATCAGAGAATATATCATTCTATGAAAAAACAATCGGTTATACTTCAGTGTTTTGTCCTCTAAAACCAGGGATGAGCACCATTTAGAGCTGAATTTAAGGCCTTTTAAATTTCAGTTCAATTATTGAAATTGAGTTGAAGTAGGAAACAGAATGCAGAATTAACATTTGAATTAAAGTATGTAAAATTATAGTAGATTTAAAATTCTAGCAAGTTTAGACTGTATGAGTAGTTTCAATTTTTTTTCAGCATGAAAGACTCAAAGATGGGGGGTGTTTTAGAAACAGTTGGTTGACATTATTAATGTTTCAAATGTCAATTATAGAAATATGTATTTAAAAATATTACATTTTATTTAATAATTAACGTTCACTTTATTGAACAGTTTGTTTTGGCTCTTGAATCTGATCTAAAACAAGAAAAGTTAATTCAGGAAATAAACACTGGTGTGTTGCTCAGAGATTTTGCTTTGGCCTCGTCTGGAAATGTGTTTTGTCTGTAAAAATAGAATGATATTATTAAATTGAATAATGTTAGAGTAATTTTGTCAATATTGTGTCTAAAGTGTAAGTTATTCAGTAGTAACTTCTTGTTTATAGATCTGCTGTATAAAGCAATATCACACTCACAATCATGTTGTTGTAATAAATTTGACCATGCCTATAATTAGTATTAAAAACAACAGCACTCTGTGGTATTGCTTAATTATGAAGCATGGTGGAAAAACTCCTCATTCTCAGACGTTCTGTGGTGCTGTATGACAAAATTAATGAATATGAATAAAAAGTCCAAATTAATAATCATTGTTTTATTTATTTATTTAGCAAAACTAGTGTTGGACTAATGATTTTATTAGTCAATTTAATTGCAATCAATACCTTGAGATGGGCAGAGACAGTTGTCAGAGGGGTCTTGGTGATAAGGCACAGGTCAGCAGATCCTGGTGTTGGGCTTTTGGCTTTCGGCTCAAACTCCTTCCCAGCCTGATGCAGGTTGATTTTCTGCTCTCCAAAGCTCAAAGCTTTACGGTCACCCTGGAACACAGACAGTCTTGAAGTGATTGGTGGGAATACTTATACTTTGCTGCCACCATGTGGTATTGTTCGCTGTGTGGTTTTTGTGTGAAGTTCTACCTTAAAAGTGATGACCTCCATTCCTAAAACCTTGGAGTAAAAATGAGTGGTTTTGTTCAGGTCCCGAACAGTGAGCACCAGGTGGTCCAGATGACTGATGTGAACTGGACAGGAACTTCTGAACCGGACCGATGACAGTCCACTGACAACTGACTGGAACATAGAGTTAGAGTATTGAAAATATTATTTGTGATGAATGTATATGGCAGAATATCACAAAAAATATTTTTTTTATTTAAAATTACTGTAACAAGAATCTTAATGGTCCTGAAAGCAGTATACATTTTCTTTATGCAAAAACATAATATATAACAAGGACATAATGGTGGTTATTTGTTGTACTGACTTTATTATGATAGTCAAAAAAAATAAATAATCATCATCACAAGAGAAAGAGTGCTGTTGTTCTAAACATTCAATGCGTTTTATGGCAGCTATAGCAATAGTATGCTAATATGCTATTCCTAATTCAGCGAGTACGACAAGTGTGCTAAAGTCACCATGAAATTAAGATCTTATTTTTTTTACAGAATATTGCAGTGTTTATTATGAATGATTTATCATATGTCCACATTATTATTATTATTATACATTTATATTCACTCATAATCTGTAATCAAAAATGTTAACCTCCCCTCTATGGGATTGCAAATTTAAGAGTGTTTAAAATTTGTTGATCCTACATCCTGACATTACATCACATGAAAAACTAAGGTAAACTACAATGCATTGGGCAGTCAAGGTGAACACGATGGCAGATTTCACGAGTTCACACTTACATGTAATCAAATAGAGTAAAGATTATGTGTATTTGGCGTGCTGTACGAGGGGAGGGCTCTTTTTTCACACACACACACACACACACACACACACACACACACACACACACACACACACACACACACACACACACACACACACACACACACACACACACACACACACACACACACACACACACACACACACACACACACACACACACACACACACACACACACACACACACACACACACACACACACAAAAAATACATTGTATGCCTGCCTTAGTCAGACTTGATGACTGCATTAACCAACAGGTGGCAATAAAGAATCCTGCTGAAGATACATCAGAGTCTCCTGGGCCCGTATTCATAAAGAATCTTAATGCAAAGAGTAGCTCCTAGTGACAAAATTCTATGAAAATTCTTAGAAATGTGGGTGTTTACTCTTAAAATTAAAGAAAAAATCCTAGTAAAGAAAAGTAATTCAGAAAGCATCTTAACCCTTAAAAGAGGTCTTAAGGTCAAAATTGTTAGGAGCACGGACGAGGACTTTGAGTTTCTTTAGCAGAGGAGAAAATGGAAGAAAAACGAAGAGGGAGAAGAAATGTGTTGCAGACAATGAATAACAGTGAGTTAATAAGACGCTATAGATTAGATCGTGCAGGGATCATGTTTGTGACAGATCTTATTAGAGACACGCTAATATCTCCGATACAACGCATATGCCATAGCGCCAGAAATGAAAGTAATCACTACATTACGATATTTGGCAACTGGGAAAATTCCATGTTTGATACATTAAAACCAACATTCAAACCACCACTTAAATAGACATGCCAGCAATCAGTGTAATAAGCCAAGCAAATACCTTATAGGAAATGAACAGCATGGTAAATAAAAATAAAAAGGATTTATATACACATATATAATGTGTGTGTGTGTGTGTGTGTGTGTGTGTGAGAACGGTCAAATAGGAAAAATTACGCATGTAATTTCAAAGTGAAGGCTTAGAATAGACCCTATACTTAAAATCACTTTTTTTTCCCTTCTTGGACAACCAACCAATCACAGTCGTCAAAAGATTGTGTCATACATAGCAACGGGGTCAACCCCGCCTCCTTACTAAGATGAAAGTTTTTGTCTTTTCCTTACTCAGAGTTGCTCTCAGATCAGTCCCAAATTGCTCTTAAGCTAAGACTCCTACGTAAAAGTTTTTAAGCTAAATTAAGAGTTTTCTGAGAGGATTCTTAGAATCTTTATGAATACGGGCCCTGGTCTTTGCTTCTGAGTTTCCTACACCTCTCCCTCGAAACAGCTGCTGTTCTCTTCATGACACACACCAATGATCCAAAGCATTATGACCACCTTCCTAATATGCTGTTGGTCCTTCGTGTGCTGCCAAAACAGCACAGACCTGTAGATGCCTGGGCCCGTATTCATAAAGATTCTAAGAATCCTCTCAGAAAACTCTTAATTTAGCTTAAAAACTTTTACGTAGGAGTCTTAGCTTAAGAGCAATTTGGGACTGATCTGAGAGCAACTCTGAGTAAGGAAAAGACAAAAACTTTCATCTTAGTAAGGAGGCGGGGTTGACCCCGTTGCTATGTATGACACAATCTTTTGAAGACTGTGATTGGTTGGTTGTCCAAGAAGGGGAAAAAAAAGTGATTTTAAGTATAGGGTCTATTCTAAGCCTTCACTTTGAAATTACATGCGTCATTTTTTCCTATTTGACCGTTCTCGCACACACACACACATTATATATGTGTATATAAATCCTTTTTTTTATTTACCATGCTGTTAATTTCCTTTAAGGTATTTGCTTGGCTTATTACACTGATTGCTGGCATGTCTATTTAAGTGGTGGTTTGAATGTTGGTTTTAATGTATGAAACATGGAATTTTCCCAGTTGCCAAATATCGTAATGTAGTGATTATTTTCATTTCTGGCGCTATGGCATTTCTGTGCTGTGTCGGAGATGTTAGCGTGTCTCTAATAAGATCAGTCACAAACATGATCCCTGCACGATCTAATCTATAGCGTCTTATTAACTCACTGTTATTCATTGTCTGCAACACATTTCTTCTCCCTCTTCGTCTTTCTGCCATTTTCTCCTCTGCTAAAGAAACTCTTAAGCCTCTTAAAAGTCCTCGTCCGTGCTCCTAACAATTTTGACCTTAAGACTTCTTTTAAGGGTTAAGATGCTTTCTGAATTACTTTTTTCTTTACTAGGAGTTTTTCTTTAATTTTAAGAGTAAACGCCCACATTTCTAAGAATTTTCTTAGAATTTTGTCACTAGGAGCTACTCTTTGCATTAAGATTCTTTATGAATACGGGCCCTGGACTCTACAAGACCCCAGAAGGTGTCCTGTAGTTTCTGGCACCAAGACGTTTGCAGCAGATCCTGTAAGTCGCGAGGTGGAGCCGTGGACCGAACTTGTTGGTCCAGCACATCCCACTGACGCTCAACTAGACTGAGATCTGGGGAATTTGGAGGCCAGGGCAACACCTAGAACTCATCATCATGTTCCTCAAACCATTCCTGATCAATGTGTGCAGTGTGTCAGGGTGCATTATCCTGCAGACTTCCACCAGGCAACACATTGTCATGAAGGCTGTACCTGGTCTTCATCAATATTTAGGTAGTTGGCACGTGTCAAATTTACGTCCACATGAATGGCCGGACCCAGGGTTTCCCAGCAGAACATTGTCCAGAGCATCACACTCTCTCCACCCGAATCCTGGTGCCATCCCTTCCCCAGGTAAACAACGCACTCGTACACGGCCGTCCACGTGATGTGAAAGAAAACGGGACTCGTGACCTTACACTTCTCCAAAGTCCAGTTCTGACACTCGCGTGCCCATTGTAGGAGCTTTCGACAGTGGACAGGGGTCATCATAGGTACTTCGATTGGTTTGCAGCTGCAAAGCCCCGTACGTAACAGAGTACAATGCCATAAGTCAAAGTTGCTCCGATATTTATTCCTGCCCATTTACAGCAGCACATGTCAGATTTGTGGATTGATACTATTCAGAATGTTTCATCCAGTTCCTTGCGCTTGAATATCGAGATACATCATGCCGGCATTTGGCACAGTTGTTGTCTGTAGCAGACTAGGCTACAAGAACAACCAATATAATGTAACAGTCGGGTTCTGGAAGTAAAAATCCAATTTATTTTCTCCATAGGGGAATTGATTTTTAACAGCCCCCCTGCGATGATCAGACCCCCCAACCCCGGAACGTGATTTAAACCAGAAAGCAATTTAAACCAAGGGGGACACACCCCTGAAAGAGATTTCAACCACAAGTCCCCTGAGAATTATAAAAGCCCCCCAAGTCATGTGTCCTGCTTCCAGGACTGACTTTTAATGCTAACTTGCAAGCCTGTAAAGTAGAGTTTCTCAACAGGGCGTTTGGAGAACATCGGGGGGGCACTGGAAGCAATATCTTCGAAAGGGGGGCGTTGATGTGTTCTTGGGGGGGCATTTGTTTAAGGCGCGTATATGCCAAAAATGTATGAGATGAAACTTGTAACTACTTGCCATAGGCGTAGCCACCTAAAAATAGATGCAGAATTATTATTTAAAGTCATAATAGAAAAAAAGAAAGAAATGGAAACAAATGAGCGCAGCTCACACAAAGAAACTCAGTGAACATAAGGCGGTAAAAAATTCATGTGGAGTTTTTATATTTATAACATATAATACAGTTAAGCAACATCACACGATCAAGTGCTGAATACCATGACGATTCAAAATGTGACTGATTTCATATGACGGTTCAATAAACAAGTAACTAATATTAAGTCACTTACATATTAGACACAATATTGACTGTTTTTGTTCCATTTCAGCAACGAAAATAGTTCCAAACAAAGATCATAGCAGAACCATAACGCAACTCACCGGAACACATAACCGTGTTTTCATTACTGAACAATTCAGCGTTTTGAACGAACCGTTTGAACGAATTGTTTGAATAAATGGCTCAATGACTCATTCATTAAGACGGTCACCTGCCGCCACCTACTGGTGGTTTAGTTTTGTGTTTAAAAGTATAATTCTTTCCAATATTTCATATTTGTATATTCAAAAAAATATTTAAAACAATCGCATAACAGTATTTAATGCAGTTATAATTTTTCAGTGTATATTATTTAATTTGATTGGTAACAGCCACATAGTGTCTTATTATTCTAATTTAATTGATTGATCAAATTTAAGAATTTAAAATTAAAGATGAAGCATATATTTAAAACGATTAGGGAAAATGCTCTTCATAATGGTTAAAATATCATAAATATGCAGATTTAAATATGTCAAAGCTGACTGAACACTGATGAGAATATTGCTTCAGAATAAATAATATTTTTCTGGACAAGTGAATGACCGATTTACTTGTTCGAAAGACAAGCATATGAAAAGGCTTAATGTCGAGCTCTGAGTTATATTTTATATAGTATTATGGTTATGTGGTGAGCCTGAGTATAATTTTACACATCAGCCCAGTCTATTCTGTAAAGTTAGTGAAAGTTAGTGATACGCAGAGTCAGGTTTTTTTGCACATTTATCTGAAAATAAATGTGGCACACCCAGTTTTTCTTATGCACACCCAGATACTCTTTTCTGGCTCTTTTCTGGCTCTTTTCTACTTACAAAAGAAAAAAAGTTTTTTTGGACACAGCGAACGTTCCAAATGCGTTTGTCCTTTTATCAGTAGCACGAGAGTGTGGATCAAGTGTGTCAGAAACAGACAGAATCACTGATTTTAATGGGTTCTATGCGCTTTTGACACAACATGCCGCGCCGTTCGCATCCAATGTAGAGTGTAACCTGCCTTAATGTGAATTAGCTGCTGCTTGTGATGATGGTTTCAATGCCAAATTTATAAAGCATTTATTTAACACAATTTTTTGGTGCTTTTTTTGCTACTTGGAAACTAATGATAATGATATTTTAACTATCCAGACAAATCAAATCTGTTATGTGGCATTTAGTGACATGCTTTTTAAATTATATATAGGCCTTTTGGTGAATAATAACAATAATTCATAATAATAATAATAATAATATATACACTAAAATATATATTATAAAAAATATAAATAATATTAGATTAAACATAAGATTTAAATATAGATTAAAAGTTTGGGGTCGGTAATGTTTTTGAAAGAAGTCTCTTATGCTCACCACTGTATTTATTTGGTCAAAAATACAGTAAAAACTGTATATTATTACAAATAATTGTTTTATTTGAATATATTTTAAAATGTTTGTTTCCCCTGTTACTCCAGTCTTCAGTGTCACGTGGTCCTTCAGAACTTATGCTAAAATGCTGCTCAAGAAACATTTATCTGAAAAAGGTTGTGCTGCTTATTGAAATGAGGAATATGTGGAAGTATTTTATTTATTTTTTTCAGGATGTTTTGATGAACGAAGATTGCAATTGAATTTGAAATCGAAAATGGAAATGTGAATTGTTTTAAATTAAAAAATTTGCACATTTACAGAGCATACCAATATCATAAGGCCAGAAAAGCTCAATTTTAAATGGAATGGACTCATGACTTAAAGATGTAAATCAGCATGGGGATTCAACATATTTTTCAAAAACAGGATATCTTCTAAAACTAAGCGATAACACTCCATGTACGTATGTAACCTTGAATGTGTAAGCATACTTGGCAATATATAAAGCTCTTTCTGATTCTGAAGAACATTTTTTTTTTTTTTTTTTTTTTACAAATTCAGATTAAATATTCGATTCGAGATGATTCACAATAAAATTTGCGATTTAATAAACAATCCGATTTAAAACTTGTCTTAAATAATTTTGAGTCTGAATCCGTGAAGATGAAAAACAAACAATAATTTTATATGGCAAGGTGTACCATTGCCCAAATAATATTTTCCAGGAAGTGAAATTAAACCGGTTTAACTCATGAATATTAATAAAACACACACGTCTTTTAGTAACCTTCATACAGTGAAGGATAGCCTACTAAAAGGTTACTCGAAGTGTATTTAATATTCATGACTGAGACTAGACTTTCACATAAAGTCAAGAAATGTCTAACCAACGTCAGCCTTTTGAGCCAATCAGTAGAACCATCACTTTGAGACGTCACACTCCGTAATGAATATTCATGAGCCAAGCCTTCATAATAGTATACAGGATTCAAATTCACTTCCAGAAAACTCACATTTTTACTGTAATAAAACATTACGAATCAGTAAGTAAGTAATAGCTTAGTCTCATGTAATTTAATGAAATTGTTTTCATGTGCTACTTTTCATTCCAGCTTTCTAAAAGAAACTAGGAAGTAATTATCAAACTAAAAAGAGAGATTTTGTTACCTTGCCGTGGGTCGAGTAAGAACGCAGGAAAGTACTGCAAACGCGTAGAGCCATTTTAGCAGTGGAAAGTCAAATGAGACTGACGATATCACCTGTCCTAACCTGTCCGGAATAACAAAACCATAGAAGCAAGTCCAACTGGAGAACGAGAAGCGCCAGACACCCTGCCGTAATCACTCTATTACATACGCCAACGAGTGCAACATGTAGCTGTATCATATGAATAAAATAAACAATGCGGCCCAGGAGATGTCTAAATAATAGTTACATATATGTGAACGATGTATTTTCAATTCAAAATCTGTTAAAGTTTCTCAGTGTCATTACTGTAAGTTACCATCCTGCTACTGAAGTAGTGCACATAGCCTAGATGGATAGATCCCATGGTATCTATTACTTTTCTCAGCGCTGCTCAGGGAGGGCCAATCTCTTGTGGTTCCCAAACCAGGAATAGTCACGTTTGCCCAGTCCAATAGATGTAAAAGAGCGCACTTCACAACTACAAATAATATTTTCTAATCACGCTATTTTCAGATTTTTATTTATTATTTCTGAAAACTCTAGGACTAACGTAGTCTTAATTTGTAACAGGCTGTTGAAATGACTAATTTATCATAAAATAGCACAGGAACATTAATTTGCATGATCTAGACACAAGACATCGGTTAGTTTCTTTGAATCAGAGCAAATATAATCGCAAAATAGAAAAACACCATAATCTTCAATAGCGTTTATTGTTCATCGTTTGGTTTACTGGGAAAAGAAGAAGAAAAAAGACTTGCCAATTGTTCTGCTATATTTACATCAAGACTGTCTTGTGGATTTGGCTTACATAGAGCAATGTCAAATCTGAAAACGTGGTCTGGAAAAGTAGTATATGGGACCACATACATATCGTTTGATGAAGAAAATATCACATCAATAGACCCGCAGTATTTGATTGAACATTTCATGATCTAAACATAGAACAGTGATCGTAGTTTCCATAAAATTATGCATTGAGTAATGCAACAGTTACTTCTTTAATTATCATTATCAGTCACTTCATTAGTATAATTTGGCGCAGTTGTATCAGATGATATGACTATACTGGAAGGACACTGCATCTTAGATGTAATGTGTGAAGTGCGTTTTTGAAATGGTAATATTGTGATGTTTTGTTGTGTCTGTTTGAAAAGGTCAAGAAATGCAGTTATGTCATATTAAATTAACAAAAATAATTAACAGTTAAAAAAAAAAAAAAACAGTCTTGTTGCTGTACACTTTTTATTGTAATATACAAATAACATTATGGCTTGATGAAGCCAGAACAAACCGATCATTATGTTGTAGCAGAAAGTGTGCAACATCTGTGCAAGTAAGCACTGGTGTGGTTACAAGCAAATGTCACCTAAATAAACCAAATTGAACTCAAAATAATATTGAACATTTCTGGAATATCATAATTATTCATTAAAATACAAACCAGAACATGAAAACTTATCCAGAATATATACGTGTGTGTGTGTGTATATATTTATTTATTTTCACAGCATCACGTTTTTGAGATGTTCAAGGGAAAGTATTGCTAAATTCGATTCCTTGATAGCAGGGCTGTATGATTCACTTTACGTTTCTTTATTCCACAGCAGCACTTAACATGATGGGACACCGGTGAGGCCACAGAGAAATGGTCAGGTGAGGAAATCATTTTATTCATTTCAAACACAGCAAACTGGAAGCTAGTCAAAATATTGACTCAAAATATAACCTATAAATATGCTGACAAAATTAAGAAATTCTATTGAGTAACTCGCTCTTATAATACATGACCTCGGAACTGAATGCATTTTAACAATGGTTGGCTTGCTTACAATACATGAAATGTTGATGTAACTCATGGTTGAGAACATTTTGCTTGAGGTTATTCTTCCAAGTCAAAACAGAAACAAAGGAAACAGATTTCATCTATTGTTTCTAAATAACACTGCATTTTTTTTACTCGCATGGGAATAAAGAACCTTAGCTCCCATATGAACCAACCATTACATAATGAGAAAAATAATTTCCTCCTCAGAGTAAGATAAATGGTGCTATTCTCAATGTACAGAACTGTTAGAAAAACTTCCATTTAAGTCTTCATTTTAAATGTTAATATTTACAGACTACAACATACAAGTCAATTTGTCAAAACTTCCTTTACATTTTCCTTATTAGCATTGCACAACATTGCCTATATGCAGCCAAGTTTATTTCTTAAGATATATGAAACATGTTTGAGTCTGCTAACTGATGCATTATTGTCATTTGGGAAGACAGGCGGAAATACAACCTGAAACAACATAGCATATTTACAGCCTTTTTTGTTTGTTTAAAAAAAAAAAAAAAAGTGTCTGAGCCTATAGTTTTCAAAACCAGTATTGCAGACCACTTTCAAATGCCAAATCAAAATCTATTCTATACAGGATGACAAATTCATTAAGACCTACTCCATGAATTTCCTACTATTTGTCTGCATTTAATCATTTATGATAATGGTGCAATTGGTACAACACATACTATGCTTTCATACCAACACGCAACCAACTCTGTATGAAACCAAAATAAGTTCAGATGCAGCACAGTGTGACAGTTCAATGTATTTTTTTTCAATTGAAATGTATTTGAGGATGATGAGCAGAATGCACCATTCTGATCCTTAATGCAATTCCCGATGCCCTACAATATTATCAAATCATTAACTTTTATTAAAACACAATCTTTGTAATGATCTGATAATACTTGCTTAAAATACAACTCAAATCTCTCTTTTTAGTACAAAAGTATATGTACCGCTCAAAGGTATTTCTACATTGCCCCTCATCCTATGATTTTGTCAAATGTTGCTCTTCAATTTATGTAAAAGATAAGGGATTGCAGCACGGTCTTGATCGGTTGTGTCTTGCACCAATATTTATTGTAAGATGGGTCAAAATACACTGATGTATATAGTTTGTGGGGGAAGATCTTGGCACCAGCAAATCTGATAAAACTTAATGACTTCATATAGGATGTATGGAAAAATCTCAGTAAGAGTCCTCATATGAATAAGTAATAAATGTAAAAGGAAGAGAGGAAAAGAGACATGAAACCTGTCGAGAGTGCCACAAAACCAATTCTGGCTAGACAACACTCTCGCGGTTGGTGGAAACAAGGACCGCTCTGCGGCAAATAGGGCAGGTTGAGTTCTCTGAAAGCCAGCGGTCGATACAGTGCACATGGTACTCGTGAGAGCAGGGCAGCTTTCGCAATTTGTTGCCTTCAGCATACTCTGTAATGCAGACACTGCAGGTTTTAAGTGCATCGCTTTCACCAAAGTTTCGCATTGATAGGTTGTCAATCTGCTCTTTGGTGAGACCTCTGGGTTGGTCATCATCTTCCTCGTTGAGCAAGAAGAAGTGCGCAAGTCGCAGAAAGGGCAGAGATCCAGTTTCATCCAGGCTGATGGGAGCCCGTTGTCTGCCTCGGTTCTCCCGAGGACCAGCAGCACCGGGAAGTCCACCTTCCACTTCCCTTTCCTCTGTCCGTGCCTCTAAACCACCCTGGTTCGAGACTCCATGCCCAGGAAGATGGGAATCCGCTTCACTTGCAGCAGTTTCAGTAGAAGCATCAGGGTTACCCAGTGCATCAGTAAGGTCTGCTGGTGGGCTGTCTTCACGGTTCGAGTCTGGATAGTCCGAGTCCATAAAGTAGCTAAGTTCACCGAAGCCAGTCATGATTTGACGAATCATAGACTGCAGAGCCAAAGAAGTGGCTTCACCAAGTCCAGCATCTGAGATCCTCCGAATGGGAATGCGGATAGTGCTGACGTATGTTCTCACTCCAGCCCGCTCAGAACGGGAGAAAGTCCGACGGAAACCCCCGCGCTCAGTCTCATATAATAAAGTGTTATTGGAGGTCTGAGAACGAGACCTTGTACGGTTAGCAATGCTGTCTCTCTGGCGGTACTCTCCGGGACGCACCCTACGTACCTGCAAATCCAGCATTATGGTTGGAGGACGACGACCTGAGGCTCCTGCTTCCCCAGCATTTGTCTCTCTTTCCTGTGGTGTTCCAGGTAACTCAGGTGCTGCTCCCAATTCTTGAGTTTCCATATCCACGGTGCTCTGCCTAGACAAAAACAATTGTCGAGTCCTTGAGCTTCCCTCTACCTGGGGCTCAGGCAGGATCTCAGGATGGCGAGAAGGTATGCCATGCTGAGTAGGCGGAAGCCCATCCAATCTTTCAAGGTTGAGCGGTGAACGTCCTCTTGCAGTACGAGCCCTTGTCCGTCGCTGCTCTGGGCTTCTACTGCGAGCCCTTATTTGACCCCTACGTGGTTGCTCCACTGTAGGCAAGGTTGGGGGAGCCAAGGTTGGAGGAGCCAAGGTTGGGGGAGCCAAGGTTGGGGGAGCCAAGGTTGGGGGAGCCAAGGTTGGGGGAGCCAAGGTTGGAAGAGCCATGGTTGGAGGATCTAAGGTTGGGGGAGCTAAAGTTGGGGGAGCCAAGGTTGGGGGAACTAAAGTTGGGGGAGCCAAGGTTGGGGGAGCCAAGGTTGGGGGAGCCAAGGTTGGTGGAACTAAAGTTGGGGGAGCCAAGGTTGGGGGAGCCAAGGTTGGTGGAACTAAAGTTGGAGGAGCCAAGGTTGGGGGAGCTAAAGTTGGAGGAGCCAAGGTTAGGGGAGCCAAGGTTGGAGGAGCCAAGGTTGGAGGAGGCAAGGTTGGGGGAGCTAAGGTAGGAGGAACTATGGTTGGAGGAACTATGGTTGGGGGAACTATGGTTGGGGGAACTATGGTTGGGGGAACTATGGTTGGGGGAACTATAGTTGGGGGAACTATGGTTGGGGGAACTATGGTTGGGGGAACTATGGTTGGGGGAACTAAGGTTGGTGGATCTGGTGCATTAACTTCCCCGTTTAGAGACGGGGTACTAGGAACTGCCAGCTCTGGCTCTACTATAACAGCCAGCTCGTCTACCACTGGTTCCTCAACCACCTCTGCAGTCTCCGTAAGACTCTCCGGCTCAGACACAGGACCATCTGCTCTTTCCTGGCCCCCTTCCAGCCTTTCTGTCTGCGTTTGCTGTTCAGCTATGTTGCGGTTGACATTGATCTCCAAGCTGAAACGGAAATCACCACTGTTGGGATTGGTTTGGCTCACAGCCCGCCATGACTGGTTACCCCGGTAACCGCTCCTTGTTGTATTCCCTGTCTGTCGTACTGTGTTGAGCCAGTCAAGAAGGGTCTCACCGCTGGGGTTTTCTTCAGTGCCCTCCACCTCTGTTGCTGAGAATAACAAGAAATTATTAAAACAGGGCAGAATCACAAGTAAAGTCACCTGGATATGGATTTTTATATACTAACAGGGCAATTTAGTTTACTTACCACCAGGCCCCTCCCTTCTTTCCTCAGTGGTGCCATTGCTGGGCGACTCAGGGCCATCCTTGACCTGCCGAAGGCGGCTCAACAGTTCATCTGCTGTAATTTCACCTAACCAAGAAACATATTAGTTAGAATTATGACACCAGAGAAAAAGTGGGTATTTTGCAGGGATGTGTAACCTAGGAAAAGTCAATCAGACCAATGAAATGTATTGATTACCGTTGTCCATTCCATACAATTTCATACATGCAAATTTTCAGTCAAGACCTCTTAAAGACAACCAACTTTCAGAGACTATGAACATTTAAAACAGTCTTGTTCTTTGGAGAAAAAGGTTAAAAACACTGACAACACTTCTTGCACTGAGAGGAAATTCCAAATGGTCATTCAATAAAAGGCTCTCTAGAAATCTCCTCCCTCTAACACCACCTGCCTCTGACTAGCAACAGCATGCTGCAAATCATAGTTCACTGGTGTGACTTGAAGTCTATAACAAAGTCACAACCAAACTTCTGTTTCAATGGGAAATAGAAAAGTGTACTAAGCTCGTCACCAATGGTGGTTAATGGGGTTAAATGTGAATGAACAGGATGTTTTAAGAATCAACAATACTCAAATTATTTTATTATTAAATACATGGCTTGCACAAAACAATTGGGATACACTTAAAAATACAGTATTCTTATACATAAAAGAAATGTAGCAAAACACTGCATATCCAACTTAGCTGCTGTTAGTTGTTAAGACTATGAATGTCTATGTTAAAGGGATAGTTCACTTTGAAATTAATTTTTGGTATGTTTTAGCTTACCTCAAGGGCATCCATGATGTAGGTGTCTTTTTTCCCGCAGTAGTTTCAATTTTGATATTTTTAGGTCAAACCGTTCTTGTCTGTCAGTCATATAATGCAGGTCTATGGTCATTATCTCAAAGAGCAAGCACAGAGTCCAAATTAAAACAATTCCCCGTCGTCTAAATTAAACAATTCCCCATCGTAAGTACACATTGATGGCCTAAGACACGAAACGAGCGGTTTGTGTGAGAAAACGAACAGTATTTATATCGTTTTTACGTCTTATACACAGCCATGTCCAAGTGATCTGATCTGACGTGTACGCAGACTGGTGCATAGATATATACACTAGATGTCGCCTTAAAGACATTCGTTCCAATGAACTGCCGTAGACAAGGAGACATCTAGTGTGTATATATCTATGCACCAGTCTGCGCACACGTCAGATCAGATCACTTGGACATGGCTGTGTATAAGACGTAAAAACGATATAAATACTGTTCGTTTTCTCACACAAACCGCTCGTTTCGTGTCTTAGACCATCAATGTGTACTTACGATGGGGAATTGTTTAATTTAGACGACGGGGAATTGTTTTAATTTGGACTCTGTGCTTGCTCTTTGAGACAGTGACCATCGACCTGCATTATATGACTGACAGACAAGAACGGTTTGACCTAAAAATATCAAAATTGAAACTACTGCGGAAAAAAAGACACCTACATCTTGGATGTAGGGCTGTACTGTCCCAGTCAATTAGTCGATTAATTGGTCGATACGTTCTGGTTCGACCAAAATTCTGATTGGTCGATTTTTGGCCGCGTTCATTTCATCAGTTTTGCCGCGCTGAGGCGCGCAGATTTCATCAGGTGGAAAGTACTAACTGCTAATGGGGGTGTTTTCAGAGTACCCTTGTTTCACTGTAACAGTCTGTCTTCAGAACACCCCCCTTGTTTTCACCTTTTTTGGATTGGCCCAACCCAAGAGAGAGAGCGATAACTATAGAAGGTTTGATGCTGAATAATATTTATTTAATTGTGAGAGCGTTTAATAGTCAGTCCTCTTCTAACATGTCAACAACAAAGAAATCGACAGTGTGGCAGCATTTTGTTAAAATTGATAACAGGAAAAAGGTCGAATGCAAAGTTTGCAAGCAACAGTTTTCCACAGCTCGACGACAAACATGACATATCATTATCATCTAAAAGTGGTAAGCTCACTTGTCTGCGTTAGCTTGCCCTGTCTGTTTTGAGTAGGCTATATGAACATATCAGAATTTGCATATTTCAATGTTTTAGTGTGATAACCTAACTTTTTTATTTGGAGCCTAATGCGCAATTGCGCTGTGCTGTTGGTTGTGTTAGTTTTGAGCCTAGGATGCTTTATTTTTCAGTTATGCACTTTATTTCGTTTCTGCTCTTGATCTGGTTTGTTTAATAAATATTCTTTTTTTATTAAAGTGGACGTGCCTTTTGTGTTTATTAAGAGTAAAAGCTTTAAGTTAATAGTCTATTCGTGTCTCAGCTGCGAAGCTGAGCTCATGTTCAGCCTCGCTCGGTGCGAGGACATGCACGGTGAAATGATAGTGTCTGACAGTTATAACTTATTATTATAACATATGACAAAAATAATTGTCTAAATTATGTTGCATATTCCACAACAGTTCTTGTGATGATATCACTAGTTGACAACATAGTACTATTTTCGGAAATCATAAGCTATGATATTGCGCAGGTGCACGTGATGCAATGCTGTCAGAGCCGACAGACTCGAGTGTCAGACTCATTTCAGTGCAAAATAATTAGGTCAAAAACGATTTAATATACTGCAAATAGCCTACTAGTTTTTTATGTTTATTTATAATTCATTTAGTCGGACAACAAGGCTACCAAGTACTGCGCACAGTGCGCATCTAATTAATTTAACGTTTTTTTTTTTTTTCTACCGTAATTTTTAGTCGATTTTAGTCGATTTTTAGTCGAAAATTTCAGGACTTCAGTCGACCAAGATTTTCTTTGGTTGAGTACAGCCCTACTTGGATGCCCTTGAGGTAAGCTAAAACATACCAAAAATTAATTTCAAAGTGAACTATCCCTTTAACACACAATGAACCAGGTTGGAAATAACCGATAAATAAAACAACATGATAACATGTTTACTATAGTATGTAAAAATCAAGTTCAAGTGATGTAATTAAGCTTGAACAAAATCAATAAGTCATGAAAAGATCATCAATGGAGAGAATGCAAAAGTACTGAGGAAGGAATATTACCTGACATACCATACAGCTAAACCATCAATGGGTTTTCCTGCATTGAAAATACTTATGACCACCAAAATTAATCTTTGTCCTCACATTCTGCAGTACCAGCACCCGCTGCGCTGATAGCCAGCTGTTTTAAAACGCTTCCGTGAGAGTTTGTGTAAGCGCTTTGTGAAAAGCATCAAAGGTTTCTATTTACATGTTTTTGCAGCATTGAGCTTTGTAGCCAATCACAGACATCTGTTGAGCATGATTATTAACTATTTAGAATGATAAAGAAATATTCAGGACTGAAAAAATAAAGAGCGGGACATGCATGACGTTAAAAAGATGCGGTGCTCGTGCTGACTGACTGAGATTCCTCTCTCAGACAGCATGCAATGCCGAATTCAGTGTTCTTCCATGGCTTTTTGCACTTGAATGGTCAAATGCACACAATTCTCAAAATGAAACCAGTAAACACCAGATGTGTGTCAGTATATTAGACCTCTGCATTTGGTCTTAAAGTGACAGCAACCTCATAAACCTGCTGCTGTGTGAATGCTATTAAACTGCAAAAGGCAAAAAGAAAAATCACTCACTGCTCGACAATATATTTTGTATCTTTAATAAGAATCAGCTTAATTCATACAGTGAAGACGTTTATTAAAATGTTTTTGTCTTTTATCAATTACATTTGTCCTACTGTTTGTAATTTACTTTGTTCTTTTTTTTTTGGAAACTTTATTTTTATTCTTTATCCTTTTGAAAAAAAGAAGAAACAATGAAACAGAAAAAAACACAAAAAAAACAGCAACAACAACATACAATCACATCTAAACAAGACAGAACAATCGTTTGGTCACATTGATGAAAGTATATGTCAGATGATACATTGTGTTTACGACTTCATGACATGTTTATTGACCAATCCATTTTTCCCAATACTGCAACTTATCCATCTGTAGGATTAAAGCGAAAGTCATCCCCTCCATATTTTGGACATTGGTCATAATGTCCAGCCATTCAGCCTTTGTTGGGGGTTCAAATTGTAGCCACTTTCGTGTTACAGCTTTCTTGCTGGCTGCTAATAATACATTTAAAAGGTACTTGTCTTTCATCATCAAATGAGCTGCTAAGTTGCCCAGGTAAATTGTATAAAATGAGCAGTCAATTCCATCACCGAAAATAAAATCTATTACTTGTATTACCTCCTGCCAATATGACTGAATGGCTGGGCAGCTCCAGAATACATGAAAATGGTCTGCCAGCTGTTCCCCACATTTCCTCCAACATAGACCATTTCCCTTCTCACAAGTTTGAATAGATTTTAACTTGGGGGTTACAAAGAATCTAATAAGATTTCTTCGTATCGTATCTCTTTATTAAAATAAGTCCTAGTTTGTAAGTAGTGATGCACCGATGTGAAAATTGTGGCCAATACGGATAACCGATATTAATATTGCTGTTATGGCCGATACCGATATTTACCAATGTCGATATCTCTGTATAGAAAACTAATTTTAATGATTATCAAATAAAAAGCTATTTTCCAAAACACAATTTTTTTTTTTTTACTTTAGAAATGACTGATATTGGGCACCTTTACCTGTGTGCAAAATATGTCACATACGACACACATGCATTATACTGCATTGCATATACAGTAATGTGTGCTGGTCAACTTGTCTAAAATTAAGAAACCCTTAGAAAACAGTAAAAAACAAAACAAAAACAGGAACATTGTGTAAAATTAAGATAGGCTACTTTATTTATTATTCCAATATCCAAATATGATACTAAAAAATACCACAGGGAAAAGGGCTTCTATTTCGTGCTGTCTTTGCGTTTGCACATTTTAAACAGGACACTCATTAACTGAATAAATGTTAGCCAATACAAACATATTTATAGAAAACAGTTGACAATGAATAGACAGGAGTCCAACGGTGCGAATACGGTGCATAACGAATCATTCTAAAAATAATAACAAGTAGCCTAGGCTATAAGACAACAGTAAAACGTCCGTCATTTAACGAATTTTAAAAACACGGATGGATAATACAAAATACTTTCTGATATTTTGACAGAAAAAAAACAAGCAAGAACAAAATTTAAACTTAGCCCGTCAATTTTTCATTTTACAATTATCTTCTCTCTCTGTGTGCGCGCGTCCGTGTTTGTGAGAGAGAGAGCTCGCGCAGCACTGATACAACGGTAGCCTACTTTTTAATCCATAAGTAACGAACGCGCTAGTTTTCATACAAAATAAATATGTAACATAATTAGGTAGGCTACTTTAGTTATTATTAATACAATAACGTAACACATGAAGGCTATGTTTCTCAACACTGAGAATGAATCAATAAACGCCTGTTTCTCCACTCGCGCTTATCAGTAATCCACAAATCACACGTGCTGTCACTTTTGAGATAAATCTAATTCGAACGGGTATCAAATATCAAGCAATATGTTCAAATATCTACGAGTCAAAAAACGATCAGTCAAAAATATGTCATGAAGAGAAAAAAACATAAGTCGCACTGGACTGCGTTAACAATGTTACGGACGGGACAGTTGACGTGAGCGCTCTGAAAGCGCCACTAACATAAGACTGCTTTAAAACTTTCACAGAGACCTCAAACAGAAAGCACAAAAAGCCTGTCTTTAAATTTAATTTCGTTTTGTATTAATTGTATCTTAATTTTGATAAATGTTTCATCAACCAATTGCCTGGATTTAATTAAATAAGAAGTAAATATAGTAGAAAATATTTAATCAGGACACGGAGGCGACGGCGCGTGAACCTGGAGCGCGTCTCATAAATGAACCAAAATCTACCTGCCTCACAGACCGGAGACATATATAGAAAGCTTGAAATGTCTATTTTTAAACAGAACAATTCAAAACGAAAGAAAACAGACTGTTCTCTGCTTATGTCATCTGTATGAAATGTGTATTTCTCTCAGGCACGTTCACTACTGCTAAGATCGCGAGTCAGCATCAACTTCATCTTCAACTTCACATGTCAAATATCGGCCTGTTCACATCGGCCATATTTTGACATTGGAACGATACCGATGTGTAAAAAAAAAAAGACCATATCGGCCGATATTATATCGGCGGCCGATATATCGTGCACCACTATTTGTAAGTACCTAAAAAAAAATATACGCATTCAATTTGCTATATATTCTGGTTACAGCAGCATGCCAAAGATCTTAAGATGGGCTGCTTTGAAATAATCTGATAAATATGGCAGTGATCTACCCCCTTTCTCTTTCGGTAGCTGCAGTGTTTTAAATTGAATTATTGGCCTCCTACCCCCACCCCTAAATGCACTACACTCCTTTTTGTCACTCCGCCAAAGTAGCAGTGCTTCGCCTTCTGAGAATATAGTTCTCAGTATGTATACGGTTAGAAGATGGCTGTGTCTCATGTGACCTTGTTATTTGTACACGTTGTGACTATGCAAATCACAACATGTAAATAGGAAAATGTTGGCGTTATTTTGTCACTTATTGGGAGCAGTATGCTAGCTGGAGCCATTTACCTCCAGTATTTGTGCTAAGCTAGGCTAGTGGTGTGTGCGTCAAACAGAGTTACGGCACGCACGGAGATGAATAGGGTATGTATGGACTTATCTAACTCTGGGGGATACGGTGAATAAGCTAAAGTCCCAAAAAGTCGGCGTGTTCCTTTAACCTCTGTAGTGCATTAGAGGAATCGAGTTTAGGCTGTATTTGGGTGTTCCAGTCTTGTGTGTGTGTGTGTGTGTGTGTGTTCTGCACTGTTGAAATAAGTCTCCTGCCAAAATATATGTAACTTTTCCTTTTTCATCTTTGCAATAGCCTTGCTTCTCTTAATTGGATTGTGTAGACCATTTACGTTAAGTGAAATCACCCTATATTCCTGGCATTGCATTTAACCACAGCAAGACAAGGTTTAAGTTTATAAACCACAATATTGGTGACCAAACCTGAACTGTATTCGAACTGCAGAACAAAATCAGAACATCACAACAACAAAAAATAGACCAACAAATCAAAAAACACAGGTTTCATACTCCATTATGAAGTAATAACCATTTTGTGATGTGGAGGGAATAGTCTAGCAGCTAACCACCAGAGCCTCCCTTCAGTGCAACCTATAGTACCCTCAAGGATGTACTGTATATGCACTTAGAAACGTCAAAAACAAATGTATTACCCATACTTATCGGTCAGCTATATTCTCATTAAAGGCTAAGGGTGATTGTATTCAGTTAAGATGGGTATTTAAACTCCAACAGAAGTGAAGAATCAGCATTAGATACATACAATAGGGAAAATATAATGAATAAAGAATAATAGACTTGTGGGGATGTTAAGATCAACTTAAAAGACCACAGGTAACTTAACCTAGTCTTTACTCACCACACATTGAGGGCATTAAACATTGTCCCTTGGTGCAAATGTCATTAAAGCATTAATGTCCATAACCAGACAACTGCCTCATTTGCTCGATAGTTTTTACTCTTATAATGCAAAGTCACTTAATGGTCTGTTGTCTCCCGATTCCATTACCTCTAGCTCTATCTTGGCCGGTGAAAACTCCGTAGCCAGACGTTCTTCCGTGCTTTTTCCGCAACCTCAGCAGTTTTCTCCCACTCAATTGGGAATTCCCTCTTCTTCAGGTCCTCTGCCTCTTCCGCTGCGTTTCCATAAGTAATCGGCCCACTGTCAAAAAAGACTCGCAGTTTCGCTGGCGGCAGTGTTTGAAACCGTATTGCTTTTTCTCTGAGAACCCTCCTGATCTGCGTTTACGCTTTCCTTTTTGCTAGCGTTTCTGTAGGAAAGTCATGATCGAAGTAGATCCTTGTGTCGCTGTGGTAGATCTCCTTTTTCTTCCACGCAGAATGCAGAATCATCTCTTTAATTTTAAACTGCTGGAAGTACACAATCACCGATCTGGCTTGCGCCTCTCTGGGGGGTTTGGGGCCGAGCGCTCTGTGGCATCGTTGTATTCCAAGGTCAACATCAGCAAGGGGTTCCAGCTCTTTTCTAATAAAGTTCTCAATGAATTGGAAGATATTGCTTCCCTCAGTTCCCTCCGGGATCCCGTAAATGCGAACGTTGTTACGCCTTGAGTGTGCTTCCAAGTCCATTAGCTTTAACTGCATACTATCCTGAGCTTGTAGTGACTGGCTCAGTGCCTCTCTAAAGTCCACGGACCACTCTTCAGCATCGGCTATCCGAGCCTTGGCCTCACTCACTCTGTCAGTAGTAGTTTTTAGATCGGTTGCGACCTCGTTAAACTTATGGTAAATTTCCTCTCAAATGTCTGCTAGTTCCTTTTTCAAGGCGTCTCTGATTCTGTCTCGAAAGTTACTCCGTTCAGTCTTCATCTCCGTGGACATCATCTTTATATCTGTGCGGATGGCGGCGATGTTAACTTCCATATCCAACGATGTTAATTTAGCATTTTGTCCATGCGCGCCATTACTCTCTCCTTGTTCATCGGCCATGACGCCCTCAGTCATTATTTTCTCACTCTTCTCCGCTTTCCCAGACTGCTTTCCCTTGCCTTTCCTGTATTTTTCCCCTTCCATCATTGATTATTCAAAAATTAAATCTTAATTATATTCAAATTGGGGAATAAACTCCGACCGAACAGGAGTGCAGGATTATGCGGCCATATGCTTCGGCTTACCACTGGAAGTCCCCTACTTTGTTTTGTTTTTTAATAAAAAAAAATAAATAAAAAAAAACTATTGTGTGATATATATATCATTATTATGAAATAAAAATTCTCATATTGTGAAATAAGATCATACCGTCATATCGCCAACCCTTAGTGACATTAATGATTATATGCAGCGTAACCACATTTACCCCTGGCATTTAATGTGATCAAGTAAGATCTGATAGTGATCCAACCACAGAAGGCACATTAATGCCAGGTGCAAAGGGAGGAAAATGCGTAACAGTTTATAAGAAAATCGTTTCAAATGGCATGGTACATGTATTTTTGTGATACACTACCTCTAAGATACTTTTCAATAGTATAATGTCTTCTTAGGAAGTTGGATATGCAGAATTTTGCATCAAACGTGAGTTTATAAGCTAAATGAATCTAGTCTTTATGCAGTAGCTGTCCAGAAAGACTCTAAAAACCACCAGACTTACCAGGACAAGAAATGTCCATTCAATGTCATCTTCTGGCAGGGCGCACGGCTAAAGGATGCTCCAAAATAACATTCCTTTCAACTGTTCTGGGACATAAAAGGATTGGGTGGATTCATAAGTTTGTTTACTTGTTTATGAGCACATAAACAACAGGCAAACCATTAAAGTAAAACGCAAAGCTAAATGGGAATATGTCTTCTAACCAAAAGACCTAAGAAGGGAATCGAAAGATCTGTGAAAGACCCTGTTATATCGAACATTTCAGGATCAAAACAGCGAGACAGCTGAGTGCGTTCTGGTACTTAAAAAGTGCATAGATGTACACTATATGGACAAAAGTATTAGTACACATCTCTTAATTACTGAATCCAGGTGTTTCAATCAGACCCATTACAAAATGTAGTCTGCATTTACAAAAATTTGTGAAAAAATGGCTCGTTCTGAGGAGCTCAGTGAAATCAAGGATGCCTCCTTTGCAATAAGTCTATTTGTGGCATTCCATCCCGGCTTGATACTTCACGGTCAACTGTGAGAGGTATCATTGGAAAGTGGAAGTGTTTAGGAACAGCATCAACCACGTAAAGTCACAGAGCGGGGTCACCGATTGCTGAGGAGCATGGTTCGTAAAAGTTCAAAGGTCGCCAACACTCTGCTGATGCCACAGCTGAAGAGTTGCAAACTTCCACTGGCATTAATATCAGCACAAAAACTGTGCGCCGGGAGCTTCATGGACTGGGTTTCCATGACTGAGCAGCTGCATGCAAGCCTCACGTTTGCCCATATAGTGTAGCTCTCAAATTTATTGGGGCTTGAGTTCAGTTCAAAACATTCAAATGCATAGCGGCGGGAACTTATTTTATCAGGGGGGTGCTGGGGGCGGGGCTTGATATGGCGGGGCGGTGCAGTGCTGTGGTAGAGTGTTTTAAAGAAAATCCTAGTATTAAACAGCCCAAACAAGATGAAGAACATGCAAATGAATGAGGACAGGGTTATGTGAGAACGCTAAGAACTCATGATACATTTTAAAAACAGCACAAAAATCTGCATCTTATAATCTTACCTTATGAGACTCACTCAGGAGTTAGTGCCAATTCACACAGAAAGAATAAAAACTTTCAAAGCAAAAACGCAAGACGCGGGCAGTGGAACGGAAAAAACACAAGGTCTCGATGTGCGTTTTAGTTGAACTTATTTCAACTTGAGCGCTGCGTTTTAAGAACGCCGTGTCATGCGCGAGACGCGAGCGCAACAGTTAACACGGCTAGTGCGTTCACAGAAAAACAATGGACAAGAAGCAGAGAGAAAAACACATTATGTGTGAACAGCCTCTAATGCCGATGAATGCCTTTAATCAAGACATCTTTATTTAGTTCACCACCGATGTCTGAGTGAACATGCATCAAATGAGTGTCAAAAGAGTGCTGAGATGCTGGTAACCAGCGTAGTCACATCACTCACTTCATGCGAGATCGGCTTTTGAAACAGCCTTTATTAATTTCTTAAAGACCATATTCGACAATATAAAAACAAAATAATCTTTAGAGTAATTTTATAAAAGAAGGTTATAAAAATGTAAAACATGTTCAAAAACAAAACGTTATTTAAAGTCGTGTCATCTTAAATTCTTATGTAGTGACATCATAACAGCTGTCATCAGGGGGTGATGACACAATAAATATTGTTTTGACGCTCTTTAATGTGGTGACCAAATAAATTTGGAGCGTGGAGCGAACATAAACCAATCTACTAGTTCTAGTAGGGCTGCACGATTAACCGAAATAAAATAGAAATCGCAAATTAGATTAAATTTAGATCATCACATAGATAAGAATCCTGTGGTTTTTAATTAAATATATGCGCAGCATGTTTTACGTTAAAGCATTGGAGTGGCTCGATCGCAGAAAAATCCTGATCCATCTCTGCAAAAGCTGAGAGACTGACATGCATTTATTTGGGAGAAAAAAAAGCCAAACTTGAAATGCCAAATTTACAAGCCTGTTGTCCAACAAAAGAGAACATTTAATGACACGCTTTTACTCCACTCACTTTATAAACATCAGTCGAGCATTTGAAATAACTACAGGGATAGTTCACCCACAAATGAAAATTCTGTCATTATTTACTCATCCTCGAGTTGTTCCAAATCTATTTTTTTTTTTTTTTCTTCTGCTGAACTTAAAAGATGATATTTTGAAGAATGTCGGTAGTCACCATTTCTTCTTGCCCAGACAGGCCCCATTAACTTCCATTGTATTTTTTTTTTTCTGCATACTATAGAAGTCAATGGGGCCCATCAACTGTTTGGTTGCCCATATTCTTAAAAATACCTTCTTTTGTGTTCGGCAGAAGAAAGAAATACAGGTTTACAACAACTTGAGGGTGAATTTTTTGGGTGAACTATCCCTTTAACACACATCACACCACAGGAAAATCTGATAAAATAATCTGTAGAACCATTAAAATAATTAAGGATTTGATTTAGGATTGATGGAAGGGCAGAACTGGGCCCAAAACCGGCCAGATGATTTTGTAGTTTGACAATAACCTATTTTGGGGTAAAAATAGGAAAAATAATACTTCTCTCTAAGGAAATTTAGGTATGTTTTCCTCCAGTGTATAGAAATGTACAGGAATTTGTTGTTTTTTAGATGCATAAGATTTTTCAGGCAAAAAATTAAGCAATTGTCAGATTTGTTTTATCAATTTAATATTTTATAATAAAAATGCACACCTTTCTAATTATTTAATATTTTAGGCTTTTTTGTAAAATATAAACGATAATAATATAAGGAACTTCGGTCTGTACCTCGGCTAGCAAACGACTTCTAACACATTCACAAATCCGTTCATTATAACCAACAAAGTGTAAACACAATGTAAATAAGAGATTCAATGTGCAGTATAGACAACTTTGATTATAACAGGGTTTTACTCAAGAGTGCAGAGCTGCTAAAGTGTTTGAGGGCTTCAGTGATTATAAAGGGAAAACTTGCTTTTTGTTAATAACCAATTAAAAATTTCATTTGGATTGACAACCATATTTAAATGTGAGATTGAATCTGAAAATGCAATAATTGACAGTGATAACCATAGCAACGATAGGACAAAAGAAAAATCTGATAACGTATGTCACGACAGATGCATGTGCATTAAGTCTTGGTGTGTAAATTAATAGACCTGCCACTTGTTCTATTTAAAGTGTTTCTTTGTTCGTCAAAAAAAAACTTTTTGTAGGAAGATTACGCTTATTGCTAACTTTTTTTAAAAAGTGCTGATTATGCAGTAAACATTTTGTATGTCCTTTGTAACAACAGCTGTTCTATTCAGATTTCAATTTTTTTCGAGAGCAAATGCAAAAACATTGATATATACATCTTCAAAAATTTGGAAAATATTGGGTAGCACTTTATTTTACACTCCTGTTCAGTGTTGCCCATGTGCACACTAGGGCTGCACAGTTAATCGCACTGAAACCACATGCGATTTGGCAAAGGCTCGATTATTTTATGCTCAGCTTGTCGGTGAAGTACGGCTGAACTACTACGTCATTCCAGGAAATCCCTATCACTAGAGCTGAATAAACAGAAGATTGAAACGCTCTGATTAAACATGACTTATAAACACACGACTGCTTTATTCTGTGTAAGAAGCACATCATCTCACTGAAGGATGAGCTCAACTGTCATCATGAAGTGAGTTATGCATGTTATTAAATGTAGTCTTTTGTTGAAGGTTATTAAATGTTTCTCAAAGCTGTTTGACGCGTGTTGCTTTTTCAAATGCACATTATAAGTGACTCAAACTCACAGCGCTTTAAGACGGAGCAGCGTTTACAGAGCCGTACATCAATGACAAGCTACGCATAAAAAAATAAAATAATAATCGCAGCCTTTGCGATTTCATAATCGCGATGAGCCAACTTGATTTAAGTGTGATTACATGTAAATTGCGATTAATCGTGCAGCCCTAGTGCATACTATGTACTTATAATTTCAATAACTGGGTAATTACTAGGTACTAACCCTGAACCTAACCTTAACCCATGTAGTTACCTTCCATTACCAGTCCTTTCTCAGGTAAGTACACTGTACACGTACTGTAAAATAAAGTGAATCCAAATATTGAGATAGAAATTATAATAGCTGCATCACCCAGCCCTAGTATGGGCTACTTTGTTTCTTTTTTTGTCATTTTGAAGGGGTCACCAGTCTCGTATAGAGCAGGGTAAAGACCAGCACTGAAATTATGTAAAATGTCTCCTTTGATCTTTCACAACACCAAAAAAAAAAAAAAAAAAAATTAAAGTAGTGAAATAATTATCATTTTTATTGATCAAACCTTGATTTGAGAATGACTTGTTTTGTCCGACCATGTTGAATGTTAGTAAAAGAAGTGTAAATGACCTCAGAGGCTCTATAATGAATCTATGAAGTTCTACCGTATACTAACTACCACTGAATTCTGCAAGTCTCATGAGAGAGATAAATATGAAACTGGATGCAGGGAAACCACATCGTTACTCAGGCAAAGAGGATGCAATTCACACTTCAGTAACACTTAAATATTGAGAGGAAAGGAACCAATAATGGTCAGCGGCAATTACTCTAACATCTCATGTAGTCTGTATATTTGCTCTAATAAGCCAGCTTACCTTATATTTGCTCTAATAAGCCAGCTTACCTTATATTTGCTCCTATAAGCCACTGACTGAACGACAACAGGAACTACAATTTCTGCTGCACTCAATTAATATGACCCTTTATGTGGTTTAGGTTTTAAGACCACATTAAGAATATTGAAACTAAGCTTAAATTCCGTTCAATTTAAAATTCAAAATAAATAATTTCGCAATAAATAATAAACATTCCGTGTCAAATCAACCAAATTTAGTAAACTTGCCCGGCTGAAATGTTTGATTTTGTTCATATAAATAGTGATGAAAGCCAAGATATCAAATGCCATGAATAAATATATTTATTGAGTAATCCACTATTTTGTAGAGGGGGTCAAAATGACCATTTTTGGAGCCTGAGATTTGGAGCCAGATTACAGGGAGTGAAATGGCAGTATAATTATTTTATTGTTTACCTATTAGTTAAATCTGCTGACTATATGCATATATACAACTTTCAATGAACTTTAATTTTGTAAGTTTGCTGTATATATATTTTTTTTAGTTATTAATACTTAATCAAAACAACCCAACTGCAGTTTGGTTGATATTACTTGGAATTACAATAAAAAACATGATTCATGAAAATTTATAAAAACGAGGTTATCCGTTTTTGCAAATGAGCCCTTTAAAATGAACTTTTCTTTTGGTGTCTTCATTTTTAAGGCTCTATGTGGTTTGATCCCAGAGATAATGGGATCCCAATGTAGCTCCACAAGTAAACTGTTAAATTGTACACATTTTCAGTGCTCAAAATTTGTGGTTGACCAATATTATCATTTTTTTCAACATTATTTGTTCTTCCGACATTCCTCTTTAAAAGAAAAAAGAATCAGCTTTATACAAAGTCACCCACATTTGGTTTTTGACCACTGAAAATGTGTACAATTTAACAGTTTACTCATGGAGCCATATTGAGATCCCAGTATCTCTGGGATTGAACCATATAAAGCCTTAAAAATGAAGTCAACAAAAGAAAAGTTTAAGAGTGGGAATCTAAAACCATACTGATATTTCAATTACTTTGAGTTATAGGCATGCCAACTTTGGAAAAAACACGCATCTCCACATTTATTAATTGTCACCATTGGTATATAATGCAACATTGCTAAAGACAACAATTAACTAACGGACCTATGTGTAATAACAAAAAAACAAAAAAAATGATGCTGTCATCTTTCTAAAGTCATTATATCCCCACTGTAACTTGGCTTTAAATTATAGGTGAAAATAGCCATTTTGACCCCCTCTACAAAATGGTGGATTACTCAGCAATGGCATTTAAAGTCTGTCTTCAGAAAAAAAAAAACATGAACAAAATTAAACGTTTGAGCCGTGGACCTCTGGTTGAGTTGACAAGGAATGACCCTGCTCTTACACATGACCAAAATGTCTCAATGAAACCATTAGTTGTTGTTTTCACAGTAAAAAAAAAAAAAAACATTTAAAAAAACCAAATGATTTACCAGGTGTGCCAAGCAGATTGTTGTCTCTCATGAGCCTATAGTCTTCCTCACTGAGATTGTTGACAAACTGGTAGAAGGCCTCTTCTCTGTCCAGACGGTCCCGCTGTCTCCGGCGTTGTGTTTCAGACTGATCACTGCTGCCCTGATCTGCATTATCCTGACCCTCCATCACTGCGACCCAGATGTCAGATCCAACTACAACACAGTGGCAATCAGTCAAAACACACACACACACACACACACACTGACCCAACAACCATTGATTTCAACCCAACATGAGAAGTATGTGACTATATAATAAATTATTATAGCAATCATCCAGTGCCATGGCTTCACTATATGATAGCATCACCATCATATGGCCACACAGTTACTATACGTGTCTTTTTCATGTAACAAGTACTAAGAAAATGGTTAAAACGTGACTGTGCTCGGTGACTAGAATAATCTTCTTAAAAAACGTATTATTGTGAGTTAGGCTGTGATCTCTCGAGTGTCTCTGTTCAGATATAAAGAGCTGACTGAAAACAAAATGGCATCAGCGAGCTAAACTGGCTAAAGCTCGGGAATCTCAAGGAAAACAACCTTTAACTTACGTGTGTCCTCGATGGTACATACAATTATTACATTGACTGCATTACCAATGGAAGCGAATCCATTAAGGTGCTATTAAGACTAATATCACTAATATTACAGCAACGGTATATTTCGTAATGTGTGACGAAAAAACTCTCGCAACCATGAACTGGGGAAACGGGTGAAGGCTAATGTTAGCTGTAGCATGAGCTCAAGCTGGGCTCAAGTTAGCTCGCGAAGCCTATGGAGAAACGGCTCTCTGGTTCATGCTAAGCTAAAGCGAAGCTAATGTTAGCACGGCTACGAGATAAAAACAGCCAGCGAGCTCTCCGTCATTTCGACGACCACAATAACTGACTGGTGAAATAAGCACAAACACAGAAGAATACCTTAATGAACTCGTCGAAGCCTTATCTAGTAACAGTTCCCTTGTCTGCCTAGTAGATGTTTATAAGTCTTATTCTTGACAGCTATTCAGGAGTACATTTTCTCAAGCGTCTCTTCGGCATGAATCTACTTCCGGTGTGCGGAATTGTGAGAAAACGTAATACAACTTAAAAGTCCTTATTTAACGCTGAAATAGAAACTCACGTTATGTCAACACCATGTTGTTGGAAGTAGCGTTTGTGCCATGCCAAAGAACAACTCTATAAATCACTGTACAGTCACCTCATGTCGCTTATTTCTTATTTTGGCTAAATATGTACCTCCATCCCACTCTCTTTTAGTAGTGAATGTTTCTCAGAGATAATATCAAATACAGCTCTGGAAAAAAATTAAGAGACCACTGCAAAATTAGCAGTTTTATCTGGAATTATTATTTATATGTAGGCCTATCTGTTTGAGTAAAATGAACATTTTTGATTTATTCTACAAACTACTGACAACTACTTGAGTTATGCCTCCTTCACAAATACATACCTGCCAGATTCTAGCCTTACTGAAGAATGAGGGTTATTCCACCGAATATTGAACTTTTCCTAAGTTAAAACATTAGACATGTGTTTTGTTTAAAAATGTATATAAACTTGTTTTCTTCGTATTCTTAGAGGTCTGAAAACATGGCATCTTTAAAAAAAAAAAATGTATGGTGACCCGCTGTCATTTTTTGCAAATAAATACTCTAAATGACAATATTTTTATTTGAAATTTGGAAGAAATGTTGTCATTTGTTAGTAGAATAAATTAAAAATGTTCATTTTACTCAAACAGACGATACAATCCAGAGAAACTGCTAATTTTGCAGTGGTCTCTTAATTTGTTTCCAGAGCTGTATGCCCCACCCATAGTTATACTGCTAAAACATTATGGACTCTTTCAATATAGTCATTATTACACAAAATAACACTGAAATTAGTTTGTCAATGTCTGTCCAAAATGACAACTTTTTTTTAAGTTCACATGCTGATTAATTGTCTTTAACATTTTGTTTCTAAACATCAAGAGCTTAACTTTTATTATGAAATTGTAAAATAGATACCAGAAGAAACAAAAGCATCAACATATTCATCAACCAGGAAAAATATCCTCAGAAGATTTGCTATTTAGGTTCAGTATGAGGTAAAGTGAAATCATTATAATTCATTAGCTATTTTACAGCTAACGTTTCCCCCTTATGAGTGCTAACATTCCCCATACACCAAATCAAGTCCCGCCCTAAATTTATACTCAATTATAAGTCACAATAAGGAAGAAAAGACAATTGCAACTTAGGTTTCGTGCTGACTTTAATATTCGCAAGGAGTCAACATTATTAGCAGCGCCTTAACACCATTTCAGAAGTAGACCTAAATAATACAAAACTAGTACAGGAAAACAAAACAAGAACAATTTTAAAGTGATAATAAAAAGTGTTTGTGCTACAATTTTTGTGAGCAATGTATTGGTAAGTTCAGAGTAACTGTGATCAAGGAGTAGCCTAAAAGTTTTTTGTTTTTTTTGCATGAATTTTATAGTTAGAAAAGAAAAAAGAGAAACAGGGAGAAACTATACCCCAAAAATCAATCCTGCTTTTCACTCCCTATTATTTGTATTTAATTTCTCTTCTCCTAAACACAAAAACATTCATTTTCTCACCCTCATGTTTCTCTTTCTTCTGTGGAACATAAAATATGATATTTATACAAAAGTCTTTGGGTCCAATCGACTTTTAAAACATCTTGTGTTCTAGAAGAAGAATGTCATTCAAGTTTTGAATGACATGAGGGTGAGAAAATGATGACAGACATTAACATTTTTGGTTGGGTATTTAATATTAGCCATAATATTACAGTAAGCTTAGATTTTAATGAAAAAGATCTTCATAACAGTCAAAAACATGAATTCCTGAATGATCTCAATAAATAAATGTACTTAAAAATGTTGTTCAAGTGGTTCACCCTTTGAAAATCCCATCAGTCCAAGTTAAGGTATAGCATGTTGTTCGTCAGAATTTTTGTTGGTGTTGTTATTGTTTTGAATTAAAATCATTTTAACGCTTTGTTATTGATTGTCAAGGGTCAAAGTCAGCGCTTCTCTACTGGAGGGTTGTGTGACTCATCTGAACATTGGTTGCACATTTGTTCTGGGTCACAGAAAGCAGGCAAATAAATGCAAATCAGAAATTTCATAACTCTGCACAGAATAACAAAAAATGAGCTTACCCGTTAAAAAGAAGGAGCTGAGAAAACACTTTCCATGTCATTTGTTTGTTGATGTCAAAGTCTCTGTGTTAGAGGCAGTATGTCTGGCACAAACACATGATGCCAAAACAAATAGGATTTAAATAGGCAAATGCTTAAGAGTGATTAGATCATTATTGCAGTGATTATTATGTTTCTATCATGTTATTTGGCAACAGTTCTTCTAACTCTAATTGATGGAGTGTTTTTCATTTCTTGAACAACCATGTAGGGAAGACACATCATGGCCATATTCCAGGATGACAATGTCAAGATTCATCAGGCTTAGATTATGAATTGTGAGGAGCATGAAGAATCATCTTCACACATGAACTGGCTCCTCAGAGTCCAGGCTTCAATTCATTGAAAGTGTTTGGGATGTGCTGGAGGAGACTTTACAGAGTGCTGGACTCTTGCATTGACAATACAATATCTTGACCAAAAATGTATGTACCTCTTGATGGAAATAAATGTTGTGATGTTATTTTCATCAAGAGGTGCATACATTTTTGGGCAATATCTTCTATATAGCAATGTAGTGGGGTCTACGTTTTTTTCTGTTTTATTTGGATAAACATGACACAGGGCTCTCAAGTGTCACGCATTGAGCGTGACAGTCAATCATTTCGGTCTTTTGTCACGCACTCCCGCCACACAATGTATTTCTCACGCGGAAAAACTATTTATAATATATTTAATATGCCGCAGCGCCCAAAATGTCTCTGGCTGCTCCACTCTCACTATGGAACCGGCAGGAATCGCGTCTCCCCTGGAGTTCTTAATCGAGCCTGCCACTTATCAGCCAATAAACAAACAAAAAAAAAGGTGTGACTGCAGTAAGTGGAAGAGAGGGGGTACGGCACTCTAAAAACCACTGAACTAAGGATAAGGGGTATGTAGAATTGCACAAGTGCTACTGCTAAAGAGTGCAATGTCAATACAGCCTGTTACCTTCATTTAAATTTCTCATAAGCTTAATTGAATTGGCCTATAGAGAGAAAAATTATAATGACATTTTTTGTCTAAAGACTACATATAAATAGCTACCAAAATTAATGTCGGTAACTGCAGTTTGACTAAAAGTAATGACTAAAATGAAAGGTGGCAAATATTGCTGTTTGAGAAACAACATCTGCAAAGTTACTATGCTCAAAGTTCAAAGCAAAGGGAGATATTTGCAGTTAAAGAAATTGCTTTTTAAGGACTACAGAAAACGGCTGACATTCCTCTTGGGTTAGTGACATCCCCAACCCTAAAATTAACATAAACCCCGCCCCCAGAACACGATTTATAGATTATCAAGACAGAATATGCTAATCAATGACTAGAAGATAACTACACATCAGCTACATAAATTCATCAACTAACCATTCAGAAATGTCCTGTTGCTTCTACATGTTGTCACTTCTTCTTGAGTCTCTCCATCATTGTCTGACTCCGGTTTGAACATAAAAGGCTACAATTTTTTAAAAATTTCAGTGCATGTCTGTGTGAGGTAAAAGGACACAAGCTCTTGAAGCTCCGCCCACTGTGCCGGGAGTAGCAGCTCATTTGCATTTAAAGGAACAGACTCAAAACGGTGTGTTTTTGCTCACCCTCAAAAAGTGACAACTTTAACATGCTATATAAAAATATCTGTGGGGTATTTTGAGCTAAAACTTCACATACACACTCTGGGGACAACAAAGACATATTTTACATCTTGTGAAAAGGGCATTATACCACCCCTTTAAAATAAACTATGTACTTAAAGGAATAGTTTGCTTAAAAATCAAAATTCATGTCATCATACTCACCCTCAAGTTGTTTCAAACCTGTATGAGTTTCTTTCTTCTGCTGAACACAAAAGAAGATAGAGTGAGGAATGTCGGTAACTAGACAGTTGATGGACCCCATTGACTTCCATAGTAGAAACATAAATAAATTCCTATTCCTTTAACTGGTAACCAATGTAGTGACTTCAAAACTGGAGTAAAATGATCTCTAGTTTTGGTCCTAGTTAAAATTCTACTACGCTTAGAAACCCCATTATAGAAGCGCATTATAATCAATGCGAGAGAAAACAAACATGTTAATTAACTTTTCTGCAGCTGAAAGGGATATGAATATTAAATTAATTTGCAAGGATATTGCACACACACAAAAAAGAGGGGTATTGCACTTTGAAGGCATTTAACTGTTCAAGAGGGAAATAGCCTGTGGGAAGAAACTGTTCCTGTGCCTAGATGTTCTAGTGCCTATAGTGAACTGAGGCGCCGTCCTGATGACGACAGTTCAAATAGGTTGTGGCCGGCGTGAGTGGAGTCTGTGATGAGGTTACCTGACCTGTTCAGGTACAGGTCCTGGAGAGCAGGGCACATAATAACCACAGCATAATTATTTGCAAAAAGCAGACAACATAAAGAGTTTACTCTTTCTAAATACCTCTTTTTGGTATTTTGTTTTACCTTCCTGGAATAACAGTTAGTCTTAAATGCATTTGTTACTCTAACTAAATAGCCTACTTGAATACATTACTGACAAGTTATTCTTGCACGCAATGTCCCAAACTATGTGCATGGCCTACCTCATATAAAAGCATTTCACTGCACAATGTCACATTCAGATGCCTATAAAGACTTAATTTCTTCTAAGTAGAAAAAAAAACAATGGCTAGTTCTTATAGGGACGTCCCACACTATATGCACACCTCCGATGAAACCATTTCACTGCAGTGTTTTGGAGAAATGTCACATTATTCCACTACAGACGCCTGTAACGATATCCCCTATAAGAAATTATTAGAAATTAGGACTTTATATGCCAACATATACTTTAACAAACGCTGACATATAGTACAATTGAATGCAAAACTTACTTAAATAAACTTAACTTAAACTTAAAACAATGACATACCCTATTATCATTTTTGTTCACATTTATTTTAGGCATTAACTGTGTAAACAATCATGGAAGAAATGTGACAACATTCAAAAGGCAGCATTCAAAATCTTCTTTTAATTTGTATATGTACTCCATAAACATTATTACAAAACTCAGCAAGTTACCAATATTACATTTCACCATACAGGCTTGATCACAAATATTTAAAACCTTTGCAACAGATACAACATAAAATAATACAAGAATAATTTACAAGAAAATCTATAAAACAGCGAATAGTTCACAATTTTTGTCTGAACTTTTTTGCCTATATGTGTTTTTCACAATAACACAACACTCTCACAACAAGATAATTTTCCTCTTACAAAACTTGCAACAAAAGGTAGAGTTTTATCCTTTTCATTTTTTTGTTTCTTAATATTTTGGTTTGTAAAACCAAAAGCTTGTCATTATACATCCTTTTCACTGCCTACAGAGGCACAAAAAAGGTTACTCACACACACACACACACACACACACACACACGCACGCACGCACGCACACACACATACTAATACTTCACAGCACTTTCTAAGAAAAATATACACTTACAAAATATCTTACAAATTGGCACAGAGAAAAATATACAATTTTTTTGAGATGTCGAGAGTCCCTCTGGTATCAACTCTAGACAATATTTATAAAGCTTGATAATTTCTCCAACAAAAAGGCAAAAGCAATTCCAATTAAGGACAAAGAATTGTGTTGTGAATACATCAAACAGAACAATATATTGTACATTCATAAAGAGAGGAGTAGGGTTTTCAATTCAAATATTCCCTGTTTCAGAATTTCTGGGAGAATACAATTACCTTCTTAGCACCAGTAGGAGGAGGCAGCTTAACAGTGGCACATTGTAAAAAACTAGAAGTACATTCAGTTGACAACAGGCAGAAATGAGAGAAGGCAGGCAAGTCGGGCGAGCGGCCCATGTGCAGTTTCCCATCAGCATCATCCTGGTGCTAAACATGGCCGGCTAGAGGCAGAGGGGGCGGAGTGAAATCTTTCTAAGGTAAAAGCTATAGGTAAGGCATTACTTTACCTGAGATATCCTCCTAGAGCAACTCTTTTAAATCAAAGGTGTCATCTACAAATCTATATGTGGTAAATGCCAATGTGCTTTTGAAAGGACCAATTTGGTTTCAAAGGTTGAAATTTTGCAACAATAGCAAAGCAAATGTGTTAATTATGTGCCACTAATAAAATTAACAAAACTGAAAAAAGAAAAAAGAAAAAAAGAAAAAAAACCCAGCATGTTCAACAAATTTTTTTTTTTTTAATTTCACATATGAACAACTTCTTGTTGTCAAATGAAATTGTTAGCACGGGATACTTAAACATTTATGGCAAACCGGAAGGCAAATGTTTAAAAGTGGGTTAAAGGAAAAGAGGCATCCTTTACACTTTCTTAATTATCAAAAGTATTCAATGCAACAAATACGCAAAATATGGAACATTATGTTCCCAGTCCCTGTTACAGTAGATTGTGAAATGATTGCTTACCAACTGATACCATCCTCTATTAACATTATCTGTGTCCACCTTTCTCATTTTTTTTCCTTCTGTGTTTAGAAGTCAATCTTTTCTTTTCTTTTAGTTTCTAAGAAGAAGTAATGCTGAGGTACATTGAATTTGGCAAGCAAGGTGGGAAAAGTAAAAAAGTTCAGAGTTTAGTTGTTTTGGTTGAGTGGTTGTACCACTGTCAGCTGCAGGTGCTCTTCAAACGATAGGGTGCCCAAAGAAGACAGACAAAACAACTAACCAAAAAGAAATGTCAGATATTGTTAAGTCTTGAGAGAACAGCCAGCATTCATTAGGATAGTAATTGCAACAGCCAGTATTCATTCAGATTATAAATGTACACAGATCATTTATATTTGGGACACGAATAGAATTCATGTTTCGCTTTAAAGAGTGCATTTCTGTACAGTGTATACAGTACAGATACTGTAAAAAAAAGAAAAGAAAAAAAAGGCAAAAATGACGCATTTTGGGATTTCCATGGCATAGAAATGTCCATCTAAAACATTTTCCAGTACAACTCCTGTAAAAAGCATAGTAGATAAGAGAAAATCATAAGTACATTCCAACAGTAAGAAAGTAATTAGAACAACATTAATCTGATATGTCTTCAATACAAAATGGTCCCATTGTGTACTGATAATGTTTAGGGATGTACCAAGGATGTTGTTATCTTAGACAAGGGGCTGAGCATATTCACACTTTAAAAAAGTCAGGCAGTAAAAGGGTAAAAAGAGAGGAGAGGGCATCTGTTTCAGCATACATAATCAAATTGGGAGCTTGTTTCACACAAAGACATTTTAATAGCTACATGTTTGAAGAGAGAAATATAATTACATGAGGGCAGCAAGATTCACTGAGAACTGAACAAAAAAAGGTCCAAAAAGAGAATTTGCACTTAAAGTTTTTCCTTTTCTTCAGACAAAAACTAATCAGCAACTGCGAGGGGGGAACAAAACAGCAAAAACAAGAATGCAGAAGAAAAATGCAGCCATGGTCATTTAAAATCTCAATCAAGCCTAACACAATCAATCAATAGGTAGTTTGCGAGTACAAGAAGTTTCTCATGCAAGATATCAATATCCTCTTCAGGGGCAAAAAGAAGGAGGGGGTACTAAAGAATAACGTAAATCCATGCATCTCTGGTCTTGAGTCAAGAAATGAGGAGGAAGTGGGAAAGTGAGGAACGTGCATCAGCAGCTAGATATAAAATGTTACCTCAGTTTCTCAAAAGATGCCATTAATGATATGTCCTTATTTGGGTCTCGTTCTGGTCGCGTGCCCTTTAGATTTTCAATCCGAGGGAATTTTGCACTGGTTTTGTGACGGTACATCTTTTTGTGCGCGGGCCCATTTACACCAGGAACGCCGAGGCTAGGCTTGTCAAACACATTACAGCCCAAAGCCAACTGAGGGAAAAAAGGCAGGGGGGCATTTAACTTTGCCTGATTTTTGCCACCTTTTGTCCCACCTTTTCTGCCTTTTGTGCCCCCATTCGCCCCACAAGTGCCTTTCTTCTTCGGGTCAGATGAAGTTCCTGCAAGGATTTTGAGAGTTTTTAACTTGAGGCTGTTAGCCTCTGAGGGCAAGCAGACATTTGCTGCAGGGCCCCATATTGGCTCAACAGAAGCCATCATGAATCTCTGTACTTCGGCCATCCCTGAGACAATATTTGACAAGATGTTGGATGGCTCTTCAAACTCTCGTTGGTCATCATGGGCTTGACTTTTGCTCTCTGAACAAACTATTCCTGTCCATTCCTCAGAGCCACTGTCCTGTAGTGGATGAGCAGCGCCCTCAGCCTGGCCTTTACCCCCCTTCTCGTCCAGTAAAGCCTTTAACTTTTTAGATGCTCTTGATGTCTGACGTGGAATTTTGCCCTTTTCTGCCTTGGGAGCTCTTGGGGCTTTGCTTTTTTTGGTACCCTGCCCTGCAGTTTGTTTGTTGGTATTTTTCCTTTTTGCCTTGGTCCCCTTAATTGCACTCGTCATATCACAATCAAAGTCAGCTACATTTTCCTCCTTCGTCCCCAGGCTTAAGTTGTCTTCAGCATTAAAAATGTGCAATTGATACTCATGACCATCTACTGAATATCTAGACAGATCTCGCTGCTCGATCATTTTGCAGTTCCAGTCCACGTCTTTGATGCATGACATCTTAGCCCCATCCTGGAGGTCAGTGGCCTTCCCAGCTATCTTCATCTCACGGCCCATAACTTGAGGGGATAAATTAGGTGTCTCTGGAGGAGAGAGTTCTGACAATGATGTGTGTCTGAATTTATCGGGAGTGAAGTTGGATATATCCAGCAAGTCTGTGGACTCCCTCAGGGGTGTGATTGCTTCGATACTCTGCTGAATCACCAGTTTGGGACTGCAGTGGGCCAGAAAGTTCTCATTCACATCATCCTCACCATCTTTCTCGCAGGACTTAAGACTCAGAGAGCTGTAATTGCTAGAAGTAGCTGACAATGAGCCAACTGAGTCGAAACTGATGAGTCGGCCGTTGTCTGTGTGCAGTGTGGCTCTTTGAAACTGTGGCTGCCCCTGACATGCCTGAAACTCAGCATCAGAAGGCAATGGCTGCTCAGGCATGTAATTCTTTTCATAAAGCATTCTGTTGCTCTCCAGACTCAGCTGGCTATAGCCTGACACAGTCAGACTCTCAGACATCGGCATAGCCATCTCTCCAGTGAAGCTGTTGGGTTGGATCGCAGATTCAACAATATCTGCAGCACCAAACTGCTGGTTGGGACCAAGCTGCGGGTGCCACATCTGTGAAAGAGTTGGACAATTCTGGGGTGACTGTTGGAGCTCTGATTCTGATGGTGGAGAAAGGACACAACTTTGTGCTAGCTGAATTGAGGTGAATTGCTGCTTTTCCAAAGAGAGATCCAGTGAGTGGTGGGTCTGCTGAGGGAAAAACTGGATGCCAGTGCTACCTGAAGAATCAGAGGCATCTAACAATGTTTGCAGGTAGCCCCCTGGGATAACGGAAACACTTGCAGCCATATTCTCAGACGATGCCTCTTTGTTAGTAGAGCAGGTGGTAGTCACAAAAGCACATTTTTCAGAGGCATTAGCTGTTTGACTCTCACACAAATGGGGACTGTGTGCAGCTGGGCTGACGTTTTTATCTTCAGAACCTCCTACTGAGTCCATATTTTTCTGCAGCGAGCAAACTTCTGTCAGGTCTGTCACGCTCTCGCTATTCTCCACAAGGTCTCTCATTTTCTTGCTCCTAAGTCTGGCTTCGCTTCTGAATTTCTGTATTCTGAATATTTTATTTCCTTTTCTCCCTTCCTCCCTCTCTTGTGATCTGCTCTTCCGGGTGGCAGTGTGTATGATGTCATTTGGGTCTAATGTGCTTGCACAGCTGGAGGCTATTGTTAATGGCATTCCCATGGAGGCAGTTTCATCTGTAGAAGCAACCTCCTGCCTGGGATCAGAGGCAAAGTGGCCCTGGGTGTTGGGTGATTGCTCCACAGTATGAATTCTCTGAATTCTAAGCCTGTTTGCTAGCTTGTATTTCCTTTTTGAGGGACTTGAACTAAAGGCATGATGGTGAGAATTGTGTTTACCTCCTGCTGCCAGCTTAAGCTGTTCCTCTCTTTCTCTCTGTTTCTCCTGCCAGAAATCTTTCAGAGGTGCAAGCTTCTCATATTTGTTGATTTTATCCTCATTTAAGCTTACTGTCGTGTCAGCTGATTCGATTCTGCCCAGCTTTACAGCCATGCATTTGTCGCCTTTGAACCTGTTGACAATAATGTATTTGATTATTACTGGTGGGTCTTTGCGAGAGTATTTTCGTCTCTTTTTAGGGCACCAGTCAAGATCCTCTTCTTGTTTTGGACCAATCGGTAGTTTCTCTCGCTTTTCAATGTTTCTTTCGCCATCAGTGGACTCAACATAATACAAGTAGTCATCACTATACCTAACTTTTCTCTTGGCCCGTAATCCATAGTTCAGATGGTTTGAGCAGCTTGCATTCTTTCGTGAGAACAAGTGTTTAGGCCTGTTGTCTTGGAAGGTGTCAAGAGAGGAAATGGTGGAGGAGCTGTCATCACTATACTCCCCTGAGTCTTCAGCTGAGTTGCTTGAATCAATGAAGTAGTTCATTTTGGGGTTGTAATCGGGTGTCTGCTCTATGGAGCAGTCGTTTTCATCCCCTTTGCTCTCATTTTGAAATCCAAGCTCCTCTGATTTTGGTGGTAGATCATCCACAACTCGCTTTACCCCACTACTCTCTTTCTTTGTGCAGTTTACCAAGACACTTGGGAAAAAGTTGAACTGGGTTTCTTCTTGCAGAACATTGGTTTTCTCCCTCATGTTGTCCTGGAAGGACTCGTAGCGGATCTTTAGCGAGCACACGTCACTGCTCAGAGTGGAATCATCATCATCATCAAACATGTAATTGCCCACGTCCTCCTCAGAGAAGAGATTTACGGATAACTCGTTCTTGGAGCAGAGATCCAGCAATTCCATCTTACTCTCGCTAATAAAGGACTCAAAATAGCCCCAGTCCTGATTTGGATTGGTAAGCAAGCCATCGTCTCCATTGCACTTGTCTAATAGCAGACCCTCATACAGGTTTTTGGAGGCTGAATCATCTAAGTCTATTTTCTCTGTGTCCTTCTTCTCCACCAGCTGGGTTTTGGGGACAGGAAAGCTCAAAAGCTGATCCGAGAGGAGCGCTTCTCCATAACTTACTGCTTCACTTGTGCTCATACATTGAATGTTAATATCAGAGATAGGGCAGGTGGTGTAGTCCCGGGTCATGTCAGCCATTTTGAGGTTGATACTGGCCTCTACATTGGACAAATCCTTGGTCTCAATAAAGCAGCCCGGACAGGTGGGACTCTGCTGAGTCAAACAGTCCTGTGTGAGCCCAGGGATGCTCGCAGGTTCTATCATGGTGAAATGGATCTGATTGCGGTCTTCTTGGAAAGGCCCAGGGGGCTCAAGCCCTTGGCAGCACAGGTTGTGAACGATATTGAGTAGTTTGAGGACTCATCAGTTAGGTGGTTCTCTAAAGGAGTCCGTGTTTACAGTGGCCGTGGTAAGTAGTGCTTCTTTAAGGCCAATTTAACACTGCGGCAGTACGAATTGCCTCTCTTCTTGCTCTCTGCAGCAGCTGTGGAGGATGTGTGTAAGGCAGCATCTGCGACACCATACAGCTTTCGATTACTCTTCAGATTATGTGATCCTAGAAAAGAAAAACAAGCACAAACATTAATACTGGTTAAAATATTAATGAATACTACACTATTCCATTAAAATAGTAATTAGTAAAGCTAATACAGCTAATTTTAAAGACGACTGTAATGTTGCTTTGCTGGCCGTAAATGCAGTGAATCCATGATAAATCCCAAGCACTAACTTGCAGTTATAATTAAATCCACTGGGTGGCACTGTGGAGCGTGTTAAGTTGATTGTATTTGATCACATAATGTTGTCGTCTGCCTCGCAAAGTTTGGAATTACTTAGATGAAAATTAGCTAACTAAATTATCTTACAAAATGGAATTACTTTTGATCAAATTAATTAATGAATCTGCGTTATCATTATATCATCACCACAATGAGAAATCACATGAAATCCAAACAGCAGTCGACTGAGGAAAGACAGCTGTCCATCACTGCATTCACGATTGCAGGCAAGCCCAGCTGTAGCGTGAGTGATCAGAGATGATAACTTATCTGATAGCAGAATTATATTGAGACATGTGCTTCCTTTAAGTTTCGTTTAGGGAGACAGGTTAACTTAACACAGGTTAGCACACCGTTATCTGTGTCTCTGAAGCGTCTGTCAGCGCGTTTTCTCACTCGAGCATGTGGATATAGGCTAATTGTTTTTCTCAACATGAACATGAAACAATATAAATGGTAAATGGACTGCATTTATATAGCGCTTTCACAGACCTATGGCCACCAAAGCGCTTTACATAGCCTCACATTCACCCATTCACACACCGACGGCGGTGTCAGCCATGCAAGAAAAAAAACTAAAAAACTAAACTAAACTAAAATAACGTCTTTCTCGTTAAACGTCACTTAAATAAACGAATATTCGAATACGAACATCTACACCTTGTCTACTGACCACGATTCAACTTTTTTTTTAAAGTTGCGGTCGTTGAAAGCAAGTTGTTAAAAAAAGTTGTGTGAACAAACGATACTGCGGTGGCTGTTGCTGTTAGCGGGTCATATCGTATACCCCCAGAACACTTGGAATACATGACACGTTTACAAGTTTACTTTCTTTAAGACGGTTCATAGCTTTTTTAAATCAGTTACATAAAAACGTAGATAAGCCTACTTTGATACCGAAAACTAAGACTGACTGCCCCTGACTAACTGCTAGTAGGTCATACTAGAACTTAAGACACTGTCTTAACATTATGGCTATGTTTATGCAACCGGCCACAGGGCGAGTAATTTTTTTATTTATTTTAGTGTAAGTAACTACCCCTTTAAAGCCTCTTACAGTGCATGTTGAAAATTCCGTCACCAGAATAGTATGCGTGTACCGTACGCACGCCACCTGATTTTTTTATTTTGTTGCCAATATTAATTACTTTGTGTGCACAGTTCGCACATGCACATTGAATTTGTTTTGCAATCGGCTGTTCCACAAGGTGGCAACAGTGGCCCGAACCATAGTTGCACAGTCGAAAGCGGAAATAAAGACACTGCAACATCAATAGAAGCCCACATTGACAAGCATTTGTGTGATGGGGTTGTGAGAGCCGTAACTTTAGTTTAAAAGAGTACAAATACATTTTTATTGGTCATAACTTCTGGAGAACAATAGCGCAGACACTGGACAAAGATTAAACTTTCTATAGCACACGTGTCGACCGCCTGCATTCACGCATGCTATCAAATGGAGTACGCTTTGAAAGGTTATGAGTTCAACTGTACAGTTTCAAACTTAATAAGAAAACAAACATATATGGTTAGGCCATATAGGCCTAAACTTAGATCTATTAAATTAAAACATGATTGTAAAAAAGGTTTGTAGACAAGGAAAGGAGGAGACAGGAACAGTTATGTTAAACATAACTTTAAAAATAGAATAAACATTTTTTTTTAAACGAAAGTAAAGCGACAACCCCTCATGGACGACTGCCGCATAAACTAAAATAAAACTGTCCCAGGCCTGGTCCTTTCTTTTCACTGTCATCACTCCTCCTTTTATCCTTCCGGTGTTCCTCTGTGGGACTCGAAACCGGTGTGTCGCACAGGTGACGCTCATTAACACTCGGCCCCACCCTGCTTTCCACAATTATTATGTTTTTTTCTCATGTCTTTGTGTTTGCATTGCCTCTCCTCCTATTTTGTACCGCAACCACTATAGTACTCATATAGCCACTGATTTGGCTCACATCATTCTCTTTCTATGAAACCTGTAAAATTCATTCACTAGTTTTAGCTCTTTAGCGACAATAGTTCTATGGCGGTTTACTCAAACACTGCAGCTGTTTCTCATTCACTAGAATAATAGCTAGAAATAGCTTCCCCACACATTTTGCGTCTGCCTTCTGCAAGGCATTTCTGCTAGGATTGAGTCTAGACTTGCATGCTGGTCCAGAAGCCTCAGCTGTTCAGCAGATCTATACTGCTCTAAGCTGTCATACCGGAGCATTAGAGGGAGTTCTTGTATGCTAACTAATTGCTTCTGACATCGGGCGGGACTCATTTTCAATTTGCTACGGAATATCATAGACTTAACAATTAGCCGCCACATATGAAACAGAAATCTGAAATCTCTGACCGCTGTGAAACAGATGAGTGAAATGTTGTTAGACTCTTCTAGGGATAATGTGTTCTATCAGTATCAGACAACTGACCGTATGTCATGAATCCATGGGGAAGTACAGGAAAGCATAAGGGCTTAGCCTATCTTTTGGAAAGTGTCATTGTTCTCATACACCTAACCTCTGTTAGACTTGCTGAACATCCTCTGCCCTTGTTGTAGCGTCAGGACTAGGGATCACGATTCTCTCTTCGATGATTCTGAATCGATTCTTAGTTTAGTTTTTAACCACAGATGCTCTAGAAACAGTCGTATTCTGCTTGCTTCCAATTCCACACACACACACACACACACACACACACACACACACACACACACACACACACACACACACACACACACACACACAACTTCTATAAAATAATCTTCCATACAGTTCAAAAAGGTTGAAGCAAATTACAAGGGCAATCACAGGCTTCATTGCACAGGATATGCGCAGTGAGAAACGTGCACTTTGCTTGATGTTACATTTACAAAGCAACAGGAAATCAGCTGACTGACAGCAGCTTTCAAATGCTCACGTGTGCTTTGTGAAGAGCGTGTGCGTCTCCGTGTAAGAGAAAGCGCTATAGTGAAAGCGCTCTTTGTTTATTGCTTGTAATATGTTTCTTTGTTCCTCTTTTATTATTTACTATTTGCTTGTATGTTTTGAAGCTATATTTAGTCAGTTGAAAATTTTAATAAATTTATTTCTTTTTTTAAATGTACTTATAATTACATAAGAATTTAAATAAAAGAAATTGTACAATTAAATGTAAGATTCAAAATCGGTAAACAAATTAGTTAAAATAAGAAGAAAAAAAAATATCTCAAGAATCGTTTTGGAATGGGATGGGATTGTGAGGTGCTTGAATATTCCAAACCCACAGGCTTATCTTGCACTAGAGAAGAGGGAAAAATATGCCCAAATGGGATTCCTGTTTACCAAACTAAAGATTCAGCTCTGCTATATTACGGTATCTTCATGTGGCCTTGAGCTACACATAACCATCAATAACTACATTACTGTAAGAGGAACACAGATGGTGAAATTGGATCATGAATATGATTATAAGCCAGTTTTGCTTTTCAAATTTGAAAACCACAGATCTTGGACATCTTTTGCGGCTAGTCATGGAACAAAAAAGGTATTGTCAGTGGAGATGTCAACCACTCTGACTGTCAAGGTCCACGATGACAGATTTGATGATGATTTTTGGGTGAACTATGTATGCTGCACACAAAATGGAAAAGGCTTTCACAAAATTGCATCCTCTGCTTTACACAATATTCAGAAGTCAGACTGCACAGGTTTTAATCAGCCTACTGGGACACAATCATATTTACTATCTGCTGCAATGCGCACTTCTGAGGAAGAACTAGTTTCTGGATTTGATAAAGATATATAAGAGTTTTGTTTGCTATCTTCAAAGTCAACTGTATATTGTTTTCTGTCAACTAATCAATACTTATTACTTCTGAATGGAAAGATAGTCTCATTAGTTGAACATACTGAGAGTATATCATTGTCTATATCACAGTATGTTATGGCAACTGCTCTGCCCAGGCTCATAAAGCACTGCAGCGTGTGATAAAAACTGCAGACTATCACCATTACAGCCCTCGCACCACTGCAAGACATCTACCACCAGAGGGTCTACATGAGAACTCCCAGCATCACCGAAGGCCATTCATACCTTCTGCCCTCCAACCACAGTCTAGTGACACCACTGCCATCTATGGCTCCAAAACGAGGATTTCGCAGCGATGCCACAGAAGAACCATTTTGGTTTCAGTGACCAGTTCTTAAAAAAAACAAACTATTTTGTTGTTGTTAGAACCTTTAAATTTGACAGAAAATCTCCTTATTATGTGAAAGTGACTTCCCATCCACCCCAAGATCCCACTGTTTGGGGATCCCAAAACATAGACTTCACACATGCTATACTTTATCATCTGCACTACAAAGACATGGCAATAAAGAACTTGACTTGGTTAGTAGTTTTACATGATAATCACCTCTTGTGAGTGAATTTTTGACTACAATAAAGTCTAAAATGGACCAGAATTCATGCTGATACTCATATGTTAATGTGAACTCACAACTGCCATAGAGCCATTTTCCGGCTTTTTATTATAATCTATCTAAACCCTGTAGTGCTCCTCACAGCGATCAAAAATGACAGATTTTTTTTTCCAATGAATGTACTATTTATTACTAGTTCCATAATGTGTTTTTTATGTAATATTTACATAAAGATTTACATAAATGCTTCTTTCCTTTCTTACAAGAACAGAATCAATCAAAAACTTGCTTAAACTGGACAATGACTTTCTTCTAGATTTGCTGTACAGCCAAAACAATCTTTGTTGCATTAATTTCCTATTATCACTGTAAAGCTGCTTTAAAACAAACTGTATTGTAAAAAGCGCTATATAAATAAAGCAAGGAAATCACATCACACATCAGCAGCACATAGTCTCACAGTAATTTTTTGCCTGTGCAGTTTAACATTACATTGTGAGGCTGCACAACTTGGGGGAAAAAATCGGATTGTGTTTTTTCTGATTAAACTGCAATTGCGATTTCAAATGCAATTTTAAAAAACAATTCCAGGTTTTCAGTGCCTGTTTGTGCTGTTCAATTTGTCCCATTTTGTCATTATATATAAATATGGCTTATAATTATGGGTTCAAGCACGTAGTGCTGAAACCCTATTGTTATTGTTAATTTTCCCATAATGCAGCATTCTCCATCTAAAAGTGATCAGGTAGACCGAACCGTAAGTCGTAGAGACTTGAAACTTTGAGGGCTGGTAGTACTTACACTGCCCACGTCGTCACCAAAGACGCGCCCCGAATGGCCTGACGGGGGCGCTACAGTGGTCAAAAGTACGAAATGGCTCATAACTCCTGAACCGTTGGCTCAAGTGTCTTATATCGTTGGAATCCTTGGCTCAAGGCAGACAAAATGCCTCGGATTTGCTCGTCAACCTGGGAAAGTTTTCGGGTATTTTGGTTTTTTTCAAAAACCTACTTTGGCGAACTAGTCCTAGGTTTATGGCCTGAGTCTGATTGTCAATAGTTATCAAAAAAAAGAGGACATTTCGGTTCACGGTCCCTAAGGGCCGCCAAAACGTTCCAAGTGGGAGGGAGACCCTTTTACTAAATTGGCTATAACTCGTGAACGGAACGAGATATGTTCACCAAACTCAGCACACCTATGTAAGAGCTCATTCTGTGGTCACGTGAAAAAGGACGCAGCGACTGGCCACTTGGTGGCGCTATATCTGTTAAAAAGGTGTCAAAATGATGTATTTCTATTGCAAATCCCATGAAATGGCTGAAAGCGGCCCCTCTTCCTGCCTATCAGGCAGAAACTTCAATGGACGTCGGGCCATTGGTGGCGCTTTAACTGTTATAAAGGTAAAAAATGCTCTATATTATCCTATACAAAATGACATTTAAATGACTGAAAAATTGTCTGCTCTACGCAGAACTTCACCAAATTAGCTGAGCACGTGCGCCATATTATTCTAAAGAAACGTGCAAACTTTTACGGAGATCAGGCCATCAGTGGAGGTATTACAGTTTTAAAGGTAAAAAAACACACACATAAAAAAACCACCACATTTTCCCATGATGCAGCATTCTCCATCTAAAACTGATCGGGCAGACCGAACCGTAAGTCGTAGAGACTTGAAACTTTGGGGGCTGGTAGTACTCACACTGCCTACAACGTCACCAAGGCCCGCCCCGATCAGCCTGACAGGGGCGCTACAGCGGTCAAAAGTATGAAATGGCTCGTAACTCCTAAACCGTTAGGCGTAGGCTCAAGTATCTTATATCGTTGGAATCATTGATTTGCTCTGAGGCAAATTTTTTGTAATTTTGGATTTCGTGAAAAACCTACTTTTGCACACTAGTCTTCGGCTTTTGGCCCGATTGGAACCAAACCAGTGCAGCAAGATTCTCTGGAGTCTGATTGTCAATAATTATCAAGAAATTTCAAAATTTCGCTGCGAGGTCGCTAGGGGGTGCCACAATGTTCTATATGTCAGTGGCCACTTTTACAAAAATGGCTATAACTCATGAACGGAACTAGATATTTTCACCAAACTCATGTATGAGCTCAATCTGAGGTCACTTGAAAAAAATCGCGATGATTAGCCACTTGGTGGCGCCAAAAAATATAAAAATGTCTATAACCACCCAACCATCAGCCCAAATGACTTGAAAATTGGCATGGCTGTTTTTGTATGAGGTGCCACAATAGTCTATGAGGACACTGGCGTATCTCAAAAAACATGGCCGCCAATGAAATTTGAGTAGCTATCAGACAAGGTTACCGGAGGCTGATCGGAATGAAACTCAGTGAGCATGTTCAACTCATGGCTCTGTAAGAATTTTTTGAATAAATAACTAGTTTTATGCCTCTGTAATCACGTTGTTTTTCCACACAATATTCATGTAATTTGCTCCATAGACAAAATAACGTCAGTAATGTAAGTAATGTCAAACTAATAGCTTTCTTTTGTGAAGCAGGTGATGTATTATTAGTTTTATTCATTATAGTAAAACTGTGATGCATATGCTGATTCTAGATCTCTGTGTGAGTCAACATAATACCACAGAGGGTTTTAAATCTGATTGTCACAACAATGGATCTTACAGAATCACATTTCTACTATAATTAATAATACAAAACTAATAATAGATCACCTGTTTAAACAAAGATTAGGCTCTGGATAAGTTCAGTGAATCTTTATGATCCGATCTTGTGCCACAACAAGTGTGTTTTATAAACACAGTTATAGCAGCCAGAGGAAAACTTGCATTATAAATTCAAGGGTCAAGAGCCCAACTAAAGCAAACACTGATCCCCATCATGGTAACTTTAGTGAAACAGTAAATCATCAACATATAAACCTCTATTAATTCTCAATAACAACTTCTGTAGACGCGTGACAGAAATAAAGTCAAACTGGTTAGTAATAAGTGAAGCTGGTAATGCTGTTTGTGGAGTTGTTTAATCTTCCTCTGCTGAGATCTTGAGAGATTTGTTTCTCTTTCGTTATTTCTCGTTCCTTTAATGATTCTGCTTGTTAACAGCAGGAGTTCTTCACTAATGCTCAATCATCACTTAATGAATCACTTTAATCACTTAATTTCTTGACTGCAATGTATATCTTCTTTTAGTGACCTCAACTGAAATAACTTCAGAGTACTCATAACTATTGGCTTCTAAAAAATTTAATAAATTAAGGTAATCGGTGTCCTCAAATGTTATGAGTTATTGGATTTGACTTTGTGTGTGATATTGTGAGCTAACAATAACTGCAAGTTAATTTAAAGTTAGTAATTTCAGTGATTTTACTCAATATAGTGAAGTTTCAGTTATATGAAGTATTTAAATGCAGTGAAGTTTAATTGTGCATTAAGAAATATCCTTGTTTTAGTTGACTCAATTAAAATAAGTTCAAAGTACTCATAACTATTGTTTTTTATCAAATTAATTGAATTGAGGTAATCGTTATCCTCAAATGTTTTGAGTCAGCTTAACTTGTTGGGTTTTACAGCGTGTGGCTAATCGCTACACCATAATGTAAACATTCTTTATTCATATGAAAATACTAAACTATGAAAATCACACACAAACCATCAACCATCTTATTCGTTTGTTTATTAGCTTCTTATTTCAAGTGTAGAAATGTTTCTTTGGATCGTTCTTCACAGAGCACAGGGCAAGGAAATGTACAGGACAGTGTCATGCAAAGGGCAGGATTATGGTTATGTTGACTCACGTACAATGATTGACAGCTGTAGAGATCAAATGAACGTGCAACGAGTCAAACTGATGCAGATTAGGAAGAGGAGAGACAGAGCTCGTTCTGAACGCTCTTTCAGCTCTTCAGATCGCATAATTCAGTGGGAAATAAATAAAAAGGGTATTCTATATGACAAAATATTTTGCAAACGTGGTAATAAATCAATATTTGTTTAAACCTGTATAAATCTAAACCTGCTCTGAGAACTACTGATTGAGCAAGTCACTGACCCAAGACTGCAGACAAATGCAGCACGGTTAACAGCATCGAATATGAACAGCATCTGTGACATACCACTGAATATCTTTTTTTTTATTAATCAAACAACAATGTGTACAATCAGTGGAAGTCTAGTGCAATTGTACATAAATGTATACTGCTTCAAGTAGTTCTTAAAAAAAAAAAAAAAAAAACGGCAAAATTGCAAAAACTCCCATTTATCGCAAAAAAGTTTTTACACTCGCATGAGGTGGTTTTTCAGGCAATTCGAAAAAGAAATATTTCGCAAAACTGCAATGGAAACAGTTTTTGCGCATTTACAGGTCACCTGACGTAGATGACGCGGTGTGATTGGACAGAATACGAGACAGAGTTCTTAAGAATTCATATAAGACAAAATAATTACAGCAATAATGGATTCTAAACCTCAAAGAAATGCCACAATCAAGACCTCGAAGCAGATATGAGGGAGAAACACCCAGAAACACCTCATATGTGCCGCTCACGAGTATAAGGGTCGTTCCTTACCATTAATGCTTGGAAAACACACATACATCTCCGTCGATTAATAATAATGGCTAGTGCAGTGGCTGGGATATAGTACATAAGCCTCCATTTTGGAATTATTTTACTGATCGCGAGAGGAAAAAGTTTTAGTTTTCATAACATCGGTTAATGGAAACGCCGTCATTTCACAATATTTTTTGTCGACATTTAGAAGAAGAAAAAAAAAGGAAAAAAAAGAGCAAAAGTTTTATGCAAATCTGTAATGAACTGTTTCAGTTTTTGCGCATCTACAGGTCACCTGACGTAGATGGTGCGATATGTTTGGACAGAAGACGATTTTTGGAATGACTAATCACAAGAGAAAAAAAATTACGTTTCTGTCACAGGACATCGGTAAATGGAAACGCCGTCATTGCGCAATAGTCTTTTATCGACATTTAGAAAATATCGCATTGTTGCAAATTAGAATTGTGTGTTCTAATAAAATTGTGCTAGTGTGTTCGTGGTCGTGTTTCCTCTGAGTCATTCTCCTGGATAATATTTTGATTCTTGGATTAAAGATTTATTTTGAGTATCTCCTTCAACATTCACTTCATTAAAGCCACTGACCGTGACACTGACCGTGACGTCACGTCAGTTGCACACACAAAAAAAGGATTATAAATGCTAGCTCTAAAATCTACAAGTATATTACAATACAAGTAAAATAACATTCAATTAAAATATATATATATACGCAATATATATATACATACAATGTAGTAACAATATAAACAAAATGCAGCAAAAATTTTAACATTACTAAGAAAAAGAGTTTCTGTTTTTTTCACAGAAAAACTAAATACAATTTCTTTCCCTTTTTAATTACTCCCTGTTTCTTAATTATTCAGGGATGAGAGCAGGGGCCAAGAACAGCAAGACGCCACCTTGGAATTATAAGGTAATCTGCATTCTGAGTGGTTTCCAGATATTGAGCTTCAATGTTTTTGCATTCCATTCGATTTTGTAGATAGAACCTTTTTATTTTCTAAACAAAAAGTCCCAAAATGTACACATCACATACTGAAAATAAGTTGTCACAGAATAAGAATATGTGAATAAATGCTATTTGAATAAACTGCAACAGGTGGGTGCAACATAACTAGGTGGGGAAGGATTTTTCCAGTTCATTAGTATAAGCCTTTTAGCAATTATTAAGCAAAAGCGACAGCATTTGACTGTGAAGACGATAAGGACACCTTTGCGGGATTAAGACCAAAAAGCGCCACTAAGGGGCACAATTCAACATCTAAAAATAAAAATGAAATTGACTTGAAGATTGATGTCCAGAAAGAGGTCAATGCTTGGCAAAGCCAAAAAGATTGATAAAGAGTAGCCGGAGCTTGTCGACATCTGATCAAGATCCGGGTTCATTTTAAACAGTTTAGCTTTTACTTCTACTGTGGAATTCCAGTGTGTGGAATTTCCACCATGTAAACAATACTTTGCAGATTGTTACGTCACATCCCTTTCTGTTATCCTTCACCAGCCATGTCACTAACCAGCCAATGTCACACCCACGATACACCCACATTCTGTTCACTGACCGTCTGAGGCACACAAAACTCAAAACGAGCACTTTCTCCATCTACTATCCTCTAATATCATCAGTAAGGAAACCTAGGTGTTTTTTTTTTTTTATCAGTTTACCTGGAAACAAAGTCGTGTTTACAAGGCATGTTGATGCAGCAAGCACTTATGCTGATGAAATAATTACAGGATTTGCCAAGTTTGTCAGGTTAGTGGAACCAAATATTAGAAGGAAATTGAAAGTTTTGTTTAAAAACACTGAGTTACTCCATGTCCAGATGCGATGCGACGACACGCAATAAAAGACGTGTTTTCCGTGTTAATCAGAGTTTTTGTCGTAAAAAGCCATGACCGCGATACTATTTTAGTAGTGGTTTCTATTTCTGTGACATCGCGGATGGAGCAACAACAAACAAGGTAATCTCAGGTACTGATCATGTGCTTTATTTCATGGTAAAAGTGTCTAATGTGACTTTGAATATCATTTTGCGTAACCTTTATAGCCTAGCAAATTGCTAGTCGCTGCCTGGCATTTTATTGCATCGCGTCTGGTGGTTAGGACACTGTGTAACATGTAAGCTAGACATCCATGAGCAGAACTGTATATTGCACTTTGTTTTCTGAGTTATGGGAGGTATCTTAGGGCAATTTTTTCTTACCTAATTAAATGTAGCCTACAACGATTGTTAGTCAAATTATTACATTTAATCAATAAACTTATTTAGAAAAATAAGACACTATAGGCCTGTTACCAATCAAATGAAATCAGTATCAACAAAATCTTTGCAATGCAGAGGAAACACAGAAGCTGCAACTGTTTAATGCAGCTCATCAATGCATTTAACCTGCAGTCACAAATGCATAAATAATGTTTTGAATTTTTAAAAATAAAACATTGATGATATATGAAATGAAAAAAAAAGGAAAAGATACTTTAAATATGAAACTAAAACTGCCAGTAGGTGGCAACAAGTCACTGTTAATGAGCGAATCATTGAGTCATTAATTCAAATGGACTGATTCATTCAGTAACAAAACAGTGTGTTGCAAAACAGTGACTGTGGTTTTGTTTGGAACTATTTTGTTGGCGAAACAGAGCAAAGCAGGCAATATTGTGTCTAAAATGTAAGTCACTTAATGGTTTATTAAACTGTTGTATAAAATGGGTGACGACATTACTTAAAAAAAGTAATTTGTTATAGTTACTAGTAACTTCTCACAAATAGTAACTGAGTTAAATCATAAACTAATTACCAGGGAAAGTAACTATTGCGTTACTTTTTAAAAAATGTTAAAATATGTCAAATAACTTGGATGCCCCCAATATTAAATTTGTTAAATGAATGAAATGGACACTAAATACAATAAATTATTAGTATAAAACATTTACACTAATCTACACGATTTTAATGTTGCTGTGGGACAATGAGAGAGACACCTATTAAATTCAATATATCATTGTAAATATTATCATTACTATAGTGGAACAATAAAACACAATAGATAGAACTTGTAATATTTATTGCACAGACCACAACTGGCCAACAAATAAGTCTAAAAATAAATTATGCTTCTTAAGAAATGTACCATAAATGAATAAATAATAATACAAAATATACATGCACTCTTTGTGTGTGCAAATTAAAATAATAAAATTGTCACACAACTTCACAACTAGTTAGTATCACACAAGTATTTTCTTCCTCACAAAAGTAAACAGTTTAACAAGAGGAGCTCTCAATACACTGCGCTCAAAATTATGCAAATTGGAATTAAGTGTCATAAATATTAAATATTTAGTTTTTCAATCAAACTCATGGATGGTATTGTGTCTCCGGGCTCTTTGGATCACTGAAATCAATCTCAGACACCTGTGATAATTAGTTTGCCAGGTGAGCCCAATTAAAGGAAAACTACTTAAGAAGGATGTTCCTCATTATTAAGCAGGCCACAGGTTTCAAGCAATATGGGGAAGAAGGAAAAAAAAAAGATCTCTCTGTTGTGGAAAAACGTCAAATAGTGCAATGCCTTGGAGAAGGTATGAAAACATTAGATACTTCAGGAAAACTTAAGCGTGATCTGCGTACTGTGACGAGATTTGTGGCTGATCCAGAGCACAGACGGGTTCGTGCAGATAAAGGCATAATGAGGAAGGTTACTGCCAGACAAATTCATCGGATCAAGAGAGCAGCTGCTAATGCCGTTACGAAGCACCAAACAGGTATTTGAAGCTGCTGGTGCCTCTGGAGTCCCGCGAACCTCAAGATGTGGGATCATCCAGAGGCTTGCAGTTGTGCGTAAACCTACTATTCGGCCACCCCTAACCAATGCTCACAAGCAGAAACGGTAGCAGTGGGCCCAGAAATTTTCAAACCATCTTGTTTACTGATGAGTGCCGTGCAACCATGGATGGTCCAGATGGATGCAGTAGTGGATGGCCACCATGTTGGGACAGGCTGCCACGTCAGCAAGGGGGAGGCGGAGTCATGTTTTGGGCCGGAATCATGGGGAGAGAGCTGGTAGGCCCCTTTAAGGGTCCCTGAAGGTGTGAAAATGACCATAGTATAGATTTTCTGACTGACCACTTTCTTCCATGGTACAAAAAGAAGAACCGTGCTTTCCGTAGCAAAATCATCTTCATGCATGACCATCTCATGCTGCAAAGAATACCTCTGTGTCATTGGCTGCTATGGGCATAAAAGGAGAGACACTCATGGTGTGGCCCCCATCCTCCCCTGTCCTCAACCCTATTGAGAACATCCTCAAGCAAAAGATATGAGGCTGGGAGGAAGTTCGCATCAACACAGCAGCTCTGGGAGGCTATTCTGACATCCTGCAAAGAAATTCAAGCAGAAACTCTCCATAAACTCACAAGTTCAATGTATGCAAGAATTGTGAAGGTATTATCAAAGAAGGGTTCCTATGTTAACATGTAACTTGCCCTGTTAAGATGTGTTTGATTGAAATTAAATATGACCTCCTAATGCTGCAAATTCAACAAATGACCATTTTCAGTTCTTTACAACCTATAAAATGTTTTCAAACTCTGTTGTGCATAATAATTTGGAACAGTGCATTTAGATTTTTGAGATTTTTGAAAAAAATACTGTTTTCGTCGGGTGGTTTGTGCAATGAAATTCCACTTATACCCTAACGGTTGGTGACTTGAAAATTATACTGACTGTCATTTGCATCGACTATTTAGGAAAATCAGTGTAAAATATAATTTGCATAATAATTTGTAAAACAGTGTAATGTCAAATTGCACATTGTTAAAACAACAATTGCAATACTATCGTAGATGATTTATCTCCCACACCCCTAGTATGAGCTATTTAATATAATCCCAGGCCTAAGCGGCAAGAAAAACAAAACAAAAATGGGGTGGGCTGATAATGAGATTACATTTATGTCGATAACGATGATAAGCTCTGGACATTTGTCCTTGATATGGATTAATCTTAACAGCCTGTCACACAGCAGAAATAAACGCGACAACGGACATGTCGCTAATAAGTGATTTCTGCGTGTTTCTGTGAGTGAATGGTGCGGTTTCATCTGATACACAAAATCATACACATGTGATGCTCACAGTGTTTTCAGCGCCTGGTGTCTAAAGATATGAGGACATAAACATATTAACTTCATCTCCAGAGCTGCTTTGAGAGTCACTTCACAAGCTTTTCACCATTTCATTTGAGGAAAAACTACCATCAAATACACTGAAACTGAAAATAAAAGTCTTCACGACAATCCGTCAAAATAAAAGTTTGGTTTAACTTGAAGAAATTATGACAGAAATAGATCACTAAAATGTAATTCTTAAAGTAATGATGATATTATTATTTTTTAAAGAATATAATATAACAAAGATTTTTTTTTTATCCATGTTTTAATTTATACAGTTCTGTTGTGCAGCATCTTAAATTTTCATTTGATTTCATTTTAAAAGCTTGATTAGATTGTTAAAGTTGTATTAATTCCTTTCATTAGACACCATTTTTGATGAGACATTTTTATTAAACCATAAAAATTGGTATTCAGATTATTTTTTTATTTTTTTTATGAAAAACACAGAATTTAGGGGAAATTAAAATGGATTTCATGGGGCCTTAAATTGAAAGGTAACTACTCTGTGGAGTTTAATGGTGAACAAACAAGTTGTGTTTATTTGAATTCTCAAGGTCTAATAAATATGTGGAAAGCATTTCCTTTCCCATTAATGGTAAATGAATATCATGATAAATATTGATTGTTGATTTTCTTACCCGACTGGTCCAGTTCGCTGGTTTCTGTTGAGCCCAAAGCCAGCAAGATGATCCGGGCCTGTTTCCTGTCCATCAATAGGAGTCTGTCCTGCTCGTGTGAGGCTTCATTATATCACTACTACCTACATAAAGAAACACAATGAAATTTGAATTATATGAGGTTTGAACGACATGAGGGTGAGTAAATAATGTCAGAGTTCTTCTGGCTGAACAATGTCTTTAAATTGTAAACTTACAAGGATTCATAAATCATTTCTGTTATACCCACATATCTGAAAGAGATCAAGGGCTAATGATTTCTCTCTTATGAACTAATTGTTTGAAATTGAAAGCTGCAAGGCAAGAAGAGTAAGTAAAGAAAGCAGAGCTTCCATCACCACGGCAACTGCATGCAACAATCTACTATTTTAGGCTCAATTTAACACCCATACTACAGTTGTTAACCTCTGGAAACTTTGTATGTATATATATATATAGCGCTCAACATATTTGTTTATGGTAATTACATCAAGCCGTCACGATTTTTCACTGCAGGCAAAAGGAACTGGGTGATATAAATCAACTTTCTAGCTGTGACTGAAACAAAGATAAGTGGAGTAACAATATTGTATGGTGCAGAATGACCGTGCAATTTCTAACTGCACACAAGTACAGAAATAATAATAATAATAGTCCAGGGTGGAGTCGAAGGCAGGAGAAGCCAAGGTGTAGTCAACCTTGCCCTGTTTTCATTCAGTCAAGTTTTAGTCGAATAAAAGCCTGGGCATTTAAGTCTAGTTTTAGTCAGTGAAAACATAGTCATATTTTCGTCATGCTGCATAATGGTTACATTTATAATAGGCTAACGATTATTTTGCTTAAAATTATAAATCACAACAATTATTGTCATTTGAGAAATTTATATTTGCATTTTATCAGAATAATTGCACTTTCATATATAAGTACAAATCTAGAGAATGTCTCGTATAGTCTCATAATGTCTCATAGAACTCATACGCATGTGTATTTTACCTTATCTAGTTTCCTGATTTTTTTCATAGGCTATTTGTTATAAATTAACCCATTCTCTACAAGACATTTCTCTCAAATTTAAACGGTGAAATTTCTCATAATTCCAAATTACATTAATGTGTTTTTATTAAAACAACAGAAAAAAAAGACAATTTATTATCACATAGAGCTGCATATGTGCATTTATTAATATAGTCGAGATTCATGTTTGAAATTCGCAGTTTTAGTCACAGAAACCAGCGCAAGCGGCTCGTGAAGGAACACAGACTGGCTGAATGACACTTTCATTTAAGCAAATAAGATAATAATGATCTCAAATGGAGATCGCTAAACTCCAGCTAACATGTTTGTCTGTGTTTTTGATGTTTTCACTTCTTCAGCAGTGTAGAGAGAGTGCGACGCATGGTACCAGATTGCAAATATTAAGTAAAACATCGGGTAGAAAACGTGTCCTTTTAACAGAAAAACTCTGATTGGGGGATTTAAATTCTTGAAATCTGGCAACCGCAAGCATGAAACCTTGTAGCGGCCTGTTAAACAGGTTTTAGTCATGCTTTTATTTTTTAACTACATTTTAGTCACGTCTTTTTTCGTCAACGATATTGCATGTTGATATAGTCACAGTTATCGTTTAATGACGTTGGTGTCGTCCTGTTATCATCTCGTCTTAGTCTTGGAAGAAAAGGTCGTCAACGGATATTTTTTTCGCCATGATTTCGTTAAAGAAATTAACACTACACTGAAGACGACCCTGGTGGAACTGATGAGCCGACGCGACGCTGATGGTCCTGGAGACCGAGATGGAGCCGCGGGGACTAGCGTCTCGAGGTGGAGCCGGAAAACCAGTGGACAGAGGCGGAGCCGGGGAGACCAGACGGAGCCGAAGGTGCAGGCAGGTCGATGACTGACCTAGGCGGAACCAGATGGACGAGGGAGCCCGGAGAAGCCGTATGGCCGGTGGTTTTCCGTGGAGCCGAGGGAGGGAGGAGCCAAGGCGTAGCCAAAGTGTCAACAGGCCGAGGTGGAGCGAAGGAAAAAGAGGCTACAGGTGAAACCAGGGGATCCTCTGTGCTGGGTGGAGCTGATGGCTGGAAGACACTGGGCAGGTCCTCAATGCCGATGGGAGCTGCAGAGGGGCTGAATGACAGCAGAGGAGGCAGGCTAAGGAACTGGCAGATTAAGGAGTGGGGAGAGGGAGGCTGGGCGGGTATTCTGGAGACACAGGGGGTGGGGGCAAACAGGAAACAAAGGAGCTACAGGGGCAAGGGGTATAACCTCTCCAAAAAAAGTAAATAAGATCTACCTCAAAAATGCCCTTTAGTTCCTCATAATAAGCTCCAGAGGCCAGACTCAAGTCACTCACTGCGGCAGGGGTGTGGGCAGGGCTTCCCTCCAAGCCATCGAGATCCACACTCTCTGGACGACCCGTGGAGTTGCCGGCTCGCACACCTGGTCAGACGTTTTTTTTGTCGATTAGGCAGTGGGGAGGTGACTCCCTCCAAACTCTTCCTCGGTTTGAGCTCGTCAATGGAGGAAGAGAACTCAGCTCAGTATCGCGTTCTATACAGTATGAGAGGCGGCTTTCTGTGCGCACGTTTTGGATGTGATCACAGCACAGAAAACAGCACGCGGGTCTTCTTGTGCTTGAATGGTTTAAAGTAATATTAAAATGCACACAGAGAAATTGATAGGAGAAATCGAAATTTTAATTTTGTAACATGTATCTAAACCTCTCTACCTAACCGTCTGTCTCGCATATCCGGCATGCCTAGTTTTTTAGCACTTTTTATTTGTGTTTGTAGTTCTGAACCGAATCCTCCTCCAAAGCACAATGCGTTAATATTAGTTGTTAGAGTGTGAACGGATCTGCACTTCGAATTTCCACCAGAAATGGTAGACCATCAGGGTACCTTTGGGATACTCATTTCAGAATACTATGATTTGTGAGTCGGACACAGTAATTCTAATTCAATTCTTAGTACGAATTGGAATGCAGCAAGAGACTTCTCCGATTGATCAGTCTCTCCTCAGGATTATGGGTAATGTACTTTAAGAAGTAGAATTCACACTAATATGTAACTTCTATGGTAGCAAATATACTCACTGAACAGCCTCAGAGTTCATGGTAGGTTTACACATTAAAGCCTTAACTGCCTTTGATTTCGGCCCTAATGTTGATGCCTTCCTTCTGGAAGACCCTTCATGTCAGGAGCGAGCCTTGATGCCTTAAAATACTGCTTAGTTAGGAGCTCTTACCTTGTGGAACAGAGCTAATTTGTCTTTAAAGAAAGACAGTCAAATCTCTCTCTCTCTCTCTCAAAAAAAAGCGAGCCTGCATTAACGTTTGGACTGTGGTTAGTTGGCACCAGAAACTGCCTGAAGCATTTGAGAGGGAAAGAAACAGTTGAGCTATTATTCTCCTGTTGAATTAAATGTCAGCTTACGGATGTTGATTGTACTGAATATCTCCGGCTTATGCATTTAAGAGTAAACCTCTCTCCGGTGATGTGTTGAATGCATCTTTGTCCCAGTACAGGGTACTGTAGTGGATGGCCTAACATTGTACAGGTCCGGGAGGTCCCTTTCCTTACAGCTGTTATCATTTGACATGAATGAAAACGAGACTGTGAGGGATAGATGTAAAGTTTTGTTCAGTGAGTTGCAATATTGTATGTATACATAAGTCATTGAGCAGAAATCGTGCTGCTTATTGATTTGTGAGATAAAGACATTGACGAAAAGAAGCCCACAGAGGCTATGAACTTTTATTGATTCTGTCTTGTTTTGATCTTGATTCTCTTTTTCGGTTTTTCGAAGTCAAGCAGCTGTTCCAGATAAATTCAGTATATATTTCATTTTAATATAATATAATAATTTACATATAGTACTCTCTACATTGGACACATCAAAGTAAACAATATAAACTGGAACATTAGTCTTTCTGAACGGGTGCATGATGATGCTGTAGAGTCCTGTAGCCTGTATCATCACAATGGCCCCGTTCGCTTTGACGTGTTCATGAAATGTTTAATCTTTAAATCTAAATGCAGTCAATTTTGCCTGGAGATCACCAAGTCATAAAGCTGTTGGTAATGGTTCTGTTCATATACATAAACTCCAACCATTAGCCTTTTTTTCTCATTAAAATTCCACATGCACAATGAAAACTCTCACTGTAAGCCAACAATTATTGTCTATTTTACTTTCTCCAAAATGTTTTTTCATTTAAGTCTTCTGATCTCTAACATTTCCTGAGCTTCAAAGCAAGAAAATATCAATAAATCATTGCACAGTACACAGCAACTAATACTCATATAACTATATAACTCACAACTAGATGTATTCAGTGTTTCTGGACTCCAGTTCAGGGGAATGTGTTAAATGTCTCATTAATTAAAACACCTGATTCAAATCATCAGCTTGTTTTGTGTGATGAACCCTGGTTCTGGAGATCTATTCCTGTAACAGAACAAGATTATCTACATACGCTCAACCTCTCTAGAGTAGGGATGTGTCCTATACAAGTACTAGTCCACTAGACACGATAAACCGGTAGAAATGTTCGATTACCGTCTCTTTCGCGGTGATACTCATGTGATCATGCAGTGCTGCATCGTCTTGAAAGTGTATCCTTTTATTATTTGTATTTTTACTGCACATTAGCTAGGCTAGTAATAGTTTTTGTAACAACCTTATTTCCAGTAAAAGAAATAGCTTTATTGTGATGTATATATTGTTATAGTGAAATAACATTACTCATATTGTGATAATATTGCCCACCCCTACATCTATTCTAAAAAGGTAATAAATAAACATTAATGTCTGAGGCTCTGAGCAGAAAAACCTCTCGTTGTGTTTCACAGACAAATTCCCACTGAGTCAAAGCTGTGAATGTAGTGTGCTGTTGATCTGAGAGCTGGAGGCAGGCGGACAGGTCGGGTTAAATTAACCATCTGTTCTCATATACCTCTCATTATTCCTCTGCTGACATCCGCTGCTTTAGAGAGGAGCTTTCAGTATCTCACTCCATAATATGCATCTTAAAACACTCAATGTGAATTAGTCCATTGTTCTTCAGAGGCTCAAAACCAAATGCTTATGTGTTTGAGGACTAAAGGGCAATAAAAATGTCCCATTATTTTCCATAAAGTGTAAGTGGGACTGGTAATGGGTAGTAATTGTGTTTTTACATAATTTTTATGTTCTTATAAAAATACATTTTAAAAAAGTACTTTTTTTTTTTAGAATCATTATGCTTTAAAAAAAAAAAACAAAAAAAACATTTTTGACATTTTTTGACAATTTAGTACTTTTTTCCCTAATACTTTTAGTACCATATTGAAGAAATCTCATTATTTCAAATAAATAAATAAAAATAATTGAAATAGAAAAGTGTTTATACAAAATGGTAATATTTGATATACTGGCTTTATGCTGATTTAAAGTGAAACTGTATTACAGTACTGAGAATCAGTACAGTTATCATTGAAAACAAGCATAAAAAGTACATATTGCAGTAAAGCAATTTCAGTGGAAATGTGCTTAAAGGGTTAGTTCACCCAAAAATGAAAATTCTGTCAGTAATTACTCACCCTCATGTTGTTCCAACCGCGTAAGACCTTCGTTCATCTTCGGAACACAAATTAAGATATTTTTGATGAAATCTGAGAGCTGATCACTCCTCCATAGGCTGCTAGGTGGCCCAAACTTGCTGGCCCAGAAAAGTTATTAAAGAGATCGTTAATATAGTCCAATTGACTACAGTGGCTCAATCTTAAGTATATCAAGCGACGAGAATACTTTTTGTGTGCAAAAACAAACAAAAATAACGACTTTATTCCACTATTCATTTCCTTCTCTCTGGGCCTCGTAGTGTTTTTGCGCAGCGCGTCTGTGTTACACGTCACCACGTAGGCTCACTATTGGCCGACGCTTGTCATGTGTGTGATGCGTGATGACTTATAACACAGACGCGCTGCGCAAAAACACTACGAGGCCCAGAGAGAAGGAAATGAATAGTTTTTGTTTGTTTTTGCGCACAAAAAGTATTCTCGTCGCTTGATATACTTAAGATTGAGCCACTGTAGTCACTTGGACTATATTAACGATCTCTTTAATAACTTTTCTGGGCCAGCAAGTTTGGGCCACCTAGAAGCCTATGGAGAAGTGATCAGCTCTCAGATTTCATCAAAAATATCTTAATTTGTGTCCCGAAGATGAACGAAGGTCTTACGCGGTTGGAACAACATGAGGGTGAGTAATTACTGACAGAATTTTCATTTTTGGGTGAACTAACCCTTTAAGTGTCATGAAAATAAAACGGCTATTATTTTATAACAAAATGATAGCTGGAATACAGTATGTCTCACTGAGGACACTGCTGATGTCAATTTAACCCTGAAAAAAAAAGATATTACAGCCACTTGCAATCTACAGCAACTTTCTGACTGCAAATTCTAATTGTGTTTCAACACGTACATATATGAAATCATTGAGAAACATTGTGTCGAAAGATTCTGACAAGCAATTAAAGAGAAGTAAAGAAACTGACGCATGTACTAACAATAGGTTGAGACGTGCCACTGAACTCCACAGTTAGCATAAGAATGCAAATTGTCCCTGTACAGTTCGTACAGAAATGATTTGATCTTGATTTGTCTGTTTAGTTGTTGTGCAGATCAGATTGTTCCTCTCGTCTCCTATAAAAAGCCTCTAGCTTCACAGAGATTGCTGCTCAACAGATTTTTCTCACTGAAGTGACACCTCGGGGGCCGACGCACTGCTATCGAGCAGATTGGGTGATTTCAGGCGATTGGTCATCTTCCTCTCGGTCTCTCGGCTGAGGAGATCCAGCGAGGTGTTAAAAGTTGATTAGGTGTCTAAAGGTCATATAGCCGAAGCTGTCACTATCACATTGGACTGCAGTCACAGACTTAATGAGCCGAATCCTGCTGTATTTACTTAATGGAGCCCCGGCACGCTGGAGACGAGCCTCTGTCGAGAGACATGCTCAAATTGACAAAAAACCCATCCAGAAAGATTATTGACAGCTAGTGCAGCAAGAGCCAAACAGATCGGAATCTTATGGTTATAACAACATCCTTGTGATAAAAAGGTCAGTTATTATTATACTGAATGTATAAGTGGTGTGGCCGTCTGAACCGCAGAGATCAGTGTGTTCAGTCAATGTCCACAACGCGTCACACAACATTACTTTCACACGCTGTTGCTCAGTGTCATCAATATTGTTTTACTGACATTTTTCTGCTTACGCTTTAACACATCAGCTGCCGAGGAAACATATCCAACTGTGTTTTTTATGGAAAAAAAATTGTGATTGCAATAAAATAAAATAAAAACTAGTTTGCTGTGCTTGTTTGTAGGGCTCTAAAATATTGGCATTAATTATGGCTATAAAATAATAATAATAATGTACTGATCACTCTTTACTGTTTTATTTACATCATTTTTCTCATATTACCTTTATTTCATTTTCATTAATTTATTATTTTCTTAAATTTTACTTCTTTTTTATTGTATTCTTTTTTTACCTTTTTATGATTACTATTTTGTAATAATTTTTATGTAAAGCACTTTGAATTACAACTGTGAATGAACTGTGCTATATAAACAAACTTGCCTTGCCCTGAATAATAATTATATTATTATCATTAATAATAATAATAATCATTATTTATATATATATATATATATATATATATATATATATATATATATATATATATATATATATATATATATATATATATTCAGAGCAATGATTATTATTATTATTAATGATTAGTAATTTTTTTCGTTTTTATTAAATAATTAATTATTTAATAGAAACGAATAAATGTTACTATTTACATTTTTGAATGTTAAAACAACATAGTATACTTAATATTTACTAATTTCTTAATTTACAAGTCATATCACATTTTCGGTTTTATTTTGAATAATCATGCAACTACTGCTATTGCACAGGGTTAGTGCGACGTAACTCTTCCTGCACCATTTATTCTGAGTAAATGCACTTCAGCTTGTCAGCCGGTGGGTGAAATTGACTTACATAAAACTCGAACCGCTCTTAATACGAGGAGGTATCCGTCTACATTAGTAAAGAACAATGGGTGTAAAAAACAAAACTATCACTGTTTTGTTCAGCTAACATCTATGTTCTCTCTGGAGTCTCCTCGTTTCAGATGCGCTCGACTCACGTGTCGGGTCTGACAGTGATGAAATCTGCTCTGAAAAACACTTCATAATTGTCCATCAGGATGTGCCCTGAGACTCGAATCTATCATCTCGTCTCACGAGACAAAGGATCTTCATTAATCTGCTGCTTTTTCCTCCAGTGACTTTTGATCTGACTGAACCCTTGACTAATTCAGCCTTTTGTTATGTATCTGCTCGACTGGTGCATTATGGTCCAGAAGTACATTCTCATCCTGCCTTGGTCAATCTTCACCTTTTATCTTTTCAGCTGCACTATTGCTCAAAGCGTTTTAAATCTATACCGTTTCAAAACAGAAAATGATTAAATAGGAGGAGGAAGAAAAGCACTTTCTGAGATGTGCTGTCTTTGGCCAGGAACATGCAGTACGCAGACACAAATGCTTGGCCAACGTTTTACATATCAGCATGTATTCATGAGTTCTGTGGTGGTAACAAACCTCAGTACTCAAGGGTGCAATAGAGTCCTCATTAAATATTTGTGCCATTAACTCTTTCCCAGATAGTGTGGGTTTAGTGTGCGTTCAGGGCACTGCACTTTGGGACAGTGTGGCGCACTTCCTTCCTGACGCGTGAACGCATGAGTGTGTGAGATTAAAATAAGTGCGTCCCAAAGCATCTGTTGAAAAGAGTGTGTCAAAAGTCCTCGGATGGTCTACTATTTCCGGTAGATTTTCGATGTGTGGATTCGTGCTCACTATAACAGCCAATATTACCCACAACCCATTGCGCTTTGGAGGAGGATTCGGTTCAGAATTACAAACACGAGTAAAAGACAAAAAAAACTATAAAACATGGCGGATATGCGCGACAGACAGTGAGAGGTTTAGATAAAGGTTTGAGTGGCTAATAATCAAAGCTTAACCTGATAAAAATATTTATCTAATGTTATCCGTGTTATATTTCATCTGCAATAACAATGTGGACTTTTATAAAGATCTGACGCTAATAGTCTGTCCCAAAGCTTGTCTACTCTTCTGCTATACACTCAAAAGCAAAAAAAATTATTCACAAAAACAGTACATACTTTAGGGCGTAGTATAAGTAGGCGGATTGGGATGCAGCAAAAGGTTATCTGTGCTGCGTTCCAGTCCACTTTTAGACACGCACTTGCGAACTTCCCTAAGCACTTCCCCTCGGGGAATCCCTGCCGCCATTTTGAAGTGCGTTCCACTTCGTGAAGTGGACGAGGGAAGTTTATATGGACAGACCCTCGTTCCCTCGAATTTGACCGAGGGAGCGAGTCTGCTTCAAATGTACACTTCAGGCACCTATATGTCCCACAATGCAGTACGATTGTTACGTCACCACATATCTCGTCTAATCACCACCACACAGACAACTCTATGATGTATTAATTATAATGTTTTAAATTTAAAACAACCCAAACACACCAATAAACATTTGGATGCTGCATTAAACTAATTATTAAAGGGAAAAAAATGTAAATAATAAATCAACTCCACAGCTGATTCCAAGTGACCAAGGGCTTAGGACGTTCCAATTCAGCCCATTGCAGTTTCCGCCAGTAGTGGGCACTCGCAATGACGTACATCAGAGTGAACGAGACGAAGGGAAGTTAGCGAGTGAAGGGCATGACAATTTTGGACTGGAACGCAGCACTGGTATACGCAGATCTTCTTCTTCGCTTGTTTTTGGATCTGGAGATTCAGGACTCTTTCAGAAGATGTGTAACAGCGCCCCCTACCGTGCTGAATTTCAACTCCCTGCTAAATAATTACGCCCCCATCGAGGAAGCATATACATTTGACATACATTTTTACATGATTTGTTACATTTAAATCCTTAACATATTTTGTCTTTTACATTTAAAAAAAAAAGAAGCAATTTTAGATAAAAGCACAATGTTCGTGCATTCCCAGGTGAAAAAGACATAGTATTAAATGTATAAAAAATATACTGGAAATTCAAGTAGTATGTTTATAATACATTTGTATTCCCAACACGCTTATTTTAAGTGCATTACAAATATACTGAATTGCATTTTAATATATTGCAAAAAAGTACACTATAAGTACTTTGGTGATAAATATATACAGTTACACTTTTAAGAAATATACTAAACATAAACATACTTTTAGTGAAGTTTTAGTGCATTTACAGAAAACATACTTGTGTTACCATTTAGAAAAACCAAACTGGATTTACCCTGTCCAGCAAAAACAGAGCCACCTGAATGTTGGATTGGAAGTTCTCGCCACCTTTTCCGATGTAAATTCGGGACTTCGCGTTCCTTCTCCTTTTCCCTATTCTTTGTCGTCTCTTTGGTCGTGTGTCGGCCATATCAAAATTCTCAAGAATATACAATTTTAACGTTAGTCGTTGTTAGGACATCTCTCCTCTAGCTAACTTCCCTCTTCATGCTTCTCTCTCCTCCACTCCCCACACCCCCCTTCATGGTCCAGGCTGGGCCAGTTTGTTTTTGTTGCAGTTTGTGGAGCCTGGGCTGTCTACAGAGACCGCGTTTCTTTACAGTGTGTTCAGGGGACAGGCAGCGGGCGGATAGTGAGGAGGAGGAGATGTTTGGAGATGTATATTTTATGTGTACTTTGTGTAATAACATAGCAAAATGATTAAGCTTTTAGTGGGTTTAAATATATGTACTTTATAAACGCTTAGGCCTACTGCAATATATTTTAAATATTTATGTATTTATCATTTTAATATTTTGAAAAACATTTTTTACATTTACAATGTACCAACTTATTATAAACATTTGTCAACTATTATTAAGCATTGCAATAAGCATACCTAAAATTAATATATTGTTCACTTTTACTTGTTTGTACTTGTAAAAGGCTACCTAAAAGGCTGTTGTCCATTATACGTTTGTACTACTTGTACTAATTCCCACAAGGATTTCAACATCATAATATTTGAAATGCATCATAAATAAAATTTCCAAAGATGTTTAAAAAAGTTTTTACTTGTTTAAATTCAAACAACACACACAACACACGTGACTAAACCTGATTGGTTCCAGAGCCGTTGAACGGCTGTGATTGGTTCTTATGATAACGAGCTAGCACCTCATAGCTTCCGTTTATCAGATATGCTGTGCTTGCGTCATCTCTGCTTATGTTACTTGAATGTGATTAGATTTAGAAGTCTAAATAAGAAACCACATGATTCATATGGATTAGGTGATGTTTTTTGCGATTAACTTTTTGAACAGTTTTGGTGAATCGTTTATCGGATTCGGAGGGATATAAATCTCTCAGGTTTCATTAAAATATCTGTTTTTCTTTCAAAGATGAATGAAAGTCTTAAATGGTTTGGAACAACTGAAGGGTGAGTGATGACAGAATTTAGAGTTTTTTAAGAGCAACTAATTAATAGAAAACACAGTGTTATGTGTTTTTTTTTTTTTACCCAGCTTCGTCAAGTTTGCATGGCGTGTGACATTTGGAACCTCATTATTTTGTAATTCTAGGTAAGATTTGTTTTAAATCAACGTTAATTGTCTGTGCCAGTCATATTTTTTACACAAAGTGTAACAGCACGTCTTTTTCAGTGCAGCTACATTCAATCTGACCAATCAGAGCCAAGCTTGTCAAGTCTCCGTCGAAGCAGAAGCGAAGTGTTGAAGATCTGTTACTGGCAAGTTTTGTTTGCATAAATAAATCGCTCACTGTTTAGTTTTTTTCCTATGTGGATAGGTCTGAAGACTTTGATAAATCTGTTTAAAATCTATGTGGAGACATTTGTCTGTCTTAAAGCAACTATAAAACATTGTCCAATGCATCTAAAACACAATTAGTCATTATAACATGTACAGCATTACATTAACATTCTTTTTATTTGCAAAATGAAGCTGTGTATTTATTTATGTTTTCCTGAACAATTTGGCTTCATTGTTATGATGTAAATGAAAGTTTGAAAAAATATATATCATGTATATGTACACAATATACATATAATTTATATATTATTATATATAATTATATTATATATTATTATATAATTAATTATATTAAGATTTTTTTGTGAAATATTAATGTTTGTTGGTTCTCAGACGAGCTGCTATAGAAGAAAAACTGAAATCTGAGTGCAGAGACAAGCGAAGAAGAGAGTAGTAAATATGGTTTAATCTCATATCACCTCAGTTATAGAGATTTTTTAATCAGGCCTATTGAAAGGTGATTCGGTCAGTCTTGGTAGGAAAATGATAGTAACGTGTCCATTTCAGGTGTCTAATTGTGCTGCCTTTGAGTCATTCATGTAAAAATCTGTTTATTTAATTGTTTTAAGCTGCAAGTTGTCCTGGCATACAATATTTTGCACAACTTCTAATTTCCTTAAATCTTTGCATCAGAGGTGAAGAGAGTGCATGTTAGCATGACCACAATAGACACACGTTCATGGGAAATACCCTAGGTTTAAATAAACCACAATTATCAATATACAACACACCCTCTAATACTCACAGGTTGCGGTATTGCTGCAAATAACTATATCAGTGACTTTTTGATAAAGCAGTCTTCAAACACTACAGTGTCTGAACCACAAGCCCTCAGTAGTGGAAAATGCGAGTCGTACTTGAAGACTTACTTGAAGTGACATTCAAACTCTTGTTTCTTTGGTTCAGACGTTTGTAGGCCTAAGTTTGTACATAACGCATTATTCACTTCTGCACATTGTTTTCCCCTAACTTTGTGATGCTCATTTATATAGTGATGCAATATTCATAGTGTACTTTTCAGTAATACAAGTATAACAGAAATGATCTACACAAAAATTTATAAAAATAGCTCTTTCATGTATTATAATGTATTCTGTTCAAGAGATTATATATGCTGCTGTACTTTTTTAATGTACTCTAGGTATTTATTTTGCAATGCACACAACAAGATAGTATATTAAAGTGTTCTTGATTTCAAAGTGTGTGTCTTATTTATATTAAACTATTTTTGCACTTTTAATATACCATTTTGAATACTGAATAAAACAGCTTTATAATAAACTAGTAGTGTAATGCTAATACATTTAATGCTATTGAAAGGTTCTTGAAGCACATTAAAATGAAGCTTCAAATATATTCTAACTGTAGTTTAAGTATGAAAGTATATATTAAATGAACTGTACAGAAATACACTTAAATTGCACTAAATGTACTTGAAGTGGTTCCATTTTAGCATAATTTAATATATTAAAATTTATTGCGAATAGCTTGAAATTGATCTTAAGCATAACTTATAAATAATACACTTAATATACTTGAAGATGTTTCAAAATAATACATTTACTATGCACTTAGTATAGTATAATTGAAATATGTGACCCTGGACCACAAAACCACATGGGTCAATTTTCTGAAACTGAGATTTAATAAATAAGCTTTTCATTGATGTATGGTTTGGTAGGATACGACAATATTTGGTCGAGATACAACTATTTGAAAATCTGGAATCTAATAAAAAAATTTAAAAAATCGAAACATTGAGAAAATCTCCTTTAAAGTTGTCCATCTATGTTCGTGATTGTGCTGCATTCACTCACAAATATAAATGTTTTATATATTTATGGTAGGAAATTTACAAAATATCTTCATGGAACATGATCTTTACTTAATATCCTAATGATTTTTGGCATAAAAGAAAAATCGATAATTTTGACCCATACAATGTATTGTTGGCTATTGCCACAAATATACCCGTGACACATGTGACTGCTTTAGTGATCCAGGGTCACATATATTAAGTGTGTTCAAAAAAGCACAATTTAAATATATTTCCTTTTCACCTGCGTTTCTTATCTTTTTACTATTCCTCTATATTTATAAGAACTTAAAAAGAAACTGTAAATAAAATGTGTTATGTCTTGTAATAAAAAACAGCAATTAATGTTTAATCTTGACATTTGCAATCTGTGGCTCTTTCAATCAGAGCTCAGTACTGATTAACACACATATTAGAGTTGCTAATTAAAGAAAGAGGCATTTTAATAAACCCTAGTGTAAACCCCACGTGTGCTGGAGAGGGTCTGTCTGCCAATTAGAGGAGCTCGCTGCATCTGAAGTGTGACTGGAATAACAACAATTCTCCAAATGGCATATTTCATCTTGCTCTCCGCCGCGTGGCACGGGGTCCACAACGCAGCCTCGCAAAAAATTTGGTGCAAGGAGGCTCCCAGGCAACGATTGAGCCAGAAGCGGATGAGTGACACGCTCTCTCATATCTGCACTCCAGGGAAATAACCCCGTAATCCAGCATGCACTATTACACTGACAGGCAACGGGCTTCGTCCGGCGAGGATATGAAAGCCTCTCTTATGATTCAAATAGCAGGAAAAGTAACAAAATGAGAGTGACGCAGTAACTAAGACTCGAGCATGGCGTCAGTGACTGAGTTGTAGGAGCTCAGAGGACGTCTGTCGCCTCAGTGTTTTCCTGCTTCTGCTCACACGGCCCTAACAACCTTTCGTTTTTCCACGCCGCACTTCTAACGCTCCCTTCCTGGCTTTCCTCATTATCTTTTGAACTCTGTGCAAGTGACAAGGAGAAACAGAAAAGGTATCGCTGGTATGTGGGCGGCTCTGCCTGTTTGTCTCCAACAGGCCACCGAATCATCGACACGTTCGAAATCAGCTTAACTATGTGGAGATGCAAAGCTTTTTTACAGTCTCTTTTGGTCACAAACAAAAAAATGTGTGCAGAGTATAATGCACTTAGTGGAAGTCTATGGGGCAAGACATTTTACTGAAATTATTCAATTCATTTAAATACTTAATGTACATTGTTGTTAAGAATAGCAAAGTAAATAAATAGGGGTGTAACTATATATCGTGTCGCAATATAACGCAATACAAATATGCAACAATATGTATCGTGGATAGTGACGATATAATGTATAATAATGCAATGGGGGAATATTTGTGGGTCCTGATAATGCCCGAATTTTTTTTAAATATATCTAGTCAGTGAAAGAGTTCAAGCATATTCATCTACAATAATTGTGTATTTTCATCTTCAGAATCATGAATATTGTTATTCTGGTGTCTCTATTGTCCTGTGCTTTGGGTTTCCAGCACCAAGTCCAAGCCTAGTCATTTACTCACACAATTATAATGTCAAATTTACCATTTTAATCAACAGTTCTTTTTTGTAAACCTTTTATATGTCTTGAAGTATCGCAATAATATGGTATTGTGAGTTCAGTATCGTGATATGTATCGAATCGTGACATGAGTGTATCGTTACACCCCTATAAATAAATAATACTACATAATCAAATAGACCCCGTATCGGTATCGCCCCCAAAATCAAGGATCATTTGAAGAGCTTCACACCACAAATAACACATTTCTGTAAAGAAAAATCATCTATAAATAAAAAATATAAATATACAAGTAATTTATCAGCTTTACATGTCTGATTTTAAACCCTCTGAAATGGCTCGCTCCATTATTTCCTATCCGAAGTGCATTTAACACTATTTGGTTTTACAAACTAAGAGTCTAAATTGTTTTCTGTGGTAATTGATAGTGTGTCACAGATGTTGCCGGGAGAGTTTAATTTGTTTTGAACCCAGAGTATTCCTTTAAGGAACGTTTTTAAAATGTCAGGCTGACGCATTACGCATTGTGGCGCATATCCCGCGTTGACATTAATTAACTGCACTTAGCAATGAGGGAAATCAGGCCTTTGCGTGTTATGTTGTGTGAAACAACCCACTCACAACACTGGCTTTTCATTCTGGTCCAAGGGTGGCCGTTTCTTCATCCGACTCCAGTTAAATCACTCAATGGGAAAGGGCGCTTGGTGCACGAAATGTGCTGCTAAGCTGTCCCTGCACAGTTTGATATTACATTAGCATTACAAAGGTTTTCCCACCATCTGTGACACACAGCCAGGGGGAAGGGGAAGATCGTTTGCTTTTCATAGGCAGAAAATTGTTGTTTCCTCAAGAATGTGACACAGGATTGACAGAACGGGAAGAGCTGTCTTTACACGACACAGGTGCTGTTACAGCGACACGCAACTATTGCAACATCGTTTAATTCCCCAAGAGCAACCGGAGGGCTGATAATCAGTCCAAGCTGGCACACGTGAAATCATTGAAGACAATTAACAATGGAAAAACAGCGTTTCTCACGTAGTGTGAGTTTACATGCATTACAGATAGGGAGGTGAGCTCCACTTGGCACCGTTTCTTGATGCAGAAGAATAGACTTGGCACTTCCCAATGCATCTCCACTACGGCCCGTTGTCACTAGCCTCTGGTTTCATGCCAATCGCCTACTTGTCGGAGTGAGATTTGCCACAAAGAAGCTGGCAGGCCTGGGAAATACTGCTGATGGAGCGCACTAATGCAGGCCTAGCCTTCGGGTACTTGGATCGCACCAGAGAGCAGCCTGAGTCAAAAACAGGCTTTACACATGCAAAATCTGCTGTGGGACATTTTGTGGGTTGGTTATGAGGTTATGAAACATGGCGATACATTTGAATGACTGCTAAAATGTGTGATTCAGAAATAATAACCGATTCCAGATATGCCCCCATAAACAATGTAAACAAGTCATAACTCTACCATCGTGACAGTATCAAAGCTGGCGATACCACAAGTTTTAAGTTTCATCCATCACACCATAAGTCCACAAGTTTCAACATATTCAGCAGTGCGTTACTGAACAAATGAGTCCAACCCTGGCAAGACTTCATTCATCAGATTTTAAATAACTAATAACAGCCTCGCATGGCAGCGCCGGTGGATCTTCAGATGAGCGCAACTCATCTCTCAGTGAGTGAACTACACCGCTTATGATTAACACGGGACTTATTAACCCTATAATACAGTTCAGTGTGGCTCTCACGTTATATGACGTGGAAGTAGACTTGCTGTCCAGTGCGGATCTGTTAATACAGCACAGAGAATGCGTTTGATAATGTGCAGGTGGATAATGATAATGGTTATGCACAGTTATGTAACGAAAGTTCGTTTTAGGACCTGGTTATGCACATAAATGCAACCGCGTTAACTCATTCCTCGCCAGCATTTTCTATAAAAGTTGCAATTTTTTAAAAATCATTTTCACAAAGAAAGAACAAAAGAGAGAACAGAGCCTCTGTTCCTCTAACATTATACTAGCTTTATTCAATCTTTTTTTTTAATCAACACTTGTTGGTAAGTTTCCTTTTTTTTTTAAAGCAACATTTTGAACAAAAAACTGAGAAAATCGAAAATCAAAAACCACCCCCTACCATATAACAGTGAAAACTGGAAAATCTCATCAACGGCAGGGAAGCGTCATCATAAATGACTAAAAAAGTCATTGCGTGTAATTTATTTCAGTGGCTAATGCTGTGATGAATATGAACAGTGATGCATTTCATGCAAATCAACATATTTACATGATCAAAGTCATCGATTACAACATGTTGTTCCAGCCCTAATGAGATTAAATGTAGAAAAGTGTCCTACCTCTCAGACAGAGCTTAATTTGTAAATGAACAATTACCAGATCAAAAACTGTGACCGACACTGACCATACAACTTCACAAAAGTCACAAAACAGTGATAAGAGCATTAAACACCAGTTTCTGCACAGCCCTACACAGCCTGGAGTCTTACTCTGTCACGTATATACAGCTAAGTCGACTCGAGACCAAATATCATTCAGTTGATCAATGGTGTTCTCTCTTACCGATGGTGACATTGCTTCTTCCATTACATTGATTTCTGACTGATCTAACTCCTATTGCTCATGTGTCCCGCTCTCCTGATTAGTTTTAGCAGAATTGTCCAGGGTGCAGTCCCGTCTCCTCAGGATCTCTTCAGATCAGAAACACAATCAGCTTTACTCGCGGATTTGAAAAGTCTCTTTTACATTTTGGCGATATTACCTTATTTTTATTAGAATAATTCATCAAGTATACACACGTTTTTGCGTTGTTAATGCCGGATCGTTTAAAAACAAATACTGGAACACAAAAATCCAAAACCTGACATTTCCCAGAACAGGATCCGGCTCAAATTAAGCACTGCTAAAACTGCACTCACACCCCTTTTCCACCAAAAAAGAACTGGTTCGGAACTGGTGCTGGTTCAAAGTTGGTTTAACTTGTGAACCTTCTCAGAACCTGTTTGTTTTTCCACTGACTAGAGAGCCCAGCGAACGACGTCGTTACGTCACTGTGTACGTTGCCATACGTCTTAGCTTTCCCAGAAACGCTTGCGCCAACTTCAAGCACAACAATTACAATGGCGGACTACATTGTCTTTCTGCAAATGTTTCTCCTGGCTTTGCGATCCTATATTGGGGTCAGAAGAAGATGTTTAGAACACATTTGTGCTGCTCGTCTGGATTACTATAGACGGAGGTTACGTTCGAGAAGAAGTTCGACAATAACCCCGCCCCCAGCCCCGACGTAAGCATGACGTGGTAAAAGAACGGTTCTAGTCCAGCAAAGAGTTGGTGCCGCTTTGGAACCAATTTTCCTGGCCGAGAACCGGTTCTTTGGCTGTCGAAACACAAAGAACTGGTTCGCGAGTAGGCACCGGCTCCGAACCGGCACCAGCACTGCCTTGGTGGAAAAGGGGTATGAGATGTTTCTCCTGGGAAGAAGACCTCAATAAACTCCCATGTCAGAGATCTCAATATAAACTCAAAGATTTTCCAAGAACAAATGATCTAATCTACGCCATCCACATTCGTTTTATAGCTCTATACTCTTAGTGTCAATAGTGGTGTCTCTTTAGGAATGTAGGAGAATTATAGTTCATCTGAACATAACTGAGAAATGAAAGATGAAAAATGAAAGAACCTCTAACCTCTTGTTACTGTTCACAACATACTCTGACCAATTTGCTATACAGGGATAGGCTTTCAATTCGGGAACCTACACTATTGAAAATCAATTCTATCAATGAGACGTTTTAGAGAATCTCAACCACTGCAGCACAACAATACTGCAACTGTGCTGAAAAATACTCCATTCAACATGGTTTAATATGGTAACTTCTAAACTTCATCTAAAATGTTGTATTGTTAAATATCAATCCTCTGAATATGGAAGCAAATGTGGGTTAAATTAGGCTTCAGTGGATTCACTGCACTGTGAATATGCTGTATTTTAATCCACTGAGCATGTTCATGTGTGTGAAGAATAAAGAGATAAAGCAAGCGAGCGAATATGTGCGTGTGAAAGCGAGAGATGTGTGAATGAAGGAAGGGTTTGATCCAAGGCAGGCTCTTCTCCTTCTGTGCTGCACATACAGCATCATTAGACACGCGCTGTGTGCATCTACACGCTGGCAAGGAGAAAACAGAATTAAAAGCAATATCTGGATTATCATCGTTTGATGCACACTTATACATATATTCAGCCATCTTTCATGATGCAGTTGTTCATATATGAAGCCTTTATGACATGAGAATCCATGGCTGGCAACCTTATTCACTGCAGATTTGAAATGTCACAGTTAAGGATATTTAAAGTGTGAAAAAACCCTTAAGTGATTTGACTTTAAGAGTATCCCTTAGGGGGAAAATCCCTGAGGTAAGGGATTTCTTTAGGAGCGTTGCAGCGAACATCTTAACTCTCACCCTAAGTGTTTATATTTAGCATTTCGCAAACCATTACAATGGAGAACAGGTTGCTTTAGTCACAAAATCTCCCACAATAAACAGAACATAACTACAACTATACAGCTGTACTATAATATCTAAATTATGCAGATTAATTAACGAGGGTCGGACGGATGACACAGATCGCCTAAAATTCAAACGAGCCTGTACGACTCTAACGGACTCAAAGTCCTCCCGCACCACTCTTAAATTATATTTGTCCCAAATTGTTGTTATTGTACTCACTGGCTTCACCCTATGCTGAAGGATACATTGTTTCTAGACAGTTTTTACAGTAACAAGTTTATAATTTGAGCACTCGTGAAGTCAGTGATGGCTCTGCGTTTGTAAAAATCCAAATGCAATTGTTGAAACTGCCCACCATGACAGGGTATTCAAGTAAACGCAATTTTGATTGTATTGAACGGATAGTTCACCCATTATTTACTCACCCTCATGTTACCCCAAACCTGTAAGATTTTCTTTCTTCAAAATATTGTGGAACAGGTCTCAGAAAGTAAATGGGGTCCAAAACAACATTATATGGATAAAAAACACTGGGACAAACAAAGTTGTTTTGAACCCCATATACTTTTTTTCTCATTTCTTTTTTGTCATAGAGGATTTTAATGACATGAGGGTGAACATATATATTATACACTGTATGTCCTGTATTTCTATGACAGGAACTATTTAAATGTTGATATTTAAAAACAAACAAACAATAGAAACACAATTATGTAATTATTAAATGTTTGTTATTATAACGTTATTATTATAAAAAAATGAAATGTGAGTAGCTTATACAAATCAGTTAATTGTATCCTTTAATATTTTAGTAAAGTACCAACTAGAGTTTCCTGTATAGTTTACAGCAATATTTAATTTTCCTTGAGAAAATTTGCCATGTACTTTATCTGATACACACCCCAATGAAACGATATCAAAGCGAATTGAATCGTGAAAATTGTGTCAATACCCAGACAGTCCTATTAAATCCACACTTGTGCTGTGCATTCTGGCCATTTCACACGGCCCTGAGAGAAAGCTCATCTCCTCTCCTTCATCCAGCTCTGACTGTGACAGACAGCTGATAAAAACAGCCCTCTCATTTGGAGAATGATTTTAAAGAAAACACTGCGAGAACAGAACACCCAGCCGGCAGAGCTGTCAGCGGTAACACCATCTGACATTCATCTTGTGCATTTTCAATCACTGGTGTATTGAGCAGAATACAGCCTATCTAGACCGTCCCAAAACTTAGTGAACCGCATACTTGTTGGGCGAAATCCCAACATGAAGGCTCTTCCAAAAGGAAAGCAGACACATTATGTTCCCTTCAAAGATAACAATATTTACAGAAAAGGTCATCCCAGGATGCATTGCAATCACCCCAGTGAAAGAATGTAAGGTGAGAGAAATGTTGATTTCACTGATAAACTACTGGTCAAAAGTTTGGAAATTGTGATTTGGACCCAATTCTGTCATCATTTACTCGCCCTCATGTCATTCCAAACCCGTAAGACTTTCGTTCATCTTCTAAACCGGTTCCGCCAGTTCACTAAAAAAGAACCGGATCAATAGAACGATTCATTCGCGATCTGGACTAGTTAGCGTAACATTAAGCAAAGCATGCGTTTCTGACAATGCATATTGCCCTTGTATTTCGTTTCAACCTTTTCAAACTTTATAGCAGACGATTTTAAGGAAGGTTCGATCAGAGAATCGATTTCTTTCTCCCAACTCAACTGATGTTTAGGTTTTGTTCGTGTATTTTCATACTCATGTTTCCAGTTAGTTATGTGTTTCTCGTATGATCATGTCATGTGCTTCCCTCGTCTCTTATGCGTGTTCGACTTGAAGTGGCGCAGAATATGACATCAAAGAGAGATTAGAGAGCAGATCCACATGGTTTCCAATCGCTCTCGCAGTGCTGTGTCATATTCCGTTTCATAAGTCGAACACAGCTATATGCTGATTGGTTGCTCATGTCATGTGCTCATCAGTTCTGTTTGTCATTGGTTCATTGTCTTGATCATGCTCAGGTGTTTTTGTTAATCATTCGTCTTTGTGTATGAATAGCCCTCGTGTTTCATTGTTCCTTTGTCTAACTTTGTTTTCTGTACCGCTGTTGGCAACAAGCAATTCAAAACTATCATGGCAAACAGTGCACATCTGACTCGGCTAAAGGAAATAAACCATTATTTATCTGCCAAATTTTCGGCCGATAACGATAACACTAAAAATGAACATATATCGGCCGATACCGATTTAGTGGTCGATAAATCGTGCATCCCTACTGTAGAGTCTTGTCTGTTCAGTACTGTACCTCAACACAGAATAAGAAAAACCCTATCTGTGAAGATAGATAATCACAAGAAGGCAATGTGGCTGAACATTTCCAGGTGCCGCCAGGAGAGAGGAAAAAAAGCAGAGCTAATTGTGATTCTGGTGATTCTGAAGCAGCTGGGCTGAAACGCTGGGGGTGTGTGTGTGTGTGTGAGAGAGAGATGAACGCAGCCAAACAAAAGCTTGCACAACACTGAAGATCTGCTACCTGCACCAGCAATGACATACTGGCAAGGGCAGACGTTCTGTTAAATCTTATTACCATATGTGCAAAAACACTCACACAGGAATATATCAGAACATCGGAATTATCAACTAAAGTCTCCCTGTAGTCAATAATTGTATCCCTTTTTTTTTCATGCTTTAAAATATCTTGAATGTAACTCGACACCCTTGCCTCATTTAGTATACGTGGTGCTATGAATATGCAAATGAGCCCCGCCTCCACTCACTCACTCCAGCTCAGAGATCCACTCGTTGACGATCACACGTTGATCTGATTGGTTGCAAGGTAGTTTGTGACGTCAGAAACACCAGCGATTTCAAATAGGGCTGGGTATTGTTAGGAATTTCACAATTCGATTCGATTTCGATTCTTGAGGCTTCGATTCGATTCGATATTGATTTATTAGTTTCGATATCGATTCAATAATAAGTAAATACACAAGTAATTAAGTACCTGAGTATATTTTTAAATAATGTGTGCAGTATTACCAATGTTTAAGAACAAATTGAGCCCAGTTTCCTGTCATGGTTTATTTAGCAGAACAAACTGTACAATATTGTACATGTGTTGAATACAAACCACAACTGTAACAAACAGGTGCTTGATTAACACCTCTAAAGTGCATGTAACTGTAAGTAGTAGAAAGTATATTTCTTTCTTCCTATAGATTCAAGTTATAAAAGAAATGTAAACATAAGCACAAAACTAGACGCGCGAATGAGGCGAATTCGCGTCTACCGCGCTAAACGCCTCATTCACCATTGACTTAACATTGAAATCACTCGCGCCAGACGCATATTTGCGTTTGGTGTGAACGCAGCATTACAGTGGAATCCAAAATGAGCCCAAACGTTGGCTTTTAACGTTGGTGGTGCAGGCTTGAATGGAGTGCAGCTGCTGACCGTCATCTTGCTGTTTTGGTAAAGCGCGTCTTGTACTCAAGCGGGAAGGAAGTCGACCGGAAGTTGAAGCCGGCCGCGTGCCACCATCTTGTAGCAGAACTTCACCTGCTGTTAGCATCCCATTGACTCCCATTCATTTTGGCGTCACTTTGACAGCGAATAACTTTACATCTGAGGCGTTTGAAGACTCCATTTGTCCATTATTTATTTCTAAAGAAACACGACAATGTATAAAATGCTCCATTACCTTGTATCTTACGTTATGGCCCCGTAAAAACAGTTTTTGTAAAAGTAGGCTAACGATTGCGTCATAACCACGCGACTCTCTGTCGCACAGTAGAGAGATTACCGTATTGACGGGAGGAGAAGCTCGCGGGCAATCGGGGAGACGTGGAGGCAAAATGACAAAATAATTAATCAGAATACCTAGCAAAAGTTTCTCCTGCTCCTAGCTCATGGACACCTCCTTACTCACGCTCTCCGTCTCTGCAAGATTCGGAAGGGAATGATTCAGATTTCTCATGCCACAGCCACTAGAAGACAGACGGGTTGCTCACGTCACATCTACGTCGTCAAGCTCAGTTTGAGTCTGCGCGTCAGGAACGGAAGTCCTAAAAAATCGCTGAAAATGGGCTTCACTTGCCTCAATTGAGTTCCAATGAGATGACTCTGTCCATTTCTTATACTGTCTATGCTTGTACTACACTGAACGCTCTCACTAGAGTGCTGCCCACAGCGCCGCCACTGGCCGGTGGGCTGAATCGATTCATAGGATTTGATGAATCGATATTGAATTGAGAAACAAATAATTGCAATGCATTGATGAATCGATATTTTTACCCAGCCCTAATTTCAAACCGTGTGTTTGAGACTGTCTTTTGTTCACTGCAGTTTTAAGGAGAAAATACTCAGCAATGGAGTCGACTTATGAATTTACACATGGTTTGTCTTAAAGCACGTTAAAAACACCACATATACATATAAACAACATTAAAAGCTTGATTTTCACCACAGGGGGACTTTAAAAGAACAAATCTGTCATCATTTACTCACCTACATGTTGTTCCAAACCTGTGTGAAAAAGTAGATGTTTCTCAGTTGAGTGAATAACAAATTTCAGGCATTTTCTCACATAAATCTTTGACTTCAAAAGACTTATGACTGCTTTCATAATGCTTGTTTTGCCACTTTGTCACTTTATGCCTAAAAGAGCAACGTGAACATTCACAAACAGATAATTTGGTGGAAAGATAACAATCGGTTACACTTCACAGTATATCAGGTGTCTTTTAACTACTATGTACTTACATAAAATATTATAAGGTACAATGTTCTTATTGTGCTCAAGTTGTTTTGCAAAACACTTTTGCTGCTATTGATGTACAGTAGGATACTGGTAAGCGTAGGGATAGTGTTGGTGGTATAGTTGTATTCAGTAGCGGCTCCTGACCGTAAATTTAGGTAGGGCAGATTCTGGGTCTCAGCGCTTTATGATAAACATTTTGTAAGCTTAGTATTCAAATTGCTGAGACACACTTTTGGCAGAGGTCTAACATCCTTGCGTTATTTAGCCTGAGGGTGGCGCTCTAATGTTGACTGACAGGCAAGTAAACAAAGTCATGTCTATTCTCAGAACAAACATAAAACAAAAACAACAGTACTATATAAAAGCTATTCACATCAGCACATTTAAACTTTAATTAATATGATACAAAGATCAGGCATGCCTACTAGATCCTATCCTGATGCTGACTAATCTACACGTATATCTGAAGCGGACCAATAGCTCTCAATTACTGCAGTTCCACTTTTCACCACAGATTTACATTTACATGAGCCCCGCTTAGTTTCATAATACACGCCTGCCGAAAACACACTAAATTTGAGTATATCCTGCTCTCATTTTAGAATAGTCAAGAAAATCTGGAAATATTTGTTACAGAACGCTGAACACATTTACCATTTATTATTGGGTACTTATTTTGATAGGGATGCATGATATATCGGCCACCATATCGGTATCGGCTAATAAATGTTTCTTTTTAATGTTATCGTTATCGGCCTGGTAAGAAGATTTGGCCGATATAATAAAGCTGATCAATTATGGATTATTTCCTTCAGCTGAGACACTTTACATGCGCACTATTCGCCATTATGGTTTTGAATTGCTGAAATATGATTGGAATCTTTTCAAAAAAAGGAAAATACAGTAAAGTGTAACATGTGCAGTGCAAGTCTGTCATATAAGCTACATAAAATTATAATGAAAACATTATAATTGTGTTTGGGTCATGGCTTTTAATGGTGAGACTTTTGTTTTTGTAATCAGGCTCTCAAAAATTAGATAAAAATTTGGATTTCGATTTATCGGCCGATTTATTAGTTATCGGCTTTCAAATATAAAGAATTATCGGTTATCGTATCGGTCAAAATTTTCATATTGGTGCATCCCTATATTTTGAATAAGTAATTACATCATGACCGCTAAAGTGTGTGTAGTTACTACATTTACCATGCTGTCATTATCATGTGATCCACCAGCATCAGCTTTGTTGCTTCACTGTCATTCACAATCCTCTCCCGTGGCCTCATGGGATAGTAGTGTCCATCGTATGCACACTTCAGAATCTCACTGGAAGTAGATCACCCGGGGCTTTTTGCCAACTCTTTTACAAGTACTGTGAATTCGGACATACTACTTTTGTCACGTACTGTTTTTCGTCTACTATATAGTAAGGAAGTATGTGGTTTCAAATGCAGCCCATGTTTTTGATGAATACTTTGATAGGGCTCTGCATCACCTGCCCAAGAAGAACCACAGCTGGTTGTATAATAAGTGCATTGTCTCAAACGGCTAATTAGTACATAGTATTTAAAGACACTTAACCAGAAACTCATATTTGTTTGGAACAACATGAGGGTGAAGAAATGATGACAGGATTATCATGTTTGGGTGAACTTTACCTATAAGAACGGGTATCATCCAGTTCACATCTAAATGGAGATTTATGTACGCAGCTATTCTGAGCTCTGTCTCGAGTTCACTGTCATTCGTGAAGCAGTGAGAAGCGGAGAGAAAAGTGTGTGTGAGGCAAGACCTGTGTGTGTCTCGTGTCAGAGCTCTTGCTGTGATCTCCAGTGAGATGGATCAATGGCCTCTCCTCCTCATCCTCATCTTCATCCTCATCACATCACACACTCACTCCACACAGACCACAGCATGTAATTAAGGATATACAATCCATAAATTATAAACTACAAGTCAGCCGTTCCACTTGACTACACCGACTTATAAGTACATCTATTCATGTGTGATAATGACAAGTGACTGCGACAAACAATTATTCTAGTAACAAATTCGTCAAAATTATCTCTAAATATCATAAATTGTCTTGATGTAAAATCACCAGTGTTCTTATACTGAAAACGAGGTCAAATGTACAAATATCATTTCACACTTGTGTTTTTCCTGAGACTAACAACCAGCTCCATCATGACTGGAAATCCACAACATCTGAGCTTCTAAAACGAGCTCACATACAACTGAAGTTCATTATAAAGGCATGTCGGCGCTGCCGGGCGGAAAGCTTGCATCTCCATATTTAATCTTTTTTTAAAAATTTTATCATTACTATCGGTCAGCCTTTACGTGTGTCTTTGGGTTTTGCAAATATTTAACCTATGAAACGTATTTAAAAATTCTTGTGACTAAACCTCGTAACTTCATTGAATCCTAAAACTGTCAGTCAAACCTCATAACTCTATAGTGAATGAAGTGCCTTACGTAGTTTGGACCGTCTCTGCTTGTTTGCAATGCAATGGTAATTAAAGAACTGGTTCTTTCAATAAGTACAGCGCTTTCTTTACTCAAGAAACACTACAGAGGCTTATGTTTTAAGTATTTGAGGAGCGGATAAGAGTGTCTTAGTCTAGCATTTGTCGTCGAGTCATGGCCAGTACTGTTTGCCCACATAGCTAACCAGTAAGTTGATGAAAACATAATGCGATGCGCTTACTGCCTCAGACGCAACCGAGACGCTTGTCTAACTTTGACGCCTCAGAAAGAAATTTGAACAGACTTTGTGTGCACTGAAGATTGTTCAAGAAAGGTTTAGCCTTACCATTTTTCTTTTCTTTTTTTCATTTAATTTTTCCGTTGACGTGTAACCTGCACTTGGGACTGATCTTGTAATTGTGTTTACTAAGAGTCAAAATGTTTGCAAAATGTGCATACTCTGGGTCAAGAGCCTAAATCACCCTCCAAAGGACTCCCATTATAACGCATATAACAGCAGAATATAAAAATTCAGGACACATAATTGCATAACTAATGCCATCCATCACGTACAATCTCTGCTTTAATTTGTGTCTTGTGGGCAATGCTGTCTGCGGCCCTCTCTCCATTATGGACGACTTCTTTTCTTTTGTATATTTTGCTAAGTCGTGCTCCACAGATAATTACAACCATTCAATTAAATTCACAAGCACTTCTGCTTTTGTCCTGGGTTCAGTCCTGTGCTACAGCTGACAGAGACTGGCTCGATTTGACAGACCAAGGACATCAGATCAGCCGTTTTCATGTCTACAACACAATCATGCACTGGCGAATGGCGATTAACACGCGAGCGCTGTAGTTGTGCTGCGTCACTTGCCTGCAGTGTATATAGGGTGTGATATCTGCCAGTGTTCAAATCCATACAAACACCAGCGACTCGCGTCACCACTCTGTCGCTGACATGCCTTTACGCGCCTACTGTGATTATTTTTGAAACCTGACTCAAACAGCAAATAACCCACATGGTTTTGAAGCACGAACAATAAAATATGACTGACTGCATCTTTTTCTGGTCGCTGTCTTAATCTGAGAGTATTTTACCCAGATAACTGGTCTTTTTGTTTCAACACTGGGAAAAAAAGCATCTAATTAACTGGTTTTCTTCAAGTCAAAACTATTATTTAACATCTCTGAATCAACCGAATTTTATACCAACAAAACTAATTTATGTGGGATAAATCAGGTATAAATAGCACTTTAAGATAACAGCTGCAATTTACCTCTTACAGTGAGGAAAATTATACATGTATCCAAGGCTGCTTTTGGTCTTTGAGAAAGAAAGAAAGAAAGAAAGAAAGAAAGAAAGAAAGAAAGAAAGAAAGAAAGAAAGAAAGAAAGAAAGAAAGAAAGAAAGAAAGAAAGAAAGAAAGAAAGAAAACAGTATCTGCTAATACAGAAAGATTTCATATTTCTATGGTCTTATGGTTATATTTGCAAAAATAACACTTATTAATTAGTGAGCTAAAAACAAAGCTAGGAGCAGGGCCTCAATTCTACAATTTATTTATTTATTATTACTATACATATCGTCGATCTTTAATTGTGCACTTGTTTTAGCTTTTTTTTTAGATTACATTTGCCATCATCTAACATTCACTTAAAAGTTCATTTAAAAAAAAAAACACTATTAATTTAATAACACTGTTAATCTTTAGCAAATCACAAAATGAATACCCATTATGTTTAAATTCACGTGTATCATTGGGTTTTGGTGTTTTCTCTTTCAGGTCAAGGACAGTCATAGTGAAGCGACAGGGTGAAGACAATCTTGCTGAGCAAGTGAAGTTAAGTTGATTATACTTTATTTGGTAACTTTATTTTAAAGTGTCCTTGTTACATGTTACTACATGTACTTACTATAGTAATAGCAGTAAATGCATAATTACATGCAACTAACCCTCAACCAAATCCTAACTGTAACTCTATAGTAAGTACATGTAGTTAATTAATATTACTCAGTACTTAAATATATAATTACACTGTAACAATGACACCTTAAAATAAAGTGTAACGCTTTATTAAAAGGTGACGTAGTTACATTGTACTTACTCAAATAAGTACAATGTAATATTAATTAACTACATGTACTTACTATAGAGTTACAGTTAGGATTTGGTTGAGGGTTAATTACTTATGTAATTATGCATTTACTGCTATTACTATTGTAAGTACACGTAGTAACATGTAACTGCATCATCTTATAATACATTGTTACAGTTAAGTTTAACTGTCAACATGGTTAAAGCCTTTGTTTGACATTCATTATATCACATCCAATGAATGGCAGGCATTTGAGTACATATAGAGTATGTGCAATATTTGCAAAGTGTAGAGCATATTTCTGGCCTTATTTCCCATATGATCAAAGCACAGCACCAGTCATAGATTTTCTAGCTTAACCAGTCGATGTTAATCAATATCTACACACAATGCAGATCATTACTATAAGAAGGGAAATTATATTGTCCGTCCACAACATTATAGAAAAGAAAGTGCTTTGGGGAAAGAGGATTCTGGGCAGTTCTTCAAAAGGAAACGGCAGGCTCTAGTTCTTCGCCCTGCAGTAATCAGGAATATTGATTGGTGGGTGTAGATGCTTCTCCAGGTCTTTGTGCAGGAGATGGAGGCATGCATATCATCTGGAGCTTTAGGGGCGTTTACTCTAAGACAATCCCACTACCGAATGAGCTGATGAAAAGCCACTTCTTATTGAGCTCACCCAATCAATGATAGCATACAACCCCCAAAACAACACCCTTCAAGACCCAACGGGGGCCAATTCCCACTCCCACAGCGGCCCGTGACTTCGTCAGCTCGTAAAGGGACGTGCCATTTTAGGCTTAGCGATGGCCAATTAAAAGAGTCCAGTGCGGTGTGTGGGGGGTGTGGGCATCCCATTAAGTGGATAAGGTTAATGAGTTATTTGTATGGTTGACGTCTTCTATGAGTTGGAAAGGTTAGGCGCCTCTACTCAGCTGCCCTTTGGAGTTGTGCTGAAAACTACCCCATTTACACGCTCTCCCAAGCAGCCATAATGAGGGTCACGCTGGTCCATGTGTACGACTGAAAGCTCCTGGAACAAACAAGCCACTCGGAGACAAACATAAAGTCCCACTTTCTCTAAACCAATCTAGCAACAGGACCCCTCTATATATTCAGAGCACTAGTTTTAGGATGCATTTGAAGTCAATCCTAATAGTGCACATCCCTAAAATGTGTTCCCTTCAATACCACGTGGATGGTACAATAACAGCTCACAGATGCAAAAAAAAACACAAAAAACCCACAAAAAAAAAATCACACAATATGCTTGTCGCTTCCATCCGGGTGCAGTGTCAGTGTGATATTATTCAACTGACCGCAAGAACGACATGACTTTTGTCAGGTCTCTCATGTCAATGGGCAGCGGGTGCTTCTTAAGAGCAAGTATTGGACAAACACAAACAAATGAGGCAGCTTGCAGTGACTCAGTGCTCTAATGAACCAGTGTATTGACTCACTGAATTTGCGCTCGGTCTAAAATGTCTATGTGGCTCCCAGCTGCCACTCTGAATACCAATTACTGTGTGCTTACAGAGGGGAGGGGGGGGGGGGGGCAAACACAGCTAGATCAGAGCTACCTTTACAGTGTGTGTGAGAGAGAGAGAGAGAGAGAGAAAGGACACTAAAACACAAAACAACAAGAAGGTCTTTGCAGCTTCCAAGAAGTTATTTTGAAACGGTGTTGCTATTTGACGAGCAGCTTGAAGACTGCGCCGTTCGGGGGTCTGTTTTTAGTTCATGGATACTAAAACCAACTTGATAGTAATGTCCCTTATGTATAATGGATCTGAAACAGGGACCTGTCTCTGGATGCTGGATTTTCAAAAGTATGTGAAGCAATTTCCCTAAACATGACGCTGAACAAAACAAACTGTGATTGGTTGCTTTACATGTCAGTCAGATAATTATGGACAATTATACATAAAGAAACAGCGTTTTTGTTTCTTACATTTCTTTGTATATTTATTTTTAAAGGTGAACTAAGTAACTTTTTTTTACCTTAACTGAACAGCTTCGGAGTCATTGGAATGGTTATATTACTTATTTCGGGTTGAATGGTGGTCGTTTCGCACCCCCCTGGTGCCCGTGAGCGGAAAATACGCACTTGCAACTTTGAGCCGGCGGGCCACCGGCCGCTGCGTCAGGAAGTCTCGCGTGATATCAGGTCTCGCGATGTAAACAATTGCTTTACGGCCAAAAGAAATCTGCTAAAATGCTGTCATTATTGCGCTCCCTCACGCTGTCCGAACCCGAATGAAGAAGACGTTTTAAAGAATGTCCCATCTGCTTTGATGTCGTTGATCTACTAGCCTCTGGTGTCTGAGAATCACCAACGAGTTTTTACGACAGTGTTGTCAAATATCTATTCCGAAGCTGTGGGGGGAGCTCTAGAGAGAAACCTGCGAGCAAAAAGCGAGAATACAGCGAAGAAGTCCCGAAGCTACTGAGTGCTGCTTTAATTAACATTCTTTAGATATATTTATGTGTTCATTTATTTCTTATTTCGGCAGCTTTGGCATTCCCTTCTATGGAGTCGAGCCCTTCAGCCGTCAGTCTAGGTCTGGCTATAGATACAAGAATCAGGTTCTGCATGCGTGTTTCTAATACAACAGCTGATGGCAACCAACAATATGTTTACTATACGTTCAATATGAACGTAATCAATCTCTTGAAAAACAAATCCTCTTTTGGAAAAATTGTATAAGTATATAGATAGAATAAGTGATTGTTGTTTGATTCCACATAAAGATTCTGGTTCGTTAACAATTCAATTAATGGTTCTTTTTTTCACGGAAAAATATTTTTAGGAAAAAAACAATCATCTGCGTAATAATGACATTTCAACTGAACAGACTTGACAAATCAAAAATGAATCCTGTACATTTCTTTACTTTCCGTAGACCTGTCAGTAATTGGTCTTTTAAAGGGATCATTCAAACAAAAATAGAAAGTCTCAGTCCCCATTCACTTTCATTCCATCGGAAAAAAGTGTGTCATTCTTCCTGCTCTATGGAAAAAAAGAAAGCTTACAGGTTTTGGAGTGACAACAGGAAGTTTGCGGTGAACTATTACGTTACCTATAAATGAAAAAAATACTAAATAAAAAAAATGTGGAAGGTAACATTCATTTCATTCATGTTTATGATCCACTAAAGGTGGAGAAACATGAGAGTCATTCATTCATGAATCGAACTGCACTGCTCATGTTTCTGTAGATCCAGAGCTCTTGATCAGTAGTGTTTAGAATAGTGTTTGTTTACATTGGCAGAGGAATGTATTTCCAAAAATAGTAATGAAAGCATAAGTCATTTGCCAGGCAATATTTCTGCAATCAGTTCTGAATAAGAATAAGTTATCAGTTCCCAACCCTATTCCCATGCGATTACAACTCCTAGATATGAACAGCAAAACCATATGACGCATGTTTTGTAACAAATAATTGCCCAGGTGATCAGGAACATAAAAAAAGCTACTAGTAACAAATTTAGAGGACATACTGTACGTGGTAGGGGTGTGACGATACCCTCATGTCACGATTCGATACATATCACGATACTGAACTCACGATACCATATTATTGCGATACTCCAAGACATATGGTAAAAGGTTAACAAAAAATGCACTGTTGATTAAAATGCTAAATATGATATTACATTGTGTGTGTAAATTAATAGCTTTGGACTTGGTGCTGGAAACCCAAATCACAGGACAATAGAGACACCAGAATAACAATATTCATCATGATTCTGAAGATGAAAAAACAGAATTATTTTAGATGAATATGCTTGCACTCTTTCACTGACTGGATATATTTAAATGAATGTAAGCCGCTTTTTACAGGTAACATCAGACATTTGGCATTATCAGGATCCACAAATATTCTCCCATTGCATAATTGTACATTATATTCAATATGATATATAGAAAACTTGAATGTTTTCCTCACACAGTAATTTTATTTGTTTATTAACTGTACACAATACAGATTGTCACTATCCACGATTCATATTGTGGCATTTTTGTATTGCGATATATTGTGACAGCTGGTCTGTGGTGTGCGTGGCCATTACATGTAGCATGTAAACATCTCGTTTAGCTCAGGAAATGAGGAATTTGAACAGGTTAATCCTGCTTGCGTGTCCTACTGTGAAGTGACCACAGCAGCCGTCCTCATTTCTCCTGACAACCCTAATGAACATCCTCACATTCTGCACGATACCACTAATTCGAGAAATTTCCAGCACAAAGACATAATTAGACAAACTAATTAGACGCAGTCTTCGCTGCACAGAAATCCTCCACAGTTCAAGTCATCCGCCTACCTGGCGTGTCCTAAAATAGGCAGGAGCCGTCAAGAACATATATGTTAAATCTGCTCGGCAAACACGCTTCGCACCGTGTGCATGGAAGCGTGTGCACAACCGAGGCGTGTGTCGAGGCAGCAAACATGTTGATCCGTAGGTTTTCCGTACAAGAACGAGACATATGGGAAAGACTTGTTCATTACGCCCAAGAGTGGAAAGATGCAGTAATATGAATCTCTACAGAAGCATTAAACGAGAGTCAATAGCAAGGAAGGCACGTATGGATATTCGAGTCTCTGGAGAGTTAATTATTTATCGTAAATTGCCCCTAGAAGGGCTTTAAAAATGTTCCGTAGAAGGGAGAACCTGAAATGAGGAGAGGCCGGGGAAAGTGAGAAATGCCGGACAGAATGAGACGTAATTGATTTTAAATGTGACGGGGGAAGCCACGGTCTCCAGAGAAAAGTGGAGCTCATCGCAGCGGAAATGGCAGTGGGAACGCGGCTCTATGAAGATTACAATTAACACTCCGGCAGTATTAAATACTCTGCTAAAATAGACATTAGCAGGAAAGAAAAAAAGTGTTACGTGAAGCTTTTCAATAGAGAAGGGAGAAACGGAATATGTGAACATTTCTTGTTTGGGGGCTTGAAGTTCTGAAAACATAATTATTACAGCGTAAATTCAAGAAATGTGGATCAACATTACAAACCTTGAAAAACAATTCCCTGGATCAAGCTGGATTGATTTTACTAGACAAATTCACGTCTTCTCATGAAATAAAGTCAAGTCACCTTTACTTATATAGTGCTTTTTACAATACAGATTGTTTCAAAGCAGCTTTACAGAGATAACAGGAAAATAATGCAACAAAGTTTGTTTCTAGAAGAAAATAGTGTCACAGTCCAGCTTAAGTAAGTTCAATGATGGTTCATTTTTGTTGTAATTTAGTTCATTTATATATACAGCCGCTCTGTAGAAAAGAGTGATGTCATTGTCCAGCTCAGTTCAGTTCTCATATAATGGTGTCAATGCAGGAGATCAATATTATTGTTGAATATTAAGTGTCCCCGACTAAGCAAGCCAAAAGCCATCAGGTGACAGAATGGAGGAGAAAAAAAACCTTGGGAGAAACCAGGGCTGCGTTTCCCGAAAGCATTCTAAGCCTAAGTTGATCGTAGAGAGCATTGGTGGCAATTGTTCAACGATCAACTTAAGCTTACGATGCTTTTGGGAAACGCAGCCCAGGCTCAGTCGGATAGTGCGTGTGCATAACCACTAGTTTGGGTAATGATTCAGAGATGCGGCACCAATACCAGCGCCGGCTCGATGAATGGTGCGAGTTGAGGATGGGACTTCTCGTTTGTCCTGACCAATGGCAGTTGAGGAGAGAGGATGAATATCGTTTAAACATCTAAAGCACGGTATGCCAAATAGAGGCTTGTGTAGTAGACACATTAGAATTGTAACTTGCAGTGTAACATAGTTTGTCGAATGGGTTTGGCTGACAAAGGTAATATGAACAATCTACAGTAAGTATTTTCACCCCAAAACTGCATCTATATATTGACAAGTCAGTAAGAGAGGGGTTCATCCAAGATTCTTGCACAAGCCTGATCCTTCAACCTTCAATCTTTGTTTACAATAACTCATATTTATTTATTTGTAAACGATGTGCCGGCTCAGTGCATCTTCATTAAAGTATTGAACTGACAAATAAGAGCAGGAGTGAGTTTGTGCACTAGGCCTGAGTGTTGTTCTGCTTTGGCTTTTCCCATAAGCCCTATTCTTGAGTCAGAGCCCCAGGGGCGGCTGATTTAACACGCCTGCTTGTTGTGAAAAACAGGTGCATGTGCACGGCCTGTTCATCACTGGTGTAGCTACATTAACTCTTCCCTAAACATTCACTGTCCTGCAAATAGGCTAGTGCACTGCTTCAGGAAGCTTATAAGGCAGCATGCTCACTCAAATTAAACCTCATAATGCATATTTATAAATAAATTAAAAAATGTTAGACTAACTGGGACTAGTCACAATGTGCAAGTGCATATTGTTTCCCTATTGGTGGTTTGATTGCTTCTATTGCTCTCCTGATCTGTTAATCACTTTGCATGAAAGCGTCTGCTAAATGATTACATTATCAGAAAATTCACACCCAAAAATGTAATGCCTATTATTAGATAGCCCAGTGAATTAAATACTTCACAAGTGAAAGGTACTTTATCTCACTTGATTATTTTCTTACTTAAAGCATGATGTAAACAAGCCAAAAACAATCGAGTTAAAACAAGACACAACACATTAAAAACTAACATTATGAAATGGATATTGATGATAGCTGATGTACCATCATTAGATGAGTTATATATTAATGCAGCAAGTTGCTCAGCAACTATAAACTACCTGCAATTACACTGAATCTAGACTGGACGTGAGTGGCACAATGCATCAAAACTGAAGTGTTCCCATTAAAATCAACAAAGCACCCATCTGCAACACTGTTTACATGCTAGACATGCCGGCCACTTCTACTCATCGATACAGTGGTCAATAGAGTTTACCAATAGCATGTTGATAAGATAAAAATGTAATGAAGTCCCTTTAAGGCAAGTCATTTCACTCGGCGGCCATCTTTGAAACGAGTGCAGCTCCTCTCCCTTTGAATGGGGAAACATCAAATTCTCCAAAACTGTTCGCCAAGCTTATGCTTACATTTCATATTTGAAATCACCAATGAAATCTGACAACAACTGTCTCATAAATTTTGTTGAATCATGACAGAAATGAAATCATGACTTGAATCATGACAGAAAACGAAATTTTTCAGGCTGGATTAAGCTAATGCACATGCGCAGTGGAAGCGCGTCTGACTGTTTCTATGGGAACCGGAGCTTCTAACGGCAGCTGCAGTGACGCGATGACTTTACCAATCAGCGATTGGCTCTTGTTTAGAAGGCGGGACTTATTCCGCCATATTGAGCGTTGCACTTTTCCCCATTCAAAAAAATATGAGTGATCCGTCTTGTGTAATTCTATAGTCTTTGGTAATACTCTTATAAGTACAATAAATAAATAGTGCAAAAAACGAAATACTTGTTAAAATAGTGAGTTTTCAGTATTAAATTTAATATATAGTTTTAATCACCAATTTGGGATTGTCTTTCTCATGAAGGACACATGCAGTCCTGCCTTAGATATTGGCCAAAATGAGATCCATTGCAGAGCATCATGAAACAGCCCTCACTTTTGGGAGCAATGCCATCTAGGAAGGCAGCTCAGGTTTTCATACAGAGTCATTGTCATCGCTAGCTCAACTGAATCAGTCGGTGACTAAAGCGCGCAATGACCTCGGGTTAATGTGTGAGTCAGACTAACTACAAGGAACACGAATTTAGAGTGGTGTTATTAATACAATTATGATTAAATACGCCACATCTTAGTGATTTGACTTCCTACAGATTCATCAACGCTCTACAAATGAAGAAATTAAGCAAATTTGAACCTTAATAGAAAATTAATTGGTGGTGCTGAAGGCGTTGGAGCAGATACACGGATTAATAATGAATAAAAAGGAGTTTTCCTTCTCTTCCTCTCCTGGTTTGGATCTGGTGGTGTGTTTGAAATGTCTTGAGTCCAGTGAGGTTGTGCCAGTGAGGTGGAGAAGCGAACCCTTGACAGGTCCCAGTGTGACACCGCATGCTGATGACAGCCCTGTCTGCCAGCTGGCTCAAGCTTCCCGGCCAAGAATGAGTCTACAAACAGGTGAAAGTCTCGCTGCCTACACTGAGAGATGAGACACCGTTTACAGAATAGGTTCACAGTGGGACTAGGAGCGATGGTGGTATGCTGTGCAATCAGAGTCCAAAAATTAATGCATTTTTTTCATATTTAAACCACCAATTATAAGGAAACAAATCACAACGTGTCGTAATTTTTTAGCAGTGTGTCACTGAGAAATGTGGACTGGCTCATTTCATACAGAATTTGTGAAAACAAGAGGGGAGCGAGCCTTTGCAGCTGCCGACCCAAGGTTAGGGAAGAGTTTACCACAGTATATTAGATTATCATCAACCCTTAGTGAGTTTAAAAGGCACTTAAAAACAGCTTAGGACTTTAGCTTTTGATCATACATGAGTGTCGAGGAACTGTTGTCACAGGTATTGGTTTTTAAGAGTCTGGAGATTTTTTAGGTGCATTTAAGACTTAAGAATCTGAGAGTATACATTTTACATATTCTTTATTTATAGTTATTTGTGTTTGTTATATTTTATTGTTTTATTGTTTGAGCAGCACTATGGTCAACATTGTTGTATTATCATGTGCTTTATAAATAAATTGGAATTGGAATATACGACGCTGCAAGTGACCCAATAACATGTACTGTTACATACTGGATATAACATGCGAGGAAAATGGGCAAAATATACAATACAATGTAAAAGCCAGTAAGAAATGTCCTCACTGCATTTAGCTGTGATAAACACGTGGACAAAGCATGTGTTAAAAGTGTTTAAAATGATACTGGCTTTTCAAAACATCCTTCAAAGTTCTCAGTTCTGAACAACTGAAATCATTTTCACAGAGTAAAAAGTCAAAGGACTTCAAAACATGATACTGCCAACCTCTCTGAGAATAAATGAGTTTAACGCTTATCATCTGACAGCCATACCACATGAAACAGACTAAGGGTGCGTTTACATGACAACGATATTCTTGAAACGGAGAAGTTTTTCCTTTGAGTTTTCCGCGTTTCCATTGTCAAAATGATCCCCATTCACACGCGAAAACACCTAAAAACACTGTATTCTGCTGCCGGGCCATTAGATGGCGATGAAACACTATAGACTGAATAAGTACTATGCATGTGCATGACGTAATCATCTTCAGAGATTTGTGTTTTTATTGTTTACACTGAGACCGTTTTCAAAAACGTACATTATGAAATCCGTTTTCAAAAGTTTGCGTTTTCAGGCACCAAAAACACCGTTGTTGTGTAAACAAACGGCCAAAACGCATACAAAGTGTTATGTTTTAACTTTTTAGTTGAAAACTGTCGTTTAAACCGCCCCTAAAACAATTTCCTACTGCTCCACATTACAATACATTATACTATCATTAAATTACACCAAGAATATACAATATTTGGTCTCACTTTATTATTTTAGGTGTCTTTAACTACTATGTACTTACATCAAAATTATTTTTAGGTACAATGCACTTATTGTGTTGATGTATTGTAAGACACTTGTGCTGCTATTGAGGTGGGATACGGGGAAGGTTAGGACAGGTTTAGGTAGGTTAAGGGTGGGTTAAGGTGTAAGGGAAGGTCAACAGTGTAATTATAGATGTAATTACAGAAATTAATTACAGCTGTAACTACATGCAGATATTTTTAAATTTACAGTAAGTACAATGTACACAATAAGTGCATTGTATTAAATGATTCATTTAAATGTTAGTGTAATGTAAAGTGGGACCCAATATCCTTACTATATATACCAAAATTGTTTTTGGTCTTCCACTAATGGGAAGACCATTCTTCAAATGCATTGGAAATTTAACCCATGAAATAAATCCAAAATGGTCACTAATTCCCATTTATTCCTTTTGCTTGACATCTAATTACATACAAAATCTTCCCTCTATAAACTGACCCTACAGGGGCTTGAACTCAATACCCTCTGTAACAGCCCTGATCACCATCAAACCAACCTTTTAAAAATTGGATGAAAGAGACGAGCATGAAAGATTATTACAGTGCTCATTTTTGGCGCTCATTTGGTGGTGTTTAAAGATCCTGAAACCAGAGCCGCCAGCCTCAGAGGCCGAGACACACAAAGACTCTAGTGTCACTGCAGTCCACTGATGATGGGGGGTTGGGGGAATGGAAACGCCACCGAGCACACAATTAAAACCCCCAAGATAAAGCAGGATCTCTTTCTGTGAAGCCTCTATATATAATGCATTATAAAGCTATTTTAATGTATTATGAAGGCATATAGCATTCATTACATTAATTACGTTATTTGTTGCACGTGTCGCTGCAGTTCGGAAATGAAATGTCTGGTAAGTGGCGCTAAAAGATTAAAGCTCTGTTGCGCTGGGAAATAACGTACCGCCTATATTAAACCCGACCCTAAACATAACCAACAGTGTTAACGAAAGCAAACGAGAGATAAAAACAGTAGATTTGCTGAAGCAATCATGCCATTTTAGCTTGCTTCTTCTACACAGCTATGAGCTCTTTTAATGTGATTGGTGTTTCACAGGACTTGCTTCACAGAGCACTGCTGTACCAGGTGAGCTTCAGAGCAAGTTTACTACAGTAAAAAGCCACACGTATGGAGCTAATTATGTGATGTAAACGGCAAAATGTTTTACTACACAAATCACTATGGTAAAAGTGTTTTGAGGCCATAGCATAGTATTGTGCAAGGAATCACTAATCTGGCCCTTATCATAACTGTGAAAAAGAATCTTTTCATGAGTTTTGCAAAAAAAAAAAAATCATGTATATGCATGTTTTTCTAATGAGCCTGGGTTGATCTAAAATATATCAGTAAAAGTCAATTAATCGGCTGCCATTTTGAACCGGCATAGGCCAATGACCAGGTTTGCTTGGTGGATTTACAGAAGCTTACCTTTGAGTCATCCTCATCAGTGCATAACTAACAATTTTGAGGAAATTTAGATATATCTATAGTTTGAATTGGATACTGAAAAACACATACAGCTTGACTACTTATGCTGATCAAATGTTTTGACACTCTTGCTACTCTTTTAATAGGTATAACTATTATTTGGTAACCATTAAATTAATATATTACCAGTAAAAATGTACAAGTCCAAAATTAACTGTCTTTTGTTTTGAATTGAGAAAATGTATAGGCCATAAATACTTCCTACTGGCCATTAAACTTAAATTTTTACGCTAATATTTCATTGAGTTTCGTTTAGGTGGAATAACATCAAGAATGTGCTCTGTTGGTGTTAGTAAAATGTATAGTAAATGTATAAATGTAACAGTTAGAACAGAGAGAAAAAACAAAAAAACACTTTTGTCTTCCTAGCTAAACATCAGTTTGTGACGTTTTCAGTCACTGAACTTTTCTGTGGTCGGCTGTTTTTATCTCTTACAAAAATGCAATTACAATAATATTTAGTGTGGAGACGACCATTCACTTTGTGATTTTGCCTTCTGCTTCGATGAAATCAAGCGCTGCGTTGCACCTGCAGTCATCTCTACGTGAATCACCACTGTTGACAAGCGTCTGCGTCGCACATGGCTGGAATATGATTTCATCAAAGAGCTCTTGACCACAGCCACTACAACCCAGCAATTTACATACAGCGTAAAACCACCACAGCGTTCACATTGAAAAAAACCCCGCTCCATCAAGAGCTACTTCAGCCGAACAGCTCTGCTTATTCAGATGTGTGCTTCCACACCAAATTCTCACATCATGCAGATATGTGTGTTTCTGTTCAGTACAGATAGAGCGTATTCCATGTGCATGGGATTTTAATATGGTTTTAAATGTGAGGGAAACAAAGATGCGCGCTTTTAACATGTGCCAAGAATGAGCAGAAAAATGTGTTATGTGCCAGAAAGAGAAAGTATACAGCTTTCCTGAAGGCTTTGCTCACACTGTAACAGCATGGGGAACTGCACCAAAAGTCAAGCATGGCTGAAAATACCACCGGCTAACATGGCTAAGCCGACTCGAAACGTGCTTTAGACAGGCAGCTTATGTTTTGAGGCCGTGATGTCCAAAGGTGTGGTTTAGATAGACTGCTCGCTAGGTCTTGAGACCATGATGCCTAAAAGTGGCATAGACATTGACAGCTCACTTGATTTTAAACCATGACGCATAGTAATGTCATCTAGGTAGGCAGCACACTAGACTTTATGACTATGGTGCCCCAAAAATGCTATGTTGGCAACTCACAATTCAGTCTAGGTAGGCACCTTACTAGGTTTTTTTTTTCAGACTGTGGTGCCCAAAATCCACTCTACGTAGACAGCTGACATGGTATTTTATACTAAAATGCACAGAAATTCTGTCTAGACAGCTCACTAGGTATTCAGACCACGATGCCCCAAAATACTGTCCAATTAGGCAGCTCTACTGAAGGGTTCACTTACACTGCAACACCATAAGAAAAGCATGGCTAATGCCCAAAACTACTAGAAGCATCTCAGTAGAGTGCATTAGTGCATTAGTTTTCAGTGGCACTGGTTCCGTATTTTTCCCCCATTCATTTTTCCCAAAGGGATTTTAATGAAAGTTTTTGTTAAAGCATTATAAGCCACAAATCAACCAAACCAGCTAGGTTTCGATTTGAAGCAAAAAAAAGTACTTGAAAATCAGACAAAAAGAAAAAGGTACAAGATGGTGAACTTATCGTTAATGAGGAGAAGAACTGCAATCCCATGAAGCATTGTAAAGGAAATGATCGCATTATTATCGCATTATCGCATATATATATCAATAACCTTAAAAATATATTGCTTCTAATCAATTTATTTAAATGAATAGTTTTATATTTCACCATGTTTTTAATGCGATTATGTCCTTTACAATGCTTCATGGGATTGCAGTTCTTCTCCTCATTAACGCTGTATATATATATATGTGTGTGTGTGTGTGTATATATTTACCATATATATATATATATATATATATTGAACCCCTGAAGACTAATTTGGCTCTGGTTCCTTCAAGATTTTCCTAGGTTTTATAATTTTTTTAAATATTTTTTTTATGAGTAAAATAAAGCCTGTGGTAAACATAACTTGATGATACTTTGACCTTTTGTTCTACAACGTAAACTCGCACCCCAAGCTGTCTTGTCGAGTTTTAACATACTTTTTTCAAAAATAAACACAACTGCTTCAAGATTCACGTTTTCGGCTACGGGTGTGTGTAATTTACGTTGTAGAACAAAACGTCAGAGTATCGCCAAGTTATGTTTACCACAGGCTTTATTTTACTAATAAACTGAAAAATAAACTTATAAAACCTCATTGGAAAATCTCGAGGGAACCAACGGCGAATTCTAATAGTTTTCTGGGTTCTGACATCATCCTGCACCGCTCTATTACATCATTTGCAGTGCGTCACGAGAGAGGGAATTTTCTCTTTTGGCACGATTTGCTCGCTGCGAGTCATTGGTGGAATTTTCTGCACAGCATCATGGTAATGTAGTTTTCACCACGCATTTCACTTTTAACCACAATTACCTTAAAAAATAAGTTGAAATAATGTGAACAGATGGCTTCAACAGAAGCATTTAGCACTGATTAACGACCTATGAACTTTGTCTATTAAAGGTTTTAAGTTCTGGTTAAACATCTTTATTTTTTTAACTTCCAGAGCCCGAATGTTGCACTTTATTGTCATTTAGAGAACAAAGTCAAATCAAAAGCAAGACATTTTAACAGGCCAAACATGAATTATTATTAATATCTCTGGCTCCTGAACTTTAGCCTCAGGTGAGCCGGTTGGAGAGTCTCAGGAAGCCTGACGCTGAGGCCTGTGCACTGGCTGTGTCCCTCAGGAAAAGCCTGAGCTCTCTCCCCCTCCGGCCATGAAAAGCAATCAAGGAGCGGAACAATCTCCCATGGACCTCACCTCTGTTTAATTACAGCGCCGTCTCACTGAGCTTATCCACGCTCTGAGAGAAGACATGCTGCAATCTGACTCAAACACAGAGAACACAGTCGCTGAACATGAAGCATGTAGCGACCGAGTGCTACTGATATCAGTGTGGACAATGCAAATCATCCAATGATTGGTGGACCTATTTTTGAATGATTTTAATAACTAGGAAACCGTGTGACTGAAGGCTATTACAATTTTTAATGGCGGTTAATCACCATTTTGTACGATTCATCGCACACTTATCGTGAAATTAAGCATACACCCTTTATCTTGTTTAACATGTTTATTTTGTCATCATTTGCTATATCCAGCAACCAGATTGAAGGGTGACTCTCACAAAACTGTATTTTCTGCAAGCTTTTTATAAGGTCAATAGGTGTCTTTTAGGGGTGTAATGGTACACGTATTCGTACCGAACCGTTTCACTACAGGGCTTCCGGTATGGTTCACTTGTGTTGCAACATTAAGGTCTCCTGTTTGGGAACACTTGGGTTTCCCAGTGAATTACGGAAGCAGTACACAACGAAAACAGCGTTGTAGCCTAACCACCATTAACCACCAATACTCGCAATAAGCTCTGCGTTTTGCTCCTTGCGATAAGAAACAAAGTGTCATCTTTCAAATTCTGTCCATTTTATCACGGAATTAAACAGAAAAGCGTATCATATCTCGTGTAATCGCTCAATCAGTGTTTCAACGGTGGAAAGACATCAGTAAAACAGCTTGTAAACAATATCCCACGCCACGTAGCATTACGCCATTCACCTCAGGAAAGTCATTCAGTATCCACAGCTTGAGTGTCAGCTAGAGAAATAAACTCTTTCGCTAAATATATACACTATATTAGCCTATATATTTATTACTTAACCTGTTAGTGATGTCTTGATTATTTAATGTAGGTTTAAATAAATCTGTCATAGAAATGACAGCCACTGTGTAAATGATTACATTTCAACAACGAATTGGAGTAAAAACATATCATTAGATTTAGAAGTTAATGCAAAAACGTCCTTATGTGCAGTTTACGTTTGCATACAATTTGTTATTTGAGTGTTGATTGTTATATCTAAAAGTAAATAGCAACTGAATTTAGGCTAACAATTTAGTCTGTTGTTCACCTTTAATATTATAGTAATGTGCAAGTAAGAGCTCACAATTTACAGCATTAGCAGAGGTCATTTGTTTATCCTTAATAAAGTTTTAGTTATAATTGAATTTATTTAAAGACAGAGACACAATTTGTTCAGTAAACCACTGTTTAATAAAAAAAACAGTGACGTCAACACCGAGGTACGTACCGAACCGTCAGATTCGTGTCCCATTACACCCCTAGTGTCTTTACAAAAAAGGACACTTGGAGACTCCCAAAGGGACACCAAAAAAAACTAATGATGTTAGGAATCCATATAATTCATAAATGTATGCACACCAAAGCACCCATGAAAAGAATTTACAGGTTAGCTGATCGCAAACAGAGAAGTGAAATCGGGTTAAAGAAATTTCCGCCATTGGAAATGCTCTCGAATTCTACGTGATCTACGTGATGCAAATTAAATCATTTTGTCATGTTCATGATTTAGAATTATATATAGCTGATAACAGATAAACGATAGCAAATAAGAAATATTGAATTAAAATGAACAGTATTTTGCACAATATTTATGCCAAATTCCATTCAAAATATTTAAAAACAGAAATCACGTTGATTAGACGACCCTATTAGAACTGACAACATTTTGGTGCAGTGAGCAGTTAATCAGGCATTAATAGCAGCTAATGCTGATAATCTCATAACGACTGAATAACGGTGATTAATCTGCCTGGGTCGTAACTTGGTCTCACTAATTGAAACATACTCAAGTTTCCTGTGAATCATCAAGGTAGCCTATGTTCTCGACTCACCACAAAACCACTTAGCAAAACTGTTGTTGTAATGTGGCTAAGAAGGGATTTTTCCCACTGCAGTAGCTTAGTAGTAAAGAAGCTTTCAGAAATCCTTTAGGCCGAGGTCTTTCAATTAAACGAACAAAAACAATACATTCACAACGACAGCGACGATGCTTGCAGTCCAAGGCAAATCAATGCAAGCGAGTAATGCATGAAAAAGAAACATAACGGTGGAAATAATGAGTGGAATTAATGGAATGCTGCAAAATAAAGGGTAAAAAAAATAAATAATAATAAATAGAAACCAGACCTGGAATGTCATTAAATCAAAAATGATTGAGAACAAATACAATGTGGGGGTGGAAGAGGTTGTTCAACACAATTTCACTTAAATGTTATTTCTCTCGCAAACTGGTTCAATGCCATCTGGTCACCTCAAAAACACTCATCCTTACAGCCATCATCTCAGAGGGCATTGTTGAGAAGACCATAGGGAAGAAAACCAGCAGACGCTATGACTAAACGCAGGGGAAAAAAGAACGAAAGAAACACACTAGTCCATTGATAGACTTGTGACTCAGTGAGTGAGCGGCACAGATTGAGCTGACATAGTGCTCAAAACTGCCAATGTATTCAATCAGAAGAGATTCAGTTCTTTTATATGACTACAAACAAACAGTTGTCACCACATCATTCTTCAAATGGATCGTGCATCAAGCATCTGAGACACATGCTTTAGTCTGCACACAGTCACTGATGGGCACTAGGTTTGGAGACCATAATGTCCAAAAATGCTGTCTAGGTCAGTCATTAATTGTCAGGCATGAGATTGTTCTTGAAATATAAAGAACTAGAGGTTGATGAGACAAACACTGCATTTCCATACTGTTACTGAATAATGACAATAAGTTAATGAACTATTATGCATCTGGAAGGGACACAAGCATAATGTATTTTAGGACTCAGTTTTTCTATTAAAAAATTGCCTCATATTTGTTTGATCTACACTTTTTGGCACAAGACAATAAGAGTATTAGGCAAGAATGATCCAACACTACCCAGATAGCATCATTGAGCATATTTAAAACTGTGCCTATGATGGAGAAAATATGAAATCTAAGTAAGCAATCCACTTATGATGACCAAAAATGCTGTCTAGTTAGGAAAATGCCCTCTATAGGAAATCGAATTTTTTGTGGCACCATATGAAGTCCCCTAAAAATGTCTAATGCAGCTCTAGAGATCATGATGTTCCACAATGCTGTCAGTGTAGGTTGAGTCTATGGTGCCCAAACATGCTGTCTATGGCAGCGCACTAGGTTTTACGACACATGCCCCCCCAAAAAATGCTTGGTTTTGAGTCAAGTGTCAGAAGTGAGCAGGGTTTCATGAAGCCAAAAGTAACATTAATACGCACAGTATGAACACCTCCTCCTCATCACATCTCACAATATCAATATGCACTGTATAAGAACAGTCATGCAATGCATGCATATTGGCAAAGTGGTGCGTTTTCGTCCGTATTTCATGCAGAACAGCACTTACCCACTCTTTATGCTGCCAGATAGTGTTTATTTCTTAACGCCGAGTTCTTTTGACCACAATGTTGAAATAATTTCCTTTAATCAGAGGCACTTGTGCATGTTTTCGCGCATCCCGGGCCTCCAGTGCGAGCGCAGGTGGACGCGCCTCCCGTCAGTGATGGAGAACAGCCCGCGGATTCTCTCTCCTCTATCGCTCCATCTGTAAGGACAGCGTCTTAAAAGACCACTCATCAGCTCCAGCGTGTCTCCATCTGTGCATCAGCCGCTGGATGCTGCCATTGTTCGGGCTGCGGGGTCTCGGTGTGGTGGTGGTGATGGTGATGATGGGCGCAGTCTCGTAAGCGCGTCTCTCCGGCTCCGGCGCGTCAGAGTGCGCGCGCCCTCAGTGCTCAGAGGCTCGTGACGTGTGCGTGAAGGGGAGGTGCTACAGGTGAAAAGGCCACAAAGTTTCGATTCTCATTTTATCAAAACGGAACGTTACCAAACACGCAATATATAAACATAACAATGTATTGTGACCCTGCTGGTTCGTGTTTCTAATAATGCAGATGATGTATAATCTGATTAGATGTGTATTTAATAACGTAAAGGTTTTATTGAGAGGTCAGGGGTTATTTATACATTAATACAGCTTCAAACACTTTTTCACTGATAAAAATGACTTTTATGTCTACAAATCTATATGACTTCGTAGAACACGTGTTAATTGCAAATATTACAATATTAAAACCTTGTCAAATAAATTACTTTTAAGATTTGTTATTTATTTTTTCAGCTGATGAAAGTTAAAAACATTGACAGCCAATCAGAATCCATCCTGCTTTAAAGCGCTTCTGCATCTTTTAAAATGGCATGCAAAATTTCAGCATGCGCTTATATTAAAGATCCACTGAAGTGCCTTGCTACGCACAGCATTATTCAATGTGTTGATGTAATTTCCTCTGAAACAGGAAGACGGGGCGGGGCATATTGACTAGCTCCTCCCCTTTTTAAATAGCCAAAAGCATTTGGTTTATATCACAGCTCGGCCAGAGCCATTGAACTCGGTAAAGCCGCAGTTTCCTCCTAATCTCTAACCATTTCTCCTCCTAATCTCCTTTTAAAATACAGCATTCAGTGCGTAATTCAAATGGATCTGATACGTTTTGTGGTCTGCGGCGATTCGCACACATGAATGTGCTGTCGTGTCTCTGGACTGGATCTTTGGAGGTTCATGTGACACTAACATGAAACTAGACTTCATTCGCCCTTATGGAAAGCATGCTTACACTGTCTAAATCATTCCCTAATCCCTATAAAGTGCACTATGTGCCATTCACCATGTAGAAAATAGTTAATGTGTGAACAAATGACAGATTCTAGCCGCAGCTTCAGCATCTATTTATAACGTAGGGGGCGGAGCCTCAGATTCTAGAAAGCATTTGATTGGACAGAAAATCTGATGAAAAGCTGAAGTGCAGAGTGATGTCTTCAAAACCATTGATCCATATTGGCGGAAGTGAGAGACTAAGATTTGAAAGCTTATATCTTCTAAATGTGAATTGTGTCATTGTTTTGGAGCACACTAGCTTATAAATAACAGTAAGGCTAACATATTCATAAAAGACAAAAAAAAAAAAAAAAAACAGAACAATATTGTGCGTTGGTGTGGACTCTAATCTAGTTTGTTATACTGTAGTTATCTTTATACTCACTTAATGATGTTGGGTTAAAAATAACCAAACGAGTAACCCAAATATGGGGTGGTATAGCATCTTCCCAGCTGTGGGTTATAACACACTGGGTTAAAAGCAGGTTGGGTTGAAAGTAACCCAACATAAGTGAACTATTTATTTTTATTTATGACATTATTTTAATAAATAAAGCACACATTGTTTTCAAATACAGATTGTTTATTTGTATAAAACACTAAATATGACTCAACAAATATATTTTTAAATTACAAACTAAATATTGGGGAGTCTAGAATTGAATATAAAAATATACATAATTGTGTACATAAATTCAAAATACACAAGTGTACATACAACATACAGTGGGGAGAACAAGTATTTGATACACTGCCGATTTTGCAGGTTTTCCTACTTACAATGTAGAGGTCTGTAATTTTTATCATAGGTACACTTCAACTGTGAGAGACGGAATCTAAAACAAAAATCCAGAAAATTAAATTGTATGATTTTTAAATAATTAATTTGCATTTTATTGCATGACACAAGTATTTGATCACTTACCAACCAGTAAGAATTCCGGCTCTCACAGACCTGTTAGTTTTTCTTTAAGAAGCCCTCCTGTTCTCCACTCATTACCTGTATTAACAGTACCTGTTTGAATTCGTTACCTGTATAAAATACACCTGTCCACACACTCAATCAACCTCTCCACAATGGCCAAGACCAGAGAGCTGTGTAAGCACATCAGGGATAAAATTGTAGACCTGCACAAGGCTGGGATGGGCTACAGGACAATAGGCAAGCAGCTTGGTGAGAAAGCAACAACTGTTGGCACAATTATTAGAAAATGGAAGAAATTCAAGATGGTGAAATCAAGAGGGTCAATCTCCCTCGGTCTGGGGCACCATGCAAGATTTCACCTCGTGGGGCATCAATGATCATGAGGAAGGTGAGGGATCAACCCAGAACTACACGGCAGGACCTGGTTAATGACCTGAAGAGAGCTTGGACCACAGTCTCAAAGAAAACCATTAGTAACACACTACGCCGTCATGAATTAAAATCCTGCAGCGCACGCAAGGTCCCCCTGCTCAAGCCAGCGCATGTCCAGGCCTGTCTGAAGTTTGCCAATGACTATCTGGATGATCCAGAGGAGGAATAGGAGAAGGTCATGTGATCTGATGAGACTAAAATAGAGCTTTTTGATCTAAACTCCTCTCGCCGTGTTTGGAGGAAGAAGAAGGATGAGTACAACCCCAAGAACACCATCCCAACCGTGAAGCATGGAGGTGGAAACATCATTCTTTGGGGATGCTTTTCTGCAAAGGGGACAGGACGACTGCACCATATTGAGGGGAGGATGGATGGGGCCATTTATCGCGAGATCTTGGCCAACAACCTCCTTCCCTCAGTAAGAGCATTGAAGATGGGTCGTGACTGGGTCTTCCAGCATGACAACGACCCGAAACACACAGCCAGGGCAAGGAGTGGCTCCGTAAGAAGCATCTCAAGGTCCTGGTGTGGCCTAGCCAGTCTCCAGACCTGAACCCAATAGAAAATCTTTGGAGGGAGCTGAAAGTCCGTATTGCCCAGCGACAGCCCCGAAACCTGAAGGATCTGGAGAAGGTCTGTATGGAGGAGTGGGCCAAAATCCCTGCTGCAGTGTGTGCAAACCTGGTCAAGAACTACAGGAAACGTATGATCTCTGTAATTGCAAACAAAAGTTTCTGTACCAAATATTAAGTTCTGCTTTTCTGGTGTATCAAATACTTATGTCATGCAATAAAATGCAAATTAATTACTTAAAAATCATACAATGTGATTTTCTGGATTTCCGTCACTCACAGTTGTAGTGTACCTATGATAAAAATTACAGACTTCTACATACTTTGTAAGTAGGAAAACCTGCAAAATCGGCAGTGTATCAAATACTTGTTCTCCGCACTGTATGTATTTAACCCATAGACTGTAAAAAAAGATGGACGACGCCCCTTCTATCTCTTCCATTGATGAGAACTGAAGCCGCCAGTGTCCCGATATGGAGCTGACATATTGGAACTTGAGTCTGCGCAGTAGCGATCTCGGGACCAGACCTGCGCAGTTGTGAGCAGGAAGTAAAGCCGCGAAATCAACGCTCCGCCCTCACTCTCGCAGAATGCACTCAGGGAGAGTGGATTCTGCACACTTTTTAAAAAATTGATTGCAGTACGACAAGAGGCTTGTTAAAATAAAGTAAATAAAATCTCCTCAGTCCTCTGAAGATCCCGAAAAAAATGTCCGTTGGTGCTTCAGTGACTACTTCGCTCAGAGAACCTGTCAATCACAGCTGTCAATCATGAAGTTACACCACCGCATCACGTAACTAACTAAAAACCAACTTATTTTTTAAACAGACACTTGAACTTACATCAGCATGATAAAAACGACAGCAAATTAAAGAAACCACCTTTGGAAAAAAGATATTTGAAGTGTATTTAATTGTTTAGTTGGTCTCACGTCCCGTTAAATAACACGGGGAGGCGGGGCTTATGACCTATACTAGGACCAGTCACCGGGGGGCGATCGAGACGTTTTGGCTTCACTTTTCAGGGCTTGTGCGGCACACTTGATTTAACCCAACAGCCGGTTTATTACTAGACATTACCCATAGACAGTATAAGAAATGGACAGAGTCATCTCATTGGAACTCAATTGAGGCAAGTGAAGCCCATTTTCAGCGATTTTTTAGGACTTCCGTTCCTGACGCGCAGACTCAAACTGAGCTTGACGACGTAGATGTGACGTGAGCAAACCGTCTGTCTTCTAGTGGCTGTGGCATGAGAAATCTCAATCATTCCCTTCCGAATCTTGCAGAGACGGAGATCGTGAGTAGGAGGTGTCCATGAGCTAGGAGCAGGAGAAACTTTTGCTAGGTATTCTGATTAATTATTTTGTAATTTTGCCTCCACGTCTCCCCGATTGCCCGCGAGCTTCTCCTCCCGTCAATACGGTAATCTCTCTACTGTGCGACAGAGAGTCGTGTGGTTATGACGCAATCGTTAGCCTACTTTTACAAAAAACGTTTTTATGGGGCCATAACGGAAGCTACAAGGTAATGGAGAATTTTATACATTGTCGTGTTCCTTTAGAAATAAATAATGGACAAATGGAGTCTTCAAACGCCTCAGATGTAAAGTTATTCGCTGTCAAAGTGACGCCAAAATGAATGGGAGTCAATGGGATGCTAACAGCAGGTGAAGTTCTGCTACAAGATGGTGGCACGCGGCCGGCTTCAACTTCCGGTCGACTTCCTTCCCGCTTGACATTACCCAGCGATTTAAAAAAAATGACCCAACATCTTTTGAAAATAACCCAACATAGTGACCCGATATGGATGTTAAAAAAATAACCCAATGTTTTTTACTGTGTAGTTATCGTTCTAGGTGTGAACAGCCTTTAGACCAGAAGTGCTGATAGATTAAACAAACACATGTGACACAAGGCAGAATCGTGAACAGATATTTTAAAGTTATCTACAACTGATGTAAAAAGCTATTGTATGTCAAAAAACTAAAATGCTGAAATCCAGTCTGTGGTGTTGAGCAAAGCAGCATATTAGAGGCAATCGCTCAAAGCTGCAGTTTGTGTAAGCATTGCCCTCCTGCCGTCTCCGTTTCCATTGTGTGATTCCCAGCCTACGTATAGAGACATTATCCTGGTAAACAGAGAAATATAGTCCTCATTAAGCTCTGATCTCTGGAAGCCGCACACACACATCACTGTAGACATGGACATCTGTGGATGCTAAGGTTCAGTCGGCCTTTCATCACAAACCAGCTCAACTAACAAACGCTTCTACAGTTTAACCACTTCAGCTGCCAAATATTCTATAAGAAATGGCAAGGACGTTGTTCTTCATCACAGTTACAAATGAGTAAGAATCAGCCCAACCAATTTAGAAATGTACATTTTTATTGTACTTTCATCTACTAGATAATTAACTGTAAGAAAACTAGACTAGAAAACTAGACTAGAAGACAAGCAAAATCCTGCAAAATGTCTAAGTCAACATTCCAAAATATTTGATCGCAGATTTTTGTAAGTTCGGAGTTGAGATGAGATAATATACAGGGCACTGTATCACCTCTAAATCCCAGTCAACATGTATGAGGGCCACACATGGTGGATTATTCTTGGGTACCAAGTGGGCATTGGCCCAAATGGGCATTTTATCTGGGGCCACTTGGGTAGTTCCCAAAAAGCTCCCTATGTGGGTACAAGTCGGGTCACTATAGAGAAATGAGTGTATGGGCTCAAAAAGCAGAATTACTGGTCAATCTCTACATTTACCAACTCAGCACCAATCATGCACATTTGCTGTGATTCTGCATAATAATTACACTTTCCTCAAATAAACCATAAGTTTATCACAGTCTGTTGCATACATTTAATCATCTGTTGTGCCAGTCTAATGATATTATTTATTATCAGCATTGGCTCTAAAATGCACGATTGATGTTCATTGTCTATGATGTGGAAGTGTCTGTTGGTAATTTGCTGTTATGATGTGTCGGCTTACGTTAAATTTGGTGGGTTTTGTGTCATACATTTTGCAACCTGTCCTGTTGTCACATTAATTCCGCTGAAATGCACACCCTGATTGTGTGATGATGCAATTATTTGTGATGAGGATTTGCATTTTATTACATTTTGTTTTATTTTGGTGATAACTCTCTGATTGCTTGTTGCATTTCTTGTCAAAGGTAACTTACAGAAGGACATGGTAATCTAGGTGGATTTTAGGCTGTCTACTTTTTTTCCTGAAAAGAGAAGGGGATGAGAGGGCCACGGTTTAAGAGTTACGGTTTGCTATTATTACAGAATATCTCTGGAAGAAGATTTGCTTGCAAATCACTGACCAGGGGAGAAGTAATATGAAGTTCTATGAAAATGCAAATGAGCCCCGCCTCCACTCACTCACAGCCGCTCAGAGATCCACTGGTTGACGATCACACGTTCACCTGATTGGTTACAAGGTAGTTTGTGACGTCAGAAACACCAGCGATTTCAAAGCGTGTGTTTGAGACTGTCTTTGGTTCACTGCAGTTTTAAGGAGAAAATACTCAGCAATGCTGTCGACTTATGAATTTGCACATTGTTTGTCTTAAAGCATATTAAAAACACCACATAGACAAATAAACAACATTAAAAGCTGGATTTTCACCAAAGGGGGACTTTAAAGGGTTCCTTTTAGAGGTTCCCATGGGATCATTTTATGGATTAATTAAAGGTAAAGTATGTAGCTTCAAAACAGGCTGAATGAAGAAGGCGAAACGAAGGGTCTTTGAGATGTCCTTTCAGGGAGCTTGGTGACGTGGCAGCCGAGATATGCAGTCTTGAGACACCGATAAACTCACGGCGAAGTACTTTTTTGTTCTTCGCTTAGGGGTAAAACAAAGTTTGAAATACGTGATCAGCGATATATACCGTTTAGATGAATATGTAAACGTACACTTTCCTCTCAGTAACAAAATAAACACAAAACAAAATTGAGAAAAGGGAGGAGGGAGTCCAAGATGGAGTCTTGCTAACTTGACTTTCGCCGAACTTTGCTGACAAACTTTTATAACGGCATAAATATTCTTTAAAGGTGCAGTATGTGAGATTGACAGCTAGGGGTTGAAATGGGTAAATATTGGAGATCGCTGTTTCCCCCGGTCCATCCTCCCCAGACTCGACGCTCACGCGGGTTGCCAGATTGAGGACACGCAACAGGAACGAGCGCAATTGACAATGGAATGCGAGGAGACTTACGTAAGTTGATGAGTTGATTTATTGATTTATGATGAGTTGATATCGCGTTTTAATATGCTCTCGTTCATAGAGATTTTTTGATGGGTGTGGAGGCTTTTTAGGTCGGGTAGAATCTGTGATCTCTAACCCAGTCTGTTCGCTGGCTTCAGAGGCTGCAATACGCTGTATTTTCCACCAACTGGCAACCTGTGGTGGTGAAATACTATTGGCTGAACTGGCAGTGGGCGCGATCACACAGACCAAAACAACAACAGACATTCTGACACGGAAAGCTCATTTCAAAGTAAAATAACTGGCTGAAAAAGTGTTTTTCAGAGAAACGAGTATGTGAACTCAGCATATTTCCTAAATATCTGCAAACATATTATGATATTTTTATGCTTTAGTACAGTAAAAAAAAAAAAAAAAAAAAACTTACATACAGCACCTTTAAAGTTATTTTTGAGCAAAATCATCCATGTCTATCTTTCTGCTTTCTCTGTGATTTGAAATATGAAGTCGACCGCTGACAAAATGAAAGATATGTGGCATTTCATGGCAATCCGACAAGATGTGCTTTCACACAGCTATGCGTCTGAGGAAACTCTGACTGGGTTAACCTGCTAAACCTGCATCCAAAAAGAGCAAGGCAGATGATGATATCTCACCAGTTATCTCAACACTCTCTAATCTGATTAACACTCTCTTACACCATAGAGAAAAATGCCCTAAAAATTGAAGGTTTGAAAAAAACAGTGGACTTCATATGTGCTGAATTGAATGACATCAAAGGCAAAGTCAGTCATGTTGAGATGAGACTGAACACTGAACACTGAAGAGAAGAAGATGGGATTCCGTGAACAACGTCTCACTGACTTGGAAAGATCCTCCCGTCATTGGAGAGAATGTCGAGCGAAGTCTATCCGTATCTGTGAATCGACGTTCCCTGAGAGAGGAATCAGCCTAGCACACAAAACACACACAGTTCACTGCATTGAAGGAGGCTCCAGGATAGTCCACGACCTCCACCCATCATTATTCAGTGTTCTTGGTGAGTGGCGAGGACGTCTGCATTTCTTCACACCAGTCAACTTCGCTTCACAGAGGATCTCATGGATTCTGATCGGGAAAGAAGAAGGCTGCAACCCTACTTACACTGACACACACAAATACACTCTCTAGTTGTTTTTGTTGAAAGGAAGGGCTGTGTTGTTCTCTGCTTTTCACCAAATCATTTGCACACTCATCTTTTTATTTTCTTTCTTTTTTCTATCCGAAGCCAGCAGCAACATTGAGAGCTCCAATCTCCATGTTTAGCATTACTGCCGCCGGCTCGCTGTGCTGGACAGTCGTGCCGAAAAAACTATCCTTCCAGTTGGGGAACATTGTCAGAGCAGAAGGAAGTCATTTTTCTAATCTTGTACGTGGCTTGAGTTATGCATCCTTCACAAAGACAGATCTGCCTTCCTGAAGAAGCACCAGAACATCACCAATCCTCCACCAAACTACACAGTGTGTGAGAGACTGTGGGCTGTAGGACTCTCCAGGTCTCCATCTAACCATCAGAGGACCAGGTGTTGGGCAAAGCTGAAAACTGGAGGAATCAGGAAGATCTGTCTTTGTGAAGGACGCGTGACTCAAGGCACATACAATATTACCCTGGAAGAAAAATTGCTTCATTCTGCTCTGACAATGTTCCCCAACTGGAAGGATTGGTTTTCCCGCAGGACAAAGCTCCAATCCACACAGCCAGGACAATCGAGCTGAGGATGGAGGAGCACCAGATCGAGACCGTGTCATGGCCAACACAATCTCCAGACCTGAAGCACTGAACACCTCAGGAACGCGATCAAGAGCTTCACCAGCCATTAAATAAAGACAAACTGTGTGATGTTTTTCACCAGGAGTGGCATAAAGCAAATGTGCCTAACAGCATATGACCGACTGATGGAGAACATGCCAACACATGAAAGCTGGGATTGGAAATCAGGGTTATTCCACCAAATATTGATTTCTGAACTCTTCCCAAGTTAAAACATTAGAAATGTGTTACGAACGTAAACTTGTTTTCTATGCATTATTCAAGGTATTTTGAGCCGTTGTCATTTTCTGCAAACAAATGCTCTAAATGACAATATATTTATTTGAAAATTTGGAAAAAAAAATGTTGTCAATAGTTTGTAGAATAAAAAAAAAAAAAATCATTTTACTCACACAGACGATAAATCCAGAGAAACTGCTAATTTTGAAGTGGTCTCTTAATTTTTTTCCAGAGCTGTATATACATATAAATACATTTAGACCACTTAACTTAATGATTGCTATCAGGATGTCAAGAGGCTTTTAACCAACATGACAAAAAATGTTTCTGGAACAAATTGCCAACCCTGCCTTTAATTAATTTTGTTTTAATTATTATTATTTATTTCTTTTTTTCAAATCAATGTTATGAATTAAACAGCTTGTATCACTAGGATTTTTTATTTTATTTTTAATAAGCAGTTAAACTTGTAAGTATATTCAATCATATAAGACAATTATCCTTCTATAGATCCTTTTAGCATAAAGTGTTCTTTAAAAAATGTGTCAAGAACTCTAGTGTTCTATATAGAACCCCACTTTTTCCCCGAGAGTGTGGGACTTGATTTGATCCAGATCTGAATGTGAGCTGAAATGCTATGGCTAAACAGATTTGTCTGTTGGTCAACATTAAGCAACAGTTTATGTTTTAAGTTTGTTTCAGTTGGAGAAAGATATTACATTGTGATGAAGATAACTGGACTTTAAAAAAAAAATATCCATGCACCGATGAATTCACGTTAACTTATATATTGTTTTCTGTCTTCTGAATGTGAAAACTATGTCAACAACACTTGTGTTTTTGCATGGCTCATCTGCAAAAGTAATAGGAAATTTCACATGAAAAGCACCTGATTCTGTAAACCTGCCTTTTGCAAAGCCCTGAAGAACAGCGGGAAACTAAGAGCAGAGCATTTTCTTGAGGACAAGCCAAAAAATGACCATGATGTGGAAGCACATTAGGCTTGTCCACGTCCGCAAACCCCCATCTGAGTGGCAGCAGGGTTTGAGGAAGGCTGTTCTAGTTAAGGCACTTATAAATGCTGAGAGCCTCTTATTCCCTTTCAGACAAACATAAGAGCTCGTCCGGAGAACGCTTTCTAAGACCCAAAGAATGCATTCAACCGGTCCCACAATGTCAGAAAATCTCAGCTACTAATGCTCAAATATACCATTTGATTGATATCTGCATATGATTCATCTTGCTCTATATATTCCAGTGTAACTCATCAGATTTTGCAGACACAGGAGGTGTGCTGCGAGGACATTAATGAGAACAGCTTGAACAGACGTAAAGCAGGATGTGTTATTTGTGCTTCTCGCACAAAAGCTGAGAGGGGGGTCGAGGCAGGCTTTCACGTGCCCGGGGACGACACAATAGAAAACCTGCAGATCCCATTTGTGAAAAACAAGTGAGAGGACGAGCGAGAGTGTTCAGAGCAAATGGAGCTCAACCATAAGGACAGTTCAGTTCATCTATAATAATGAGGTGCTGTGCGTTTAAGGACGAGCTACAGGACAGAAGCTTATATAATGAACTCCTAATGACTAGAAAATATGGCCTACGATCGTATGATCTGCATTATAGTGTAATTTCCACCAACCCTAGTCAATATCTGAATGCATGTAATGCTATGAAGATATGCTTATCATTTCCCTATTGCCAGTCTTTATTACATTATTACGCTGTGCAGTTTTCTCTCTCTCTTTCTTTGCTCTGTAAACATATGGATTTCTGCAGGTCGTTTCGGTGAAACACTGAACATCTGCACCTACACACACCATCACATCTGTAATCATATCATATCAGCACAATCAATCATTAACTGAGAGGAGAGCAATTCATCAACTCTGAAACGTGTCACAAAGACATTCCAGCTTAATATTCAATTATTTGTAATTGTGTGTTTTATATTGTGCTCTGAGTCAATGAGAAACAAAGATGTCAAAATAATGGAAATTAAAAAGGTTTAAAAATCTAGATGTTGAAATGTCACACGTGTAACAATTAGATATAAAAGTTTTTCTAACATTTTGAATACTTACGAGTCTACAAATCTTAATGATTAATTATTCTTTTATTTAAATCACAGTTGAGACACCTAGTCATAGATATAAATATATTTTTTATTTGATAATCAAATGAATTAAATGCATAATGACAATAACTGTTTTCCTTTTTTAACAGTTTAATTTATTTATTTTTCAGTTTGATTTTATTTATTTCCAGATAATTTTTGTGCTTCAACTTATTTCAGTTTATATTGTCAAGGCAACATTTCCAGTTTTTCATCTATCTATCTATCTATCTATCTATCTATCTATCTATCTATCTATCTATCTATCTATCTAATAAAATATATACTGAAATAAAGCTGATATAATGTCGGTGTCAAGGATGCATAAAAAAATTAATATGATAAATATTACAGGAAAATCTAAATCAATATTGTGTCCCATATAAAAAGATATATTATAGAACCAGAAAAAAACATAATTCCCAAAGTGCTTACAAATCTGGTATGAAAGCCTCTTAAATGTCAGAACTATGATAACCATGTATATCATACGCTACTTAATGCATTTTTTTAGTAAAGCAATAATATATATATATGATGATAAATATGGTCAACCTGCAGTGTCCCACTTTACCAGTATTCACCCTTTGTTGTAAAACAAAACTGCATTACTACTTATTTTTAAATGAAATCATAAAAAATATATTATGACAAACCAGCTCCACCACAATAAGTCCAGCCTTTTAATAAGTTTTTCTTCATTACAATCTCAGGCTGAAAACACCTTGACACACTAAAGTCACACTTTAGTTTAGGGTCCAATTCTCACTATTAAATATTAGCTACGACTTTTGTCTCAGTAAACTCCTAGTTACTGCTTATGATTAATGAGGTAGTTGTTAAATTCAGGGATTGGATGGATTAAGGGATGTGGAATATGGTCATGCAGAATAAAGCATTAATATGTGCTTTATAAGTATTAATAAACAGCCAATATCATAGTAATGTGCATGCAAATAAGCAACTAGTTAATAGTAAGAACTGGACCCTAAACTGAAGTGTTACCCCCAAAAAACAAAAACAAAATTAAAAGGTTCATTACAGAGGTGCATTCAAGTTACTGTATGTATGAAATTAATTTCGGCAAAACACGTCACATAATTGACCCACTTTATTCACCACACGTATTCATCTCAAACTCTCACATGAATGTATTTGAGTGACTTTAGAAATGTTACAACATCTTTCAAACGCACCTCTATACATTCATGGTCTAAATATACATCTCATCAAACACAGACGTCCTGTGGCCTGAAACAATGAACGCTTCTCCCAATCTGACGATGTAGATGAAGTATGATTAGCTGAAAGAAATCATTCTCAGACACTCAGTGAAGTAAGTTCATTTAATACAAGTTGTTAAATGTACATTCAGACTCAGATTTGGTATAAATTAATATTGGTTAAATATGAGACATCAAAAGGTGTCAATGTTCACAGAAAAACTCCAAAATGATCCATTCTCTAACACACTTCAACAGACAAAATATCTATTTGATGATATGTGTGCTATATACAATGTGCTTCTCAGCACTTTGAGACAAAAATATTGCATTATTAATATGTACATACCCATAATAAAAACAAAGAGTTCCAGATGACACGCACAAATCTTTTAAAACAGGTTTGGATCACCTTGATGCGTGTGTAAGTAAAGGCATGGCATTGGCCCTGGAGGTTCTCAGCACGAGCAGTTCCCGCAGCCCTTCACGCTGTTCATGATCTCCTCCTGCAGTCTCTTGCGCTCCTCCTCTTTCTGGGACATGCGCTCGGCTACGGGCTCAGGCTTGCCTCCGTCAGACAGGATCCTGCTGTTTTGAGTGTTCCACAGCTCGGCGTACAGACTGCCCTGTGTGTTCAGGAGAGTCTGGTGGTCTCCGCGCTCTGCCACCTTCCCCTGCGTCACGCGGATGAGAAGAGAAAAGAGAGAGTCGGGTGAGAAACACAGGTGGAAAACAGGGAAATGTCTGGCACGAGTAGTCTCTCAGTTTGTAAAAACTGCTCCATTGGTTGTGACATACAAGGAATGTGATGGAGGGCAATGTTAAGTTCAATAGCGAGTAGATTTTACTTGATAATAACAGGTAAGTTGTACAGAGCAGTAGCAGTAAAGTTTACTTAAAATGTGTTAGTGCAAATTGTTACGAGGATTTTAGTAAATCCCACAAGTTATTTTTTTTGACAGGTCTCAGGCATGAAATCATATTCATATATGAGCTAATGCATTAAAGTTGTATTAAGTTACTGTGGCATGAAGCAGGGTGGGGCCGAGAGCCGTGGGAGAGGAACGAGGCCGGTGGAGCGAATGCTAATGAGAGACACCAGCACGACACACCAGTCTCCAGTCCCACGGAGGAGTGACGACAGTGAAGGGTGAGAGAGGACCAGGCCTGGGACATTTTACACTGCTGTTTTTATTATGCTTATTTGACGCAGTTGACCTCTGCCACTCCTTTCTTTGTGTTGTTTGTGTTTATTGTATGGATAAAGTTACATTTAACCTTTACCGGTTCCTGCCTCCTTCCCTGTACTTGAACTTTGTCAAGTTAAATTCACATTCTTTTATTTCATTCTAATAAAAGAGCTGAAAGTGCTGAATTACTACTCATACAGGTCACTTTATCTGACGAAGTAAATTATTGGGGTAATGCAGTGCTGTTTTACTTGGTCAAAACAATCCTAATAAAATACATTTGAGTGCGCTGAAAGTTATGTCAAAGTTCCATAATATATAACAATTATTAGTTTTTCTGTTGATTAAGCTCTCCGAACAGTTGCTCACCTGTTTAATAATACACAATATATTAAAGCGTCTGTGTTTTTTTCCATGGATTCTATGGAAGTAAAATCGGAAATCAAGGGGAGCGCAGATGTGATGTCAGTGACAGGCGACGCAATGACAAGCCGTTACACTGGTTAAAATTTCGGATTTCCCTGGATTTAAACATTGTTGGAAACATTTGAGAATATAAGTATTTAAGTCAACAAAATATATAATATTGTTCTAGTGGTTTTTGGATATTTTAATTGGCCTTAAAAGGCACAATATGTTAGATTTTTCAAAGTATACTTTGTTTATTAGCGTACGCTAATGTATGTGTACAGTCGAACGCATAGCCTTTCAAGGTAGTTGTGTGGATACTGTCATTCGCAATCACAGATTCTACTTTTTGGAGGCATGACCAAAATAAGAATTTTCACCGGATAATGTTATCTGAACAAATAACCACTTTTGTGCTGACCAACTAACGTAAAAAAAAATGTTGTTCTCAAATTGTTAATGTTAACAACAACAGCATTGCATGACTACATTTAGTGTGTATTAGGGCTACCTGTAGTTCAGTTTCCATTTCTGTGCAGTCTAACTTCTAATTGTCATACCAACTTACCGTTTTGAATCGAGCTAAGGCAAGCAGATCGTTTTGAACACTGGCTGGTTATGGACTTGCTCAAATTTATTTTGGATGATTTTTAACCCAAAAAAGTTACAGACTGCAGCTTTAAATAAAAAGTCAAAACAGCGCAGATGCGTATTCAACAGATTAGCGGTTTCAGAGCCATTCGCAATCAATACTGTACATTTATGACAATAGATTGCTAATAATCTACTTCTGATGAATTATTACAGTTTACTTTATGATTTTATCATCATATATGCTATAGATGAAAAGTGCATGATTTATCTCCCTCATCTATTTGAATGAGCAGCTGAAAGTAGTAAAGGGCAGATGTTTCAAAATAAGAGTCCTGGTGTATTTTGTGCATGCTTATAATTAAAAGTCCAGCATTACACAGAACTTTTTTTTTCTGGTTATTATCGGTTACACAAACTACAAGCCATTCAATTTGTTAAAATTTTAATAATTAGGCTATATTTTGAAGCAGAACTATTTAAAAATCTACTGTATTTTTTCGTCTTTAAATTTTGCTTGTAAAAGTCTCCTCATACACCTTTATTAAGGAAAAAACAAATGATTTTTAATTGTGCCCCTAACATTTTTTATGTGCTTCCTATTTTCTTCTTCAAAATAGCACGTGCTCCTCGGGAATAATTTATCTTAAATAAGCCAATATAAGAACATGTACAACAAAATAATGGCAAGACATGCTTTTCTTTTGATTCTCTGTGGGCTGTATGCAAAAAAACATATACAACAGTCTGTTGGCAAGATTCCCAAACAAATGATTTTTTATGAGGCGGTTCTTTTAATGAATAATTCAAAAAGGTGAGTTTGAATTATCTCACTGAATTGAAACCATCAGAGCCAGTAACGAAATCAACATCTGACTCGCTCACTGAATTTAATTTCTTTTCACCCTGTTACTTTATTTGATCCCATTTCATTAAATGAACATTTCTTTGTTTTTACGAACGGAGAGTTAAGCCTGACAATCGGCGGCACGTCACATACAGCTTAACCAGAACATTCATTTCACTTTCAATGAGACTCGTTAAGACCCCGCAAGGTTAACAATAATCATCTATTTTTCCACCAGGGTCGTTGTGTGAGAACAGCACCGATGCACAGCAACGTTCTGATAAACACACACACACACACACACACACACAAGGAAAAAACCCTGAGCGTTTATGCAGGCTTTGCCTTAGGATCGTTTCAGGAGGCCAGAGGGTGTTTTTCAGCATTTAAATCTTGGTTTCTTTTATTGATGCCTTGATATTCCCCAGCATAATGCTGCCTGCAGACAGAGAGACTGTGCGGCTGCATCCAAATTGGAATAACTGGGCAAAAAACAAGAGATTTAGGGCCATGAAGGGGCACTGATGGAGAGAGAGCATGTGCATGTTTGAGGAAGGTCTAGAGAGAGCAGAAAGACAGCGGTGTGGGCGTTCATGCAGCACTGCCTCTTAAAAGACTGCCAGCAACAAAGCAAAGTATGAAATGAGCTTGCACAATGACAACTGAATGCGTCTCCCGGCTGTTTGCTAGTTACTTGCATCAATTACGACGCCACTTTTGCCAAGCAAGACTCAAACACTGATAGCATTTTTAGCCGCCGTGTGGTTTACAGCTTGAATGCCGTGCAATTACAACCCGTTTTGGATATTGCTGGGCGAACGCAACGTTTCACAACAACATTTGAACGCGAGGTTTTTCCATCACGTGCTCCACCCCCACACCCGCATCCAGATTGAAAAGGTCTCCACACATGGGAGACAAACAAAGGTGTCGCTGAGCATTGGGCAAAAGGTATTTCCACTGTTAATGAGCTAAAAATCTAGCGCCACACGGCTGAAGGCGCTGTGAGAATGCTCTTTATAGTCATGAGCGTACAACACCAGCTTCAGAAGTGTGCATCAACTCGCATACTTCTACTACACACTAAAAGGAGGAATACTAATTTTGAAAAGGGAAGCTAAAAGTGCTGGCACTTCGGTACCATACCAGTCTTTCTACAGTACAGACCCGTTCACACCAAGGACAGTAAAGAACAATATTGTCAGAGTCAGTTTGTCACGGAATCAAAGAACTATTTTTTTCCAGCTGATAAACGATAAAAACATTGACAGCCAATCAGAATCCATCCTGTTTTAAAACGCTTGAACATTTAAAGCTGTATATGATAAAACTGCAGTGCTTATAATAAACAAATATTCAGGTCACCTGACGTAGATGTTTGGACAGAAGACGAGACAGAGTTCTTCATTTAACTCATAAAAGACAAAAGTATTATGGGAATACTGGATTCTAAACCTCAAAGAAATGCCACAATCAAGACCTCGAAGCAGATGTGAGGGAGAAACTCCAAGCTCCAAGTATAGGTCTAAGGTCTTTCCTTACTATTAATGCTTGGATAACACGCATACGTCTCCTTCGATTAATAATAATGGCCAGTGCAGTGACTGCGATATATGTAAACCTACCAACATCCGTCGCCATGATGTTTGGAATGACTTATCGCGAGAGGAAAAATAAAAAGACGTTTTAGTCGCATAACATCGGTTAATGGAAACGCCATCATTTCGCAATAGTTTTTTGTAGACATTTAGAGAAAAAAATAAAATAGTTTTGCGCGCCTATTGACAAACTCCACACCCATTTCAAGGGCACATTTGGAGGATATAGTCATTGTTTCATAAGCTCTGTTTCACCAACAGACTGAATGTCCAAGGTCACGTGGGCAGTGACAGCAGCGAGAGAGCTCTTCTTCAATGCAATGAAGGACACAGAAGATGTGAATGCTTTCTTCCAGTCCATCTGAACATCTGAAATTACACTGATCACACTTGTTTCCATGTAGACCAGCAATCCAAGAAGCGCCAACAAAAACATTTGCACCTCAATGCAAAATACAACAATATATGCAAATATATTCATTTTAATCCATTATTTTAAACAAATTTATTGTTTAATAACATTGACATGCCTTGGTCATGCTAGTGCTGCTTTAACCTCCATGTGAAAAGATGAGCAGACAACATTACATACAGGCGATTTTAGGAGGCTGCGAGAAAACGGGCTGTGTATGACATGCCTTTGCCGTGGTGTCATCCAACTTAATGTACATGTCGACATCTTAACTGCATTCACTAGTGGTCGATGCATTGGGTTTGGCTGAACAGTTGAGCTTGATCTACACGTGGCGACAGCAGAAGGACCATCGTTTGATCAAAAACTGCATCAAAAGCACATCATTCTCTTTCTAGAATAACCTGAAATAGTCAAACATATAAAGTGAACCTGGATTCCTGCAAAACGGATGTCGCCCACAGGCTGACAGACACAATAAGCGAGTGTTTCTTTGCAACATTCATGGCAACACAAGCAGCATGAATCCTTCAATGGAGCGATGTGAGCTTTTGTTTCTCGCCTGCATCATCTCTCCACTCACACACTCTCCGTCGACGTCATGCTGGACTGGCCAGAAACAGGACAGATGTCCTGCGTCACATGTGAATTCTACAACTACTACACAAATAAAACTCAATAGTCATGCAATCCTTAATCCTTTCCAGTCCCGCTTTCGTAAATCAATTTGCTTTGATTTTTCGGCACTGTATTGACACGTCAGATGAACATATATTGCCACGGGTTCAAATAATCTCAGCTCACTGTCATATATAACCATTTCCTGCATACATTCAAACCACAGAAAAAAAGGGAGTGGACATTTATAGCTATAATTTTTTACATGCACATTGTAGAGTAAATAATAAGTGCTCCTTGTAATGTAACTCGCTATTTAGGTGAACGTTATAAATTGACCGATAATCATTGGCTGCACTTTAAAAGGTCGGCAGCCACTGGGGTCAGGGTTCAAAATTAACTGAACTTTGACCTGGTGGTAACACTGTAGCTTCAGAGTCGAATGCATTGCAAAATGTTGGTGTGAAACTTCATAGTTTTTGGGATTTAACACTATTCTTGAATTATGCATTCGCTTCCTGAACGTGATTTCTGTATGTTTCGCCATCTGTCACACATATTTAAAGGCTTCAGGCGAGCTTACCTGGTTTAGCACAATAATCTCATCTGCATCCACAATGGTGGACAGCCGGTGTGCAATAAAGACAGATGTTCTGTCCCTCACCATCTTCTTCATGGAAGTCATAATATTCTGCAAAGAAAATTAAAAAAATAAAAATATCATGAGGTGTTTGAAAAGTGTTGTTTCTCTTTTATCCTCACTCCTCTGAATGAGAGCGCAAGGTTGAAGTGATATTTTTCAGATGTTTCTTTCATTAAGGAACCGTCTGCCTCATGACAGCAACATTTCTCTGCAATAACAAGCTCTAATATGATTGACAGGATTTATATGAAGACCTTCTGACAATAAGATACATTAAAACAGGAGAAAGCCAACAGAGCAAACACTTCCTTGACTATAATAAGGCATAAAGCCTCATGAAAATGAAAAAGCTTAGTGTAAATATCAAATGAACTGTTCTCAAAACAGGGGAAAACTAGCAGTATTGAGCAGATATTCTTTCTTCAAAGATCTGTTGGTGATCTACACTGCTAAATAGTTTTCAAAAACGAGGCAGATAAACCTGGCGGCCCGGTCGAGCCGATGGTTCAAACTGCCCTGACAAAATTTGGCTCAGTTGCAAATAAATAAACATAATAGTTGTTGTTTTCATTGTTTTTGACCCATGTTACGCTGTATTCTAATAAATACAGTATGACACCAACATTTTAGACATGTGACTTATGTGAATAAAAGCCTAAATTAAATCTGTTGGTCATATAAAGCGATCATGTCTCTTCAGAACATTTCTACTAAACCAGTCGATTTATATGGATTAGTTTTCTGATCTCTTTAAGAACTATTTGAAGTGTCAAAGTGTCAGTTGCATAGCTGTCAATGGAGGAACAGAGATCTCTCAGGTTTCATTAAAATATCTTTGTGTTTCAAAGATGAACAGTTTTTTCTCTAAGCTGTTTGTGTTCACTTAAGACATACACGACATTTTGACATATTTCTGTGTATTTTAGTGGTGCAACGCATCGCAAATCTCACAGTTCGGATCAGCAAGAAAGAAAAAAAATGTGTGTGTGTGTGTGTGTGTGTGGGGGGGGGGGGGGGGGTGATTGATGATACACATTCGGTTCCAGATTCACGAAAAGAACTTAAGAAATGTCTTAGGAACATTCTTACAAACTTCTTAGAATTTATCGTTAGTGCAATTCTTGAAAAATTCTTATGTTCTCTAATATTTTCTTAAACATCTTCATTTTTTTTCTTAAGAAAATGAATGGCTTATTGGCTTTGGTGTTATTTGATTGAAAGGTGGGTATTACTGAAGACTTCCCGAATGAAAAACACCTTTATAGAAGCACACAGACTATTTTTGTCCGACTAGCTTAATGGGATTTAATTACTCAGCGCTGAGATTTTAATGCACCATGACAAGGTAAAATTAAAAGGGCCAGTGTCAAAATGCAGAGGTCTTTCCCATTAATTTGCGCAGTCTTTATTGCGCTCTTTCTACAGTGAATGCGTCCTGTATCGGTGTGCTGCCTCGCTAGCTCTGGCCAGAGCCGTCCCCTCTATGATCGATCTGTGCCCTTGTCCACATTCCTGGTACTAGTGATATGCATTATATGCAGCTTGTATTATGTTGTAATGCTTAATCTTTAAAACAACCCAACAAAGTTATTAATCATCTTACCTTTGGGGATTTGAGACAGGTTGGAGGTTATCCTAACTTTAAGAAGTTATTTACGATTATTTTTAAGAGCATTCTTTTCAGGAATATTAATACTCCTTAATTGTCTGGTATTAAGGAATCTACCATCTATTTAATTGATAAAGAGTCCAAAGCTCTAACCTCTTCAGTGATAGAGTCTAGAGAAGATGTGGCCTCGTCGTACAGCAGGATGGGAGGGTTCTTGAGGATCGCCCGTGCGATGGCCACACGCTGCTTTTCTCCACCTGTCACAACACAACATGCACCAGATCACTCAAGAAGAAACTAACCCTAGCCCTCTAAACCCAAGGTGTTCGTCTTTCTTTTCGGAAATACTCCTGAGACAAAGAATGAGGCGTGTAGTACCTGAGAGCTTCAGGCCTCGTTCTCCGACCTGCGTCTCGTATCCGTGAGGCATTCTGAGAATGGCATCATGGATTCCTGCAAGTCTGGCCACCCGGTACACGTCCTCCGCTGTGGCGTTGATGTTTCCGTACAGCAGATTGTAAAATATGGTATTGTGGAAAAGCACAGCATCCTGAAATTATATTTACATTTGATTTCTCAGTAGATGCTTTTAAAACCAACAAGGCATAAAAATAAGTTTCATGAATTTATTTATTTTTCCACAGCCTCAAATTAAGTCTGATTATGGTTCCCATGGTACCTTACTTATAAAAAAGAAACTAGTTTCTAATAAAGATTTCTTAAAAAAATAAAATAAAAAATAAATAAAAAAAAGGACAATTTTCGCTGTTGCATTTGTTTTTTAAGGAGGTGATAATCTGATAGTTCTTAAGCTGTTTACACTTCCAGTAATGCCTAGTAATGTTTGAGAATGACACTCACGGATGTTATTCCGTGCTGTAGACTAGAGCTGCGCGATTAATCGCTAAAAGATCCCGATCCAAAGACCCATGCGATCTTATTCCTAAATGACAACGATTCGCCTGTCTATTAAACTTTTGACAAGTCCAATCATAGCGAACATTCAAATCTGCGTTCACGCTGTCACTGAACCAGAGAAAGCAGTTGTCATGCATGAAACTTCACAAACAGTCTTTCGACAACTCAGAATCAGTATTTCCATGTTACAAATGTTGAAATTATATCAGAAGTTCTGAGATAAAAGTTTATAGTGTCTACAGTAGCGATCAAAATAGAGCAAATCACCTTTTGAAAGTTAATTGACACTTCAAATGAATAAGATTGTATCGATTACATCGTTATGCCAAAAGGTGGCGACAAGTGACTTGCATTTATTTGCCTTGAATCATTATTTCAAGAGATTAATTTAAAGGCGCTGATTCATCCAGTAAATGAAACAAGTGAAGGATTTATGAGCAAGTCATTGAATTATTCATTCAAACCGATTTCTTTTTTAAACATCTTAACTGAAGCAATAAACATTGTCAGAACCTCTAGTACATTATTTGTTTAGTTGTGTGTTGAATCTTGTGAGAATCATGATCTGTATGTGAAACAAAAAAAAAATTGTGATTCTCAGTTCATCCAGAATCATGCAGCTCTACTGTAGACAGCGAATCAGCTTTCTTGCCGCTAAAAACAAACATTTTGGAGGGAACATTTACACAACGACGCAAACTTTTGAAATCAGGCTTCAAAGCCATTATCGATTTTAGTCGCTTTTCCGAAACCTCGTGAACGGTGATCGTTTTGACAACGTTGTCATCTGTACACGGAAAAAAAAAAAAGCTAAGAAAAACCCCCCCAATGTTTTTAGTACATAGTCGTCTAAACATAGCCTAAATATAAATGGAATCGATACATAAAATGCTTAATATTTAAGGTCAATGAGAAACAGCGAGTGCTTCTTTGCCATCACAGCTGTTTATCTGCAGTGAAAGCACAAGTCTATCTGGGTTCACAAAACCATTCAGGTTTGAAAGCATTCAGTCGGCATGCCAAATACCCCCGTATGTACACAGAGACAAATCATGAACTATAGGAAAGTTGCTGACCGCTAAAATAACTGACACTACAGGATGTTGTGACGGATCATGTGCGCTTCAATGACTTCACTCCATATTGGTTGACGTTGCAGAGTCGCTCTTCATTTGCATAAAGTTAAACACATCTCAACTTTGCCACATCGTTGGACACGCCTGTATCTTCAGCTCTCCATTAAAATGAGTGGGATCATGTGGCTTTATGGCTGGCGGTGTGAACGGCGAACCCTCACCTGCGGTATGACCCCCACAGCTTTCCTCAAGCTCTCCAAACTAACATCACGAATGTTCTGGCCTGCGATGTAGATGTTGCCCTGCTGTGGCTCGTAGAAACGAAAGAGCAATCTGACAATTGTGCTCTTCCTGGAAAAAAATTAAAACATTCTTAAAGCACGGTCTCAACTGAGACCAACATAAACACACTTTGCACGAACTCCGTACAAAACAGGACTTTTCAATTGTTCTGTTGTTTTAAAGGCTCAGCGAAGTTTATATCAGCTATTGGCAAAGAGTTTTAAATGCATTACATTTTTAACAACTTAAAATATAAAAAACTGTGAAAATGCATTGTAGTCTGTGAAAACTGTCCGTTTCAAACCTCTGTTCACCCCTGAACAGAGAAGAGCTCTGCCGCGAGTACATAGTACATCTGAGCTTTAAATGTTGGTTGGCATTTGCTGATAAACTTATAAACCCGCAAATTAAAATGTGCTTAATTTTTCTCTCAAAACTTTGGTAACAGGGTTAAGCTCGTCAAATGCTGATGACAACTGTGTGTAAAGCAAATGGTATGAGATTATATACTTTGACTTCCTGCCATGCTTTAAAAAGCGTTGAAATTATGAAATTTCAATCATATCACAGTTTTAAACGGCAATAATCAAACTTATCTAATAGTTCTCATAACTCTTGCCTTCATTGTTGTATTTCTAAGAAATAGGGCTCCAATTTGTACCCTATTGTGCCAAGATCAGAAGTTCAGTGAAAGCTGAAGGGAATATAACGCAAGTAAATCTTCCCAGGAGCACTTACCCAGATCCACTGCCACCAACAATGGCCACCTTTTTCCCTGCAGGGACTTCAAACGAAACCCCGTCAAGCACCTTTTGTCCCTCCAAGTACTCAAAATACACATCCTCAAACCTGATGGTGGCTTCCTGGGGAGCAACGAGCAGCGGCGGGGCCATTTCTTTCTCCTTCAGGACACAGAGGTTAAAAAAAATGGAAAGAAAACACATTTAGCGGTCTGAAGTGTTAGTTTTGAGGCTTGAAACAGAGGAGTTTCTTCTCAAACGGGTTTCGACGACAATCGATTGTAATGGCGTCGTCTAAAACAATAGAACTCGGCACATTTACTCTAATTCTACACACAGATGCGTTAGAGAAATCAAATTAGGGTCTTGCAATAATGGCTTGATGGGCAGTGCTGTCATGCGGTGAAAACCATTACGGATCGCGGCGAACAATCAGACAGATTTTATACACGGTAATTACAGGCTGCATTCGAAATTAGCCAAACGAAGAATGAGATTCATCAACCTCCCCCACTAACGCCATGAAAGACAGGAAACACTCAAATGTTTTCAAAATCAAAACAAATACTAGGACGAACGACATGCTTTAGAGCTCCAATTTGTAATATTCAAATATAAAAGAAAGCTCTTGTCGTGGTATTTTAAAAAGCTCTGACATTTTAGGACGGCTAAAGCGAATAATACAGCACCATTCACAGGGTATTCCTTTCACATTAAAATAACCCAGTAAAGCAGTGAAGGCCTAGCACACCTTTATTTTCGTGTCCACGTTGAGCAGCGTGAAGAGCGTGTTCATGTCGATGAGGGCCTGTCTGGTCTCTCGGTACACGGTGCCCAGGAAGTTGAGTGGCAGCGAGAGCTGGAAGAGCAGCCCGTTCACCATCACTAGATCTCCCACAGTCATGGTCCCTACAACAGAAAGAAGCCAGAGTCTATGACACCCTGTTTACACAAACACTTTCACACCTGCTTTAATAGAGGGTATGCACTGACGTCACTTTCCCGACGGATCTGAGTGGCAGAAGAGCTGCTGTGTGACTGCGTTTAACAGGGGAAACTGCGAAAACTGAGTAAATCAAATGATTATCAGTTTAAACTAAAGGTTGGACTCGATATAGGTGTTACTTACAACTTACCAAAGATCCAGCGATCCATGGATATTGACATGCATCCAGGAATCGTGTTTTCTGACATTTATATGTGCCTGGTTTCAACGCCGGGGAAATCCATAAAGCAACTTTGCCTGTGAACGCTTTATATAAATATAATATTTGTAGGTCTAAATCCATGTGATCACTTATATCAATGTTATATATATCGTCCAGCCCTAAAACCTGTATAGTTTTTTGTCAGTGTGTATTTAAAAACATCCAATTATGCAGAATATACTATGGTACATATTTAATTGATGAGTTGTCAATACAATATATAGGGTGTGATTTTACCCCTAAATTGAGCATATTGACACAAAATAACTGCAAATCCACGTTTCTCTGCTTGGATCCAGTTGTTTCTGTGATTTGCAGCGATCCATTCGCTTCTCTGTTCTGAAGCTTTCAGCAGTCTGTAAAAATATACCTCAGATTTCTTGTAAAATCTAGTTGTACAGTCAATCTCAAAGCTCTTTCCCGTTTTAGATGTGTTTTTGTCGGCATGTACGCTGAAAACCAATGCTGCCGCTCAGTCTTTTTGCCACTCAGTGTGTGTAACCGCAGTCACTCCACCCGACGGTGACGTCACACGCATTCCCTCTATTGGTTGGATTGGGAACATTCAGCTCTTATTTTATCATCGTACAACTGCATGTTGATGAAGCACTACAAAAAAAAGCTAAACGGTTCTAGAATTTGAACCCATTAAGGTAAAAGACTTCAGTACAGCCCTAAAGCTATTTTGTGTATCTAGTGATGGAAATGTGACATCACTGATTTTCACCTGCCATTATGCCTTTGCTTGCCAGCACCATAATCGCGGTGAGGCCGACGGTGAAGATGGCGCTCTGACCGAAGTTCAGCAAGGCCAGAGTAGAGGTCGTCTTCAGAGAGGACGACTCGTACACCTTCAGGAAACCATCATACCGCTCAGACTCATACTTCTCATTGTTGAAATACTGAAAGACAGAGAAACAGAGAAAGACCTTGAGAAAAGAGCACAAAGAACTGCTAAAGCTACTAAAGAAAGGTCATGACAATGACCTGTTTGAACACGAGTCAAATAAAACGCATTCTGTAAGAGCAAATCCGTCGATTTGAATTTTACTTGATATTGTAGAACTAATTGGAATCACATACAATGAATACAATGCCAGTATGCAGTGACATCGAATGGTAATAACCATGGCATTTATCATGCATGATAACCATAGTGTATGATTACATTCATATGCTATGACATTTTCATGCCAAGGTCCTAAAAGAAACATGAGATAATCATTTTTATGCAACAAAACCAATAAACCCTTTTAAGTGTCATCATTTAAGCAGTTCTCAGGCCTCTGGGATGTGAACTGAAGCGTGTAACAGCACCCATGCCACATGCTGCTGATGCCTCAATCACATATCCAGATGTCATTAAAGCTACAATTGCATCTCTCCAAATATCAGCAGCTGAGTAAACCACAGGCTAATGCCTTCACAGGCTCGGAGATGAGGCCGAGTGGCTCAAACATCTGACTCTTCAGCGGGGAGAGTGACGGAGTGCAGACAGATGCAGAGAGCGTGTGGCTCTGAAATACAAGTGCGCCACGATTAATTAGCTCTGAAATGTGGCGAACGGAGGAGTGGCGATAAACAGAGACTGTTGTTTATGTGGAGGACAGAGACAGGATTATGAAGAGCACCAGAGCAAACAAGATAAAAAACTGAGCACCAACACATTAATATACGGGCACACATCTGGCCTAACGATAAAGCTTCTAGAGGTCGACCGATTTATCGATTGCTGAAAGAATCTGTTATCGGTAAACGTTATACCGATAGTTTTTCTGGGTTGTGTCCATTACTGTGCGCTGTCATTAAACAGTACGAGAGCGGCCTCTAGATGCCAAACAAAAACTATCACTGATGCCTCGTGGAGTTTGTTTTGACCCGCATCTTCAGTTTAGATCCGGATTTAAAACAGACAATGAAACCGTGTGTATACAGAACACCACAGTACATGCTTTCATATGATTATAAAGTAATTCATTTGTTGACTGGATGTTGCATTAGTAGAGAAAGAACAGCAGTATGTTTCGATCGAGGCTGAGGGGACGCTAACATTTAGCCTGGTTAAAACCAGACCATTCTCAGTAGTAACTGAGTTATGGTCTGGCAAAGCTTCATTAATAACTCATTTCCAAAGGGGCGTCACCAACGGACGTCGCTCAAATGCCTCTGGGCGCAATTGGATAGACCTAAAACCAATCAGAGCAATCGCGATCGTCATCGTGTAAAGCCATATGCTGCGTCCCAATTCTCCCAAGTTACACTACGCCATAAAAGTATGTACTCTTTTTGTGAAGAAAAGGTATTTACTTTTGAATGTGTAGCAAAAAAGCAGGCAAGCTTTGGGACATGCTACTTCGTCATCTTTATCGGATGGATCTGTCGCGTGCATCCTGTCACGTAAACTGACCTGTCAATCATCTTGTCACAGTTAAAATCCTCTATTAAATCTAATTTCATTTCCTACCGTTTTCGGAGAGAAATGTAGTAGCATGTTCATCTGCCAGTGGGTCTTTCATGGAGACTGTCCTCATGTGTTTGCAATTTGAATATAATAATGCATTTAAAAGTTGGTGCGCTTCACCAACGGACGTCGCTCAAATGCCTCTGGGCGCAATTGGATAGACCTAAAACCAATCAGAGCGATCGTCATCGTGTAAAGCCCGCCCCAACGTTTCTGATTGGTGCCGCGATTTCGAGGGATTAGAAATGGGCTTGAATGAGCTCTTTGCCAGACTACTTGCAGAGCAAATCTAAATTTGCCGGAAGTTGTCTGGGTTTTCCCAGGCTAGCTAACATTAGTACCTCGAGCAGTTAAACAGTGGGATCTGTTAGCATTAGTTTATATCCAGCTGGTCATTTTAATGCATTCTTTTGCAAGCAAAGTTGCATATTTAAAGCTAATTGACATGTTCAAAAGCTGACAGAAACAAACGAATTGGAAATGCATCTGATTTCAGTTCTTTTTTTTTATCGTCACTGTAATACATATTTTGACTAGATATTCATCAAGTGTTCTAACACAGAAGCAAATAAAGTGTGAAAGTATACATACAATGTCTATTTTCAATGCTATGGCCTTTGTGTAGATATTTAAAGATGATCTTTAAGCATGACTGTTTGGATTTATATGAAATGGTATGACACTTTATAATAAGAGTCCATCTGTAACATTAAGCTTAATAAATGCTGTTGAAATATTGCTCATTGACATAACATTTACAAACGCATTTTTAAATTTTAAAGTTGTATCTGTTAGCATTAATGCACTATGAACAAATGTGAATGAATAATCGGTTACCGGTTGACCTCTACATAATATCAATTTCACTCAAATGATTCATTTAAAAACTACTGTGTGTGTGCAGCTCGAAGACGTAGAGCTTGATTTTCATCAAAACTAAAATACACAAAGTAACTGTTAAAGTTGTGTCTAAAATGTAAATTACCAAATACTAACTACTAGCTTATTGAATGTTATATAATAGCAAAATCACACAATTATGCTTTTAGTTGGACTATTAGCACAGCATATGGTATATATTGAATAATAATAAAAAAAAAATCTCTCTCTACTGTGGTGTTAAGGAGATAGATGGTGCATCTTGTTAGCATTATGCCGATAATCTCAGCGCCTTTATGAAATCATAACGGACAGCTCTCCTGGACTGCCATGACATTCAGAACATTTTATTACAGCTCATCAAACTCAGCTAAGACTCCTGTGCCAATTATCAGAGCAAGCGAAAAGCAGGATTGTTTCGCAAGTGTGTCCTCTTTAAAGACGTGCAATAGTGCTGTCAGAAAGAGTGTTTAGAGAGAAACAGACAGATATAGGTGCTGGTGTAACGGATTTGGAGTGGGTGGAGATCTCATTATGCATGCACACTGGCTTAAAGTGACATTAAATCCACATGCACTGACGGCAATGACAGAAAACAAAGCTTGGCACAAAATATCTCTGCTCTTGAACACAACAGACTGAGATGAAGGGCAGAAGATCTGAGGGGTGAGACAGAAACAGAGCACAACAGCTGTTAGGAAATAAGATACTTGTATGTCAAGGTCTTGAAGTATTCCTGACACAACACCTTTCACTGATTACAACATATTATACGACTGCATAATTCACTAATTAATTCAAATGTGTCTAACTGAACAACATTGCATGTGGAAACTTAAGTGACATTAATTTGCAGCACAATAAAAAACTAATAAATATATAAAGAGATATATAGAGTGCTGTATTTTAGAGTAACTTTTATATGCCATTGCTGTTAACTTCAAAGACACCTTAATAAAAACAGAGCATACATGCATGAAAAGTGGCTTCAGTAGTTTTAGTTACATGCACACCAATACAGTGATAACGACAAAGCATAACTTGAAATATGAATAATGAAATAATGTTTTACTGGTTTAGATGCAAACCAATAACCTGGTAATGCAAAAAAAACAAACAAAAAAACACACCTTTTTTAAAACAGGTTATTTCCCAGTAGTGACATCAACAAATAATGATCTGTGTGTCTTCCAAAAAATGTTGTCCCAAATGATCAAGCCGCTGCTGAGTGCTGCAAACCTGTTATTTGTAAACTTTTTCCATTTGCTAAAATAGAACGAATTTATTTATTTATTTATTACATTTTAATTGTAAAAATTGCTGTAATTTAAAGGGATAGTTCACCTAAACTTACATTTCTGTCATCATTCGCTCACCTTCATGCTTTTTGTTCCTTTTCGGAATAGAAATTAAATGAAAATATTTTTAATATTATCTAAATTTTCAGTCTATCCATTGAAAGTCAAGGCAATCCGCATTTTCAAGCTTCAAAACGTTCAAAAGACATTGTAAAAGTAATCCATATTAATTGGTGACTGTTTGAGACTGACAGCCACATTTACTTAAAGGTATGGTTCTCAAAAAGAGCTTAGTGACACTAGTGTCTGAATCGAGTAATCGAAGTCAAGTCTGTGTTCAATTCGTGACTTTCACATGTATCATATTATTGAAGACATCCATAAAACTGGAAAGTCTGATCACGAAACGACACAAGAGTCCAATCAAGGTGCATGTTCATCAGTCAAATCTTAATTAAGAGCAGCTTTTATCTCGGAGTTAGGGATGCATGATCAATCGTGCTTTAATCGTGATCATTTCTGCTTCTCGATTCATCAAAAATAACCGTTGCAATATTTGCCCCGCTGATTATTTGTTTTGAAAATGTTGTCCAATTTAGACATTTCCATTATATTGGATTGGGAAGAAGCCTCCACTATCGTTCCTGCTTGGGGTTGCCAGATGTCAAGAGATTAAATCCCCCAAATGGGGATTTTCACATAAATGGATACATTTTCTGCCGTGTTTTACTTAATCTTCTCAATCTGGCAATCATGCACACGCGCTCTCTCTGCGCTGCAAAAAAAAAAGCTCTAATGATCCGATAACACGTTTAGCGATGTTCATTGTGAAATTCTGCTCGATTGAAAGTGTTATAGGAGTCTTCACGAGGCCGCGTGTGCGAGTTTCTGCTACTAAATGTAAGAGCGAACCTTCTCTGACGAACTGTTATAAATTCAAACATGAATCTCGACCAAATTGTTAGCGATCATGGTTGATTAATAAATGCAGTCTGTGCAATCTCTGTGCTTCAATACAAAGTACAAATGAACAACTTAGAATTAATATTGGGAATTTAATTTTACATGTTTTAGCTTTTGAGAGAAGCTTCTTAAGGTTGCATAATGTAAAGCAGTTGAAAACTACATAGCCGTCATCGGCTTGCAGTGTTTAGCCATTTCAAAGATGAAAATGACTAAAAGAAATAAAAAGACGACAAGTATCGTTCTGTATAAATTTGCATTTGTGGAGCGATCTGAATCTGTGCTTGGTCTCATTTGAAACTATATATATATATATGTGTGTGTGTGTGTGTGTGTGTGTGTGTGTGTGTGTGTGGCCTGTGCGCAACTCCAGTAGAGAGACTGCCTGAATATGAAACCTTTGAATGACACAAACGGCTCATATCGTCTTCTCTGCAAGCAAACGAAACCAAACAAGAAAACCCACAACACTCGTATGCGCCTCTCTAATACTGTATGACATGGCAGACAATTAGTGATCCAGCAAAACGCAATCCCTATCATGTTTTTTGCTAGAAAACAAGCAAACAAATAAAAAAAACAAAGTTGACTTTACTCAGGCGTGTCACAAATGTTGCAGTGACAATGCAGATTATGATGTGACCCACCTTAACAGTCTCATAATTGAGGAGAGAGTCGATTGCAGCATTTCCAGCCTCATTATCAGCCTTATTCATCTGGATCCTGAACTGCGTCCTGATCAAAGACAAACGAGTGATTAGTACAACAGTTTGTTTAATGTAACAAACAACGGCTGCTATTTGACAGACACATACAGTACCTCCATTGTGTGAACGCGACTGTGAATGCGCTGTACGCTGAGAGGGTCCCGAGAGTGACCAGAGCAAACTGACCCCCGCATTTATAATACTGCAAAGAAACAGCTGTGGGTTATTAAAAAAAAAGAGCAACGTGTTTATATACGACACACATCGAGTCTCTAGAGAGCAGCTACATTTATCTTCATAATCTGCACTTTTACCCTTTATTTTCACCATTTCACCACCTAATGGAGAGTTACAAATGGAGATGAGCTGTTAGAGCCAGTGTTTCTGGCATCACTGAAGTATTTGGCGTTAATCAACCTGTGGATGTGAATATCAGGCACATCAGCACATGTGGGACACCACTATACAAGATTATCACGGGTCCTGGCGTTAATACCTCCTGTGACCGTATTTAAATGAAACTTTGGATGTGTGCGCTTCACATGATCGGTGTCATGTCTCCTTATGTGCTCATCTGGTTCTCAAATGATCTTTTCATTGAAGGGGAAGATTAACAATGAATAAATAACTTGCATTTCATTCTATCCCTTACACAAAGCTATCATTTGACTTCAGGAGATTAGAAAAACAGAGCTGGACTTCCGGGCTCATTCTTGAACACTAGCATTAATGATGTGTTATACTCAAGAGTGTCACACTTCTGATGAAGTCTCATATTAGCCTGGGGAACCAGGAATGATTTTTATTCTATATATTCACTGTGATTTAATACATGGTCTGGTGAATGTCAACAAAAACAGTCATTTCCAGTACTAATTTAGTACAGGAATATCCAGAAAATAAATGTCATGCATTAGTCTTAAAGTGACAGCAGCCTAATATTCCTGCTGCCATCAGTGTCATTAAAAGAAAATCACTCCCTCATCTTGACTGAATAACTGCTGTAACTTTAATAAGGATTAATCTATGTTTTATTTATAAAAAGGAAACTATGCAGGGTTATTTTACATTTTATTTCAATTTCTGAACTTTGTTTAGTTATATTTATTTGTGCTATTGCTAATTTGCTTATTTGTCCTTGTATACTTGACTTTTTGAAATTGATATGAGTTAGTCTAGTTTTAGTTAATTGTTCTTTAAGCTGCTGTTTTTTGTTCATAGTATTCAGCTGCAACAATGTTTTGCAAAAAGACAGAATACATGTTTGATATCCATGGCTGACTTTTTTTTTTACCATATTGTAATCGAAACTGGGAATTGATAAGAATCGGAATCGATAAGCAGAATTGGAATTGAAATTGCTAAAATTCAAACAATACCCCAACCCTAGGTAGACAAGTCCCTTTTAGTCATGCGTCAATTATATTGGCCCTCCAAAACAGTTTTGGTCAAAAATGAAAATTTATTTCCAGCTGAATATTTTCAGCCCAGTTAAAGGGGAGATTTGGTGCTCTTCATTTTGTCCAAGACTCAAAGAACAGACTTTATCTGTGGTAGAACTGTGGTTTTATATGAAGATTTCATTTGGACTTACCAAAATGCTGCTGACTAGTATCATTTCAAAGAGCGTAGGCCCCAGGTTGAAGACCAGAGCACTGAGCACAAAGCTAATTCCTCGAGTGCCGCGGTCAATAGCTTTGGACAGCGCTCCGGTCTGCCTGCTCAGGTGGAAGCCCAGATCCAGGTTATGAAGATGGAGAAACACGTTCTTGGCTATCCTCCTGATGGAGCTCTGAGCCACTTTCCCAAACACTGCGTTCCTCAGCTCATTGAAGAGAGCCGCTCCGGCACGGGAGACACCGTCTGAAAACACACACACACTTTCAATTAAATACTGCCGACAGAATGAAAACTTAAAAGTACAGAAAAGAAAAACAGCATTAAGTGTGTGCCAGTTAATTTACGCAGTTGCTGGATAAACAGAGGGAGTCACTGTGTGAGGCAGAGACGACTGCCTCTAATAAATCCTAATATATTGGAGGCAGTCGTGGCACTCTTAAGCCCGTTAATGACAAATATGAAGAGCCTAACATTGCATGCATGCATGTTAACAAGCTTCACAGTCATAGACAACAGTGCACTTCTTCACTCAAGAGCCTCGTTAAACCAGCCAACATCCCGTCACATATGGGTGCAGTTTAAACACTTCTTGACCCATTAGTATATCTGACTCACTGTATAGTAGGGCTGTGCGATATGAAAAAAATATGTTTTCAATATGTTTTTTGGACCATATTGCAATGTCAATTTTAATCACGATTTTGAAACATTATTTCTCTAGACCTGCGAAAAAATTAACTGCAAATTTAAACGTGTTTTTAACTGCAAATACGTGTTCTGTGTGAATGACCTACTCTGTTTCGCCAGAGTACATAATCTCTCCTGTATCCTGAATGTTCCACGGATTTTTTTTTTTTGTTGGCATCAAGTCCTTATCCTGGCCTGAATCCCTTCCCTGTTTCTGAGCTTTCTTCCATGTTGAACCCGCTCGGTTCTGTTCTGTTCTCTACGGTTTAGAAATAGAGCATGGTCACATATTATTTTATTCAATCTTATATCGATTAATCACATTGCCCTACAGTATAGCAGCTTTCCAACATTAACACAGTATAGATAATAAGTGCCTGATATAATTTCAAACTAAATTAAGGAACGAACGAAGCTCATTTGGAGTTGTGATGATGGTTCAAATCAGCTCCTCATTGCAAACTTTCCAAAAAACGTTGCGCCTACATTTAAACACATCTGAACTGACATTGGTCCATGATGATTGCGTAATAGGTAGTGGTGTTGTAGTGACTTGGGCATACTGTAAACTTAACTCACCTGCATAGTATATTTAACCACTTATTTTAAAGGTATTTAAGGTCCTGTTTACACCTGGTATTGAGATGCATTTTGGTCGATCGGATCATAAGCAGACGAGGGAGTTCTGATTTCTCCAAGGGGAGAGTCTATGGGCGGGTAAATGTATGTGTTTTTTCAGATCTTTCGATCGAAATAAGCTCACGCAACCTGAGACAAAGGAAAAGCACCTGGAGAGGTGCAGTTTTTGTTTATGCTCTGTTAGCCGTAAGACTACGACGAACACGCGTGTTAGAAAGGTCAGTAGGCGGAAAGTAAACTGTCTTTTGTGGCTGTTTGAACGCATTCGACCACATGAGCATTCATACTACGAAAGCAATCCGGTCGAATGCATTTTCGACTACCTCTGGAAGTGGTAGCAGGGCTCCAGACTGCGACCAAATGGTCGCATTTTGCGACCAAAATTTGAGAGTGTGCGACTGAATTTTTCATCCAGTCGCACATGTGCGACCAGTAAATTTGTTTTGTTTTTACACGTTAAACGGAAGGGGCGCGTCAATGAATCCGGAATGTGTGGCATGCCAATGAGTGTTAGAAGAATTGGGAATGGCCACTGTAACTGGCTAATGTGTGGAGGGGGAGGGTCCTAGAGATAATCGAGCGCGCGTAAACGTCCGTGGGAAGGAGACGGAGACAAATATCAATGTCACAGACACAGCCGGATGATGATTCAGAATCAGAGGTTTGTGAGGTGATAAAGGCCCGAACCCACCATTTTCGGGAAGACTGGCTGCGAGAATTCAGCTGGTTGAGGTACTGTAAGGAGACGAACTTAATGAACTGCGAATGTTGCAGTCGCTACCCCAGAACTGCGGGGAAAACGAAGTTTGCAGACAGTGCAGGCACTTCGCAGTTTAAACACAATATGCTAGTTAGACACATTCTCAGCCTCAAGCATAGAGTATTCCGTGACATGTTAATAAATCAAAACAAAATGAAAGCGGAAAAAAACTGCGCTACTCATTTCTGCGTCACGGACCGTTTAATAGTTCGAACCAATAATAGACAGCGCAGAGCTTCTCTCGCCAGTCGCGGGCGGATCTCGATCACGCAACACCGTCACATCGTGGACATCCAGTGAAGAAATCCATTGAGTTCGCGACAGAATTAATAACATCGTTGCGAGATCCAGTGAGAAACATTCAGATTCAACGCAGAATTCTCTGTTATAAACCATATCAGATCAAACAGCGCTAACGTGGAAACCAGGAGAAACATGTGCCATGAACGAACAAGTTATAGAAGGCTTTAGGTCCACAGATCAGCAACATTCACCATGGATTTAATGTAGTAACACTAACTGTAACGGTATACTGTGGTTATAACAGTAGCCTACACATATCTTTTTCCAGCACTTCAAAACTATAATATCATATTTAAATGTTATTTTTAATGTGTTGACCAAAACATTTTTTGTTCAACCTTTAAAGATTGTCTCTATTTATAAAACTAAAAGTTTCAAGAAGTAGGAAAACTCACTTATTTAAAAAAATAAATAAAATTAAATTACCATTGTAAACATGGCTGCTGAGGGCGCTTATTGGCTATTTTCAATCCCTAATATCTATTTTGTCACTCATTTTGCTATTGAATTAATATTAAGACATTATGAATGATAATAGTTCAAGTTAATTTTATCTACACCTCAAATTAAGCTCAGTGCTTTGTCATCCCACAGTGCTACCAGATACTTTCTGTAGAACTTAGTGCCGCTGCCCTCAAATGTTAGTCTGGAGCCCTCTGAACTTAAAATAAAACTGCACATTGTAATTTCTGTACGTTAAGTCTATTTATTATCAAAGCATTTGTCAGTAATACAGTTATTTTGGGGGGAAATGTGAATAATTGCATTGCAAGGTGATTTAAGATGTGCCCCTAAATTTTCTGCTTGCGCTCCTAAAATTTTAACTCAGGGGCTACAGTGCTCCTAATAAAAAAAGTTAGTCTGGAGCCCTGGGTAGACAAGCTCAAAACGTTTAAGACCCCATTGACACCTGTATTTAGTGTCATCCACTTGTGATCCGATCGACCAAAACTCATCTTAATACCAGGTGGAAACGGTCTTTGTTTTACTTTACTAAAGCATTAAATACAATAATAGGAAGAAGCGCAAGCAAACAGCAGGCAGAGGATTCTGTTTGTTCCCAAAGCCTTTCACAAATGGCCATGTTCACAAACAATAGCCGTGTTTCCATTACAGATTTGCACAAATCTTTTGCGATATTTTCTAAATGTCGATAAAAAACTATTGCGAAATAACGGCGTTTCCATTAACCAATGTTATGCGACTGAAACAATTTTCTCATCTCGCGATCAGTCATTCCAAACATCATGGCGACGGATGTTGGTAGGTTTACGTATATCGCAGTCACTACACTAGCCACCATTGTTAATGGAAGGAGACGTAGGCGTGTTATACAAGCATTAATGGCAAGAAAAGCCCCTTATACTGGGGAGAGGCACATATGAGGTGTTTCTAGGTGTTTCTCCCTCATATCTGCTTCAAGGTCTTGATTGTGGCATTTCTTTGATTTGTTTAGAATCCAGTATTACCGTAATACTTTTGTCTTTTATGAGTTTAATGAAGAACTCTGTCTCGTCTTCTGTCCAAACATACCTCACCATCAAACTAAATGGGAGTTTGTGCGAAATTGACGTGTTTACATTGGGCGTATTTGCAATTTGTAATTTCAATTTGCGTAATTTGAAGGGTAATGGAAACGGGGCTAATGACTTGTCCAAAATGACTACACGAGTTAAAACACGAACACACTGGAGGGCTGCGTTATAGCTGAAGTTGTAATTATAAATTAAATTCTTGAAATTGAAGAACTTTACAAAACTGACAGTTCTTTAGGTGTAATACTGTAACACTGCTCCAAAGCAATCTGTATTATACAAAGCCCAATATAAATAAACATGACATGAATAGTGTGTTGAATTGCAGAGCTGTTGTAAACATTGCTGTGATCAGATGCTTTCTTAACTGTAGGAAAGCACACATCGCATATTTACATGCTCATCTAAACGTCGCTCACAGCTGTGCTGGAACGTTTGCATACATTTTACTGTTACTTCCTTATTTTGTAATAGCTCACGCTTATTATGGATGCGTCAAGATGGTTGACTAGTCATCCAACAACCTACTAGTCGACCAGTGAGGTTAACTTATCAGTCGATTTAGATGCATGTAAAAAATTATTTAGACATATAAAGCTGTGTAATTACACAGGGCTGGTTTATAATCATTAATTAGTTAATTTTTTTAATGATGTTAGAACTCAGATTTCAAGGGTCAAAAATGAACTTGACCTGAACATCCGATTAAGGTTTTATTTGCTTGTGGCATTCAAAACCACTCTTAGTGCATCACACTCCCAGCTTCAGGATGAATAGTGCCTCGAATACAATATCAATCAACACAAATTCTGCACAGATAATCTGTGCCTTGCAGCGCAACACAAATCACACAAGCAGCAGCACGGAGAATAATGGTCTGTGTGCACAGGACCTAATGGCTCTCATTAAAACACACAGTTATGGGAAGACAGTGAATTTTCATTTTAAGACACAATGACTTGCTAAGTGTTTAGTTACCATTAGTCATCATCTTCGTTTATCTTTATTTAAACATGCACTTGGGCTCCATTCAGTGGCACACACTGACATCATCAACAGAAGCAAACTCTGACTTGGGCGATATGTAAAAAAAAAAAAAAGATACTCGTCTTAAAAAAATTATGCAATATTCGATTATATGATCTACCTAAGCCCTGCCCCCTCCCCCGCTGGAGACAACACTTCCGACATACACCGTAAACACACATCATGTTGAGTTTGGCTGCACTTTATCTAATGATAGCCTGCGATTCGTTTAGTATAATTTAATAAATGAAACGTCAAAGGTTTTACTTTGGTTAGTTTGAGCTTTTAGGTTAGTTTTGCTGTTATGTTAGTAATTTCCACACTGTTCTTATCGAATTTGTGTTTGAGATGAATTTCGTTTCGTGAGGAGAACTGTTGAATCCAATTGAACAGAACAGAATCCAATTTGGTGATTGTAAGAATGATAAATGCATGTTGATGTCACATAGCAATTTGCCTATTTTTTTTTCATAAGGTCTGATGTTTTCACTTTCTTTTTGGCGGTATCGCCTTAGTAGACACATTTCATGATGATAAGTTTAATTGACTTAAAGTCTCCCTGTAGTCAGTCTATTTATCCCTTAAAACTCATCTTTGATCACCAAAATGACATATTTAAGCGTTTACATACTTCATGCCTTAAAATATGGCCACATATGTACTCCTGGACATGTACTTCTGCTAGCTGCTACTAGCGTGTTTCAAATGATAGAACACATTTGTGGAAGAAGAGTGATATGCAAATGTTTGGCAAGTACCAAATATTAAAGTATTGTTATCGGACTCTTTCTGGTGAGGAGCCAATGAAATGCAAAATGAAAAATTGCATTAGAACCTAGAGCAGACGCATGCATGACAAAACGCATTACAATGAATCTAAAAAGCAATATTGACACAAGGTTTGCAGGAAAGGTCAGATGGCATTTAATATGCAGCACACTTCCCAAAATGAAGTCAAACACCTGCCAAACAGGAGCAGGCAGAACTTACAGCCAATCAGAATAGCCGTTGCCATGGTGGCCACCGTGTTTGGCGCATCGCTCAGGTTCAACATGTGTCCCGACATCTGGTTCAGGTCGTCCACCGCATATTTAAACATGAAGGGCACCATCACATTGGTTATCTGGAGGACAGGCAGAAAAAAGCAAAGGTTGATGTGAGCACACCAAATGTTGTTCTGTGTTCTGAGTGCACTGATGGGCAGAAGCTCAGCACTGCATTAACAGCAAGCTGTGTGTGTGTGTGTGTGTGTGTGTGTGTGTGTGTGTGTGTGTGTGTGTGTGTGTGTGTGTGTGTGTGTGTGTGTGTGTGTATCCTCCTGCAGACTTGCTTGATGCATCCACTAATGGAATTGAAATGGTTATTAAAGCTAATTAAAAGCTCCCAGAAAGCTGCTGGGTCGTGCCAATAAACAGCAGCACATTAGCCGGACGACATTTGCCTTGAATTAGGCCTCACTGTTGCTCACCCCTTTTTATTGTATATGACTCATTTCAGGTGAATGGCAAACATCTACGCCACACAATGATGAATCTCGAAGGCGAACGGCACGCAACCGGTCAAGTCCTGCTCGTACTTTACTCTGAAGATGATATTTTGTTTTGCATCATTTATTTTCTACCCCAATTCCTAAATGACTATAAAGGCAAAAATACTGATATACAGTCAAACCAACAATTATTCAGACACCAGATATAATTTTTTATATTTTTTTTACTAGTGGGTGCAGGACACTATAGTTCATTTCTGTAAGTGAGGATAGCAAAATAAAGTAAACTGTGACATATTATACCCAAAAATTCTTCATACAGTGACTACCAGTAAACTTTATAAAAATTGGGACCAAATATTACTCAGACACTTTGACCTGACCATGTTTTGCTTGAATGTGTTTTTTCTTTAATTGCTAATGCGACCTTTTTACACCACAGACTCAACAAAATTAAGCATTGTTTGGTAATTGGTTGACCTAAATTGGTATTATCTAATTGTGTAGTTAAATTTAACAGCTGACATCTATTAAACCTAATTCATCTGTGAGACAGTCTAACAGAAGGATGGACAAAACCAGTGAAATATCACCTCATTTGATAACTCTTAATATTATAGAGTCTCAATGTCATATTTTATTAACATTTTCTAAACTATAGCGAATAAACTGTGATAATGTGAGAAATGTTGAAGTCTAAATACATTTTGGTTCGACTGTATCATACAAATTGTGAAGCAATTAAACACTAGTAGGGCTGCTTTGTGTCTCGACAAAAGAAAATGAAGCAAATGCGAGACAACATAGCATTGACCCTATAGGACAGTTCAATCCCAAACTCATTCACACTGCGGCCGAGTCACCCTTACTGTTGAGCTCTGCATGGTAATATTTGTTGTGCTGTCTCTCATTTAAGCGGTTTTACATTAAATTGAATTGTACAGAAGTATATTCAAACATATTGAGAATCACCACTGAGAAAAATGAGAATTATAAAACAAATCTTAAAACAAAACTGTGTGGATTACATTAAAGTGCCCTTATTTTGCTATTTTAAAGGTTCCTACTTTTGTTTTGGAGTCTCCTGCAATAGGTTTGCATGCATTCAAGGTCAAAAACACTTACATTTTCTCATAATATGCATTTAATATCACCTCATTTCTCAAAGATTCTCAAATGATTAGTTCAAAGCAGATTGAAGATTCAATCTCTCTAAACCCATCCTTTCCGTTAGCCTACTCTGCTCTGATTGGTCAGACGGCCCAGTCTGTTGTGATTGGTCTACTCTGATTGGTCTACTCTGATTGGTCAGACGGCCCAGTCTGTTGTGATTGGTCTACTCTGCTCTAATTGGTCAGATGGCCCATACTGTTGTGATTGGCCTACTCTGCTCTGATTGGTCAGAAGGCCCAGTCTGTTGTGATTGGTCTACTCTGCTCTGATTGGTCAGATGGCCCAGTCTGTTGTGATTGGTCTACTCTGCTCTGATTGGTCAGATGGCCCAGTCTGTTGTGATTGGCCTACTCTGCTCTGATTGGTCAGATGGCCCAGTCTGTTGTGATTGGTCTACTCTGCTCTAATTGGTCAGATGGCCCAGTCTGTTGTGATTGGTCTACTCTGCTCTGATTGGTCAGATGGCCCAGTCTGTTGTGATTGGTCTACTCTGCTCTGATTGGTCAGATGGCCCAGTCTGTTGTGATTGGTCTACTCTGCTCTAATTGGTCAGATGGCCCATACTGTTGTGATTGGCCTACTCTGCTCTGATTGGTCAGAAGGCCCAGTCTGTTGTGATTGGTCTACTCTGCTCTGATTGGTCAGATGGCCCAGTCTGTTGTGATTGGTCTACTCTGCTCTAATTGGTCAGATGGCCCATACTGTTGTGATTGGCCTACTCTGCTCTGATTGGTCAGAAGGCCCAGTCTGTTGTGATTGGTCTACTCTGCTCTGATTGGTCAGATGGCCCAGTCTGTTGTGATTGGTCTACTCTGCTCTGATTGGTCAGATGGCCCAGTCTGTTGTGATTGAAAAGCATAATGGGGCACTTTAAACATCGTCGTTCCAAATCTGAAGAAAGAAAATTGCACAGCACATGTGCATCACTCTCAAGCGGCCGCAGCGTTCAGTCTTTCAGAAGAGTGCTGGTGTTTTCAGCTGGTTAAACACACAACATTACTTTCTCCTGCGCAACACAAACAAAGATACAATGAACAATGTTGGTGTCCAAACACACTTTAACAAAAACTGAGACATTTCAAAGAAACTTTTTTTGTGTTTTCCGCAGAAAAAAGAAAGTCGTGCCGGTTTGCAGGAAGCAATGTCGTTTGCAAGAAAATCACGGATCCGTAACCTACCAATTACTACACTGAAGCTTCATTTGTGGAAGATAAAAATGAGATGCCAACACCTCAGTGATAATTTCGCTTTCAAACAGCACACATCCATAGCAATGCCCTTTTCCCAGAGGACAGAGTCAGGAGGCAAGTGGTTATGAACAGGTTTTAGTTACCAATATCACACACAGGATGACACAACAGCAGCCTCTAATGTACAGCAAGAGGCAAACATGTTTGCAAGGAAGATGAAAGTTTGTCAAGCGTTTCTCTTTTGGTTCAATAATAGTGGAAAATTCCCTCCATGTTGAACTCACATGACAGGGATCAGACCAGCTAATAAAACAGGGAGTTATCCGTTTATAGAGAGGAAGAGTGTTTCCACACATGACCTCTGGTGGCCTGCATGTCTTGTGCAGGAAAAATCACTGGCAGAAAAAAAAAAGTCTCAGATTTCAAATTACGTCCATTTTCTTATGAAATTCAAAAACAAATACCTTTTTGGTGCGAGATCGCTGTGGCTCAGCTCTAGAGAAGCACATGATCTTCTCTTCCGCCTTAATAATACCAGTTACCGTGCAAAATAAACATGAATGAGCATCTGATGTGTGTTAAATGATAGAGTACAACTATCAACTACTACTACAACCTGGCGAAATCCGTATCATGTGACTTGGAGTCGCTCAATCAGTGTTTCAACCGTGGAAAGACGTCAGTAAAACAGTTTGTCATGTAACGTCACATTTACCTCAGAGAAAAGCCATATCCAGTGACCATAAACTCGTCAGTCAGCTAGACAAATTAACTCTAGAGAGGAGCATTTTGCTAAATATATGGACCATATTACATATTCATTATACTTTTTAATGTTCTTCAATATTTAATGCATGTTTGAATAAATCTGGCAAGTAATTTTAATGTTTCTATCTGACTAAGGAGTTTATGGTCACTGGATATGGTTTTTCTGAGGTAAATGTGACGTTACATGACATTGTTTACAAGCCGTTTTACTGACGTCTTTCCACGGTTGAAACAACAATAAGTTTGATAAGTTGTACTCTTTCTTTTAACACACTTTCAGATGCTCATTCATGTTTATTTCACGCTGTAACTGGTGTTATTAAGGCGGAAGAGAAGATCATGTGCTTCTCTTGAGCTGAGCCACAGCGATCTGAATTTCATAAGCAAATGGACGTAATTTGAAATCTGAGACTTTGCTTCATGTCAATAGTAACAAAGCACAAAGATTATTGCAATTTATTGGATGGGATGCTACAATGTTCCATTCATACATCAACTGAAAACAGGATGACTAATCGATTCTTGGGATTTAAGAATCGATATCGGTTCATAAAAATGAGAATCGATTAAAATCGAGAAATTAATATTTTTTTACCCAGCCCTACTAAACATTCCTCATTTATCTGTAAAATAAATTAGATGCTAAATTGTTATTTATACAGTGATCCTGTCATTCAATGTAAATGGATGATACTTTGGTGTCACAGAGAATTTGCATTACACTGAATGACATGCGTGTTTGTAAGTTAGGCTAGCACAGCATGAAAAGGTGGATTTATTAAATATTTAAGAGCAATGAACTCACTTTTCTGCAGCACCACACGGCCTTCAGGGTGCCATTTGATGATGTCACAGACGTCAATGACTATCTGTCTGACTGATTATCTATCTTTTTTATTTGATTTCAGAAAGGCTTCTTGCTCCTGTTACACTGAATGATCTCTTACAAACTGCATTTTCAGTTATTTAAATGCTTTCAAAAAATAAGACGGCATAGTCCTTTTAATATTAACACAGCCAACACTTATTTGAAAATGCCAAGAAATTATTATTTTTTTTTTAAATATGTTTATTTAAAGATGTAATGGCAAAATCAAAGTCTGGACTATCACGCTGAATAATTGCACACTTTGGAACATTATTACCCCCATATGTTGACATTATATTTTCACAAAAGTTATTTGAAATATTAAAGTAGACACTTTACTTGCATTTAACATGTTTTTTAAGCATGTAAAATTACTTTTGTAAATTGTATTTGATGCGGACACAAAAATGGTGATGTCTTCCATTTAGCATAAAGGCTCATCTCCATTAAACTTCACTGAAGCGCTGGCGCGTCAAACACAGACCGCAACAGAATGGGAGCACAATAATTCTGACTCAAATGTACAGTTTGCTCAAATATTTTGCACTTCAAAACTGCCAGTTCCAGCAATATTGACAGACTTTTTAATGTAGAGCCAGAGTTTGGTCAGTAAACAACTGTTTAATAAAAATAAATTTTGTTTCTAGCCCCTGTTGTACTGAAAGCAAGCCGAACCGTGACTTCAAAACTGTCAACCGTGATTTTAAGTGTGCCATTACACACCTAAGGCACAACATGTCAAAACAGCCAAAATGTTACATTTTTGTCACAAAACTAGAAGAGTGGTGGGACAAATGAACGCACCTTGGATCCAGCGAGCAGACCCAGTGATATGGCCACTCGAGCACGGAGGTCAGGTCTGTCTTTGGGCCAAACATACATCAACATGGCTGAGAGAATCTTCGTTGAGTTCACTTCCTTCAGCTGGACACAAAAAAAAGAAAAGTAAAACATTTTTTAAAGGGTTTCCCATCATAAATCTAAAAAAAATTAAATAAATTAAAAAGTAAGAAAAAGGTTGCAGAATTTGATCACTAAAATTACATTTAAAATTCTTCATGCCTTAAAATATCTTGAATGTAACTCGACACCCTTGCCTCATTTAGTAGGCATTTGAATTTGCAAATGGTTTGTCTTAAAGCACATTACAAACACCACATAGACATATAAACAACATTAAAAGCTGGATTTTAACCACAGGGGGACTTTAAAACATGCGTGTTCAGGCCAAAACAAAATGTATCTCAACATCCCAAGCATTTTCTGTAATACTCTTGTACTCTTCTGTAATAACTTGCTGGTTGTATATGATTATGTGATGCTGTATCAACATCTGCAGGAGGGGGCAGCAGAGATCCACAAAGCTGATCAAGACTGCTCAGTTCAGTCCGCTGGTGACAAGATAACCAGCACATCTACACCACAAGACAGCAACACGACGTGCCAACCCAGACACATTACAATCAAAGCTCTCTGCAAGCACACTAATTCTAGTTTATCACATTTGTTAGAAGTGTAGATGAGGTTACTGTACGCAAAGAAAAGTATAAACCACAGACACCTGTGAATATGGTGAGTTTTGGTATGGGAACATGTAAATCCACTTAAAATAGGAAACATCTGAACTTTACCATATCCAAATGATCCAATCATACGCAAATGCACTCGGTAGTTTGAAAGCTATAAGAGGAAGAGGCTCTGTTTGTTTTAGATGAAAGAATTTTTGACCATTTGCACTTCAACGTTCAAATAAATCTGCACTCAAATACTGGTCACGGAGTAATCAAATGAGGCTGTTACATAATCTGAACACTCGACTAGACAGATCTGAACCTGGTTTACCTTTTCTGTGTAAATTCAGTGCTTTAAGCTCACATTTTTCTGTTTTAAGGCTTAAAAAAATAAAAAATAAAAATATATATATAGAATTAATTTAAAATGTAACAATAATAGGATTTTTATTTTTTTATTTATTTTCCCCGAAATTGTGTTTAAAATGCTCTGTTTTATGATTAAAAGGGGTCCTATAATAATCATCATTTACAGGTTTGTACTTTTGTTCAGATGATCTACTGTAATAGGTTTAAAAAACAACTCATTATTTGTCATATAATTTACATTGTTGCAGCATCTGTTTTTCCCCTCGTGTCACTGTCAGTCTTTACATCGCTGCAGAACTAGGGTATGTGGATTAAGACACCTATTCATCGCCATGCAATGATTAATTCCACGTTGTAGCGTGAAAAACAACAACATTGTGACCAAATCATGTGCTGGTGCGTCCAACTGAGAAAGTTGGTAGAACCAGTGCAACCAGTGGAAAAGTTAGTCTGGAGCCCTGATTGGTTGTTTTTAAATAAACACTGACAAAATATATACAAGTTTTAGGGCTGGACGATATGATGATATATATAACATTGAAATAAGTGATCACCTGGATTTAGACCTACAAATATTGTATTTATAATAAAGCGTTCACAGGCAAAGTTGCTTTATTTATCAGGTCGAAACCAGGCACATATAAATGTCAGGAAACAGGATTCCTGGATGCATGTCTAGATCCATGGATCACTGGATCTTTGGTAAGTTGTAAGGAACACCTATATCGAGTCCAACCTTTAGTTTAAACTGATAATCATTTGATTTACTCAGTTTCTCCTGTTAAACGCAGTCACACAGCAGCTCTTCTGCCACTCAGTCCGACTGAGGGACGTGATCCGGCGGGAAAGTGACGTCACACACAAACCCCTCTACCATACACACACAAACCCCTCTACCATACACACACAAACCCCTCTACCATACACACACAAACCCCTCTACCATACACACACAAACCCCTCTACCATACACACACAAACCCCTCTACCATACACACACAAACCCTTCTACCATACACACACAAACCCCTCTACCATACACACACAAACCCCTCTACCATACACACACAAACCCCTCTACCATACACACACAAACCCCTCTACCATACACACACAAACCCTTCTACCATACACACACAAACCCCTCTACCATACACACACAAACCCCTCTACCATACACACACAAACCCCTCTACCATACACACACACAAACCCTTACCACATTTTTGGGATCTGCACTGAGGCCTCCGCCTGCATGCCCGTGCCAGCACTGTCTCTCTGGAAGATGTAAATGCTGGAACACACCAACTCATATATTAACACTTTTCCCCCCAGCATTTTAGTTATTGAGATGAAATATGCATCAATTTCATGAAAGATCAAGCACAATGTCTTATATTAGCCACTATTTTAATAAAGACTTACTTTGACCGCTTCTAAGATCTGTCGGCTGCTCTGACCTCTGCTGTTGGCCCATGTTGATGACGCACTCCGCTGACTTGATAGCTGAAAGAAAGTGAAGAAATATGAGATATGAAAATACATGGGAATCAATAAGATTCCTTTCACACTGCATCTCTACTTCCCCTCATAAGCACATTTAGTTTCCCGCTTTGTATTATTCACTCACCATTCTCCTCAAGTAACTGTTCTGGATCCCAAAACAATCAATTTCTCTGAAAGTTGCAACTGTGTCATGCTTTGTGAAATATGACATAAAATATGATTTGTGCCATAAAAATATATAGATATTTAGCCTATTTATTAGTTGAATACCTGTCAGTTATCTATTGAAGGGCTGTACATTCTTCGGCTGAATCTACACACACAATTAACTGTTTACCGTAAGACATCTTGACTAAAGGGGTCATATGATGCTATTTTAAAAGTTCATTATTTTGTTCATTGGTTAATGGAATAGGTTTAAACATTATTTTTTAACATTCATTATTGCAGCTCCTCTATTAGTCTGTCAGAAACACGCCGATTTCCACAAAGCCACTCCTTCTGAAAAGCTCAGAGTGCTCTGATTGGCCAGCAGACCGAGTGCGCTGGATTGGCCAAACACCTCAGTTGCGTGTGGGAATCTGGGAAATGTAACGTCCCTTACCATAAACACTAGCTTCAGCTTCCAATCGATCGGAAACCAGTTTTGAGCAGAATATTTCGCAGTGGAAAGCCAAGCTTCTTCTTTTCCTTTCAATGACGGTTGGCAAACCCACTTGAAGGAGCATAATGCCCCCTACTGCACATGACAGATGACGCAAAATAAAGGATCGGGCTCAGGATAGCCGACACAGGTCAGTTTAAAAATGCTTTATCGGCCCCGATACCGATCCTTGAGATCTGCTCGGGACATCCCAGGTAAGTGGTCTGTGTTTATAGCTGGCGTTGTGCTGTCCCAGGTTCAGCTGTCCTCTGTAAAATGTGTTGTGCACGAGCAAACTATTGGGTTGTGCTGCTCAGGAACAGCTTTATAAATACTAAATAGCCTAAAGCTTAACCTCTGAAAGCAAAAGCGCAATTCGCATCCAAACATCATGACAACACTACAATTCACTGATAAACTTAATACATTTGGTTGTCACAGTCACCTCACACTTTAGTGCCCAATCCTGCTCTCTACACCAGAGTTCAGTAAGTTACAGAGTAATTCTACAACTGAATTAATTGATGACAACCGCACTTACAAAAGTTCTATGTAGTTTGTATGGAGACGAACTTCTTGTTAATGGTGCATTTAAACACGCATCAGAGATGTGTCTCTCTTTGCTGTATATGTGCAAGAAAAACCACAGTGAGTGTGGCTGAATCTTTACTCGTACGCACATTGACACTTAAAAGACACTTTCTGGTAAATTCATGACTTACAACGCAAGTACGACAATTTCATTTGCTCTTTATAGTGCACTGATATATAGAAAAAGGCCTTTGATTTCTAAATTATGTCAGATTTTGATGTAAAAATCATACTAACATTATAAGCGTACATAAAGAAAAATCTAAGTTTGTGACCCATAATTCAACCCTTGGCTTGTGCATCAATTCAAAAAAGTTACTCTGAGGTTCTTAGAGGACAAACATGTCTGTCTAAAAACTGCCATAAAAACGTGAAGCTTCAGAGCACAGACTTAAGCTTTGTCTCGTTTTCAAGACGACCCATGGCCGGTTTTTGTTGAAGTGAAAAAAATGCAGTTTTAACGGGTTTCAATGGGGACATTTTTGTCCCAAGTGTAACTATTTTCTGTACCCAGTGTAAAATAGATTTATTAAAGGAAATGAGGGTGAAATAGTAAAATTCCAATTAAAAAATACACACTTGTGCCAGAATTTATACAGTTGGCATTAATTTAACACGGAAAAAATGCCCCAAAAAACTAAACTGAAAAAGCCTAAAATGTCCTTAAGGATGCAAAAGGGTTAAGATTGACCAGTTGACTAGTTGTTTAGACAACTCAACAACTAGTAAAAGTAATATATAAGCTAGTTCACACACCCCTACAGGCCCTAGTGTTGAATCACTCATATCGTGCAAACTTGGTTATTGCCTATTTACCAAAAAGTGCTTGTGACACTATCATTTCTATGTCTTGACCGTAAATCATACTGCAATGCAATCACAGATCTTTTGCACACCAAAAAAATACTATACGAGTGTTTTTGGTGTAAATGGAGTCTGTCACGTGACTCTGATATGAGCTGAAAAGAGGGCGGGATTCAGTCTTATCTAAGCACACATGTTGTTGTATGTGTTACTTATATATCATGTGACCTACAGGTTAAAGGAGTTAAGTCCAAACCAACAGCTAAAAGTTGAGTTAAAAACAACAAATTAATCTACAAACTAAAGTGAACTAGTCATGTGACATTACATATCAGAATACTGCAAGTGCCTCCATATTAGCTAGCAGAGATGAAGACATTTAAACAACAGAATAGGGACAATTTCATTAGTCACGATGAACCACGTCAACTTCCTACTTAACAACAACTCACTGATCTATATAATGACATTATAATATCATTCTATATAGATCAGTGCAACAACTACACAAACAGCACAGCACAGATGTGTATGGTCAATACTTCTGCTGTATGTGACACTATATAGTGTAAGGCGGTGTTTGTAAAGTTTGAGGACTGCCCTTGTGTGCTGGTGTCCTGAAGTGTGTGTGTGACAGAGGTGAATGTACCTGATAAGTGCTCCGCTGTTTCCGATGGCTCGTCGCTCGGTGGTCGTGACAGATCCACGCGTGAACAGATCGACTCTGCTGAAGCAACAGGGATAATTTACGCCTTTGAATGTGAAATCCACATTTCAGCGGGACCAACAGCGGCGCCATGCTGAACCGAGGGGCTGAGGCGACGTCATGCGTGACGTCATTTCCGCTCAGCCGCGTCCTGTAGCCACTAGAAACACGACCGTGGGTTTCGTAGGAAATAAGGAAGACAAAAACCGAAACATTATATTAATACTTTTATTTAGCAAAGGCGCGTTTAATTTATAAAAAATAAAACCGGTAAAGACATTTATTAAATTAATAAATATTACAAAAAAGTTATTTTTATAATACATGTTGTTCTTTCTAATAATCAAAGAATCCTGGAAAAAAATCACAGTTTCCACAAAAATATTAAGCAGCGCAACTGTGTTTAATATTAATAATAATAAGAAATGGTTCTTTAGCATTAGATTAGCATATTATAATGACTGGATCTGGAGTAATGATGCTAACATTTTAGCTTTACATCACAGGAATAAACTACGTTTTAAAATGTATATCACTGTTTTTACTCTATTTTTGATCAAATAAATGCAGCTTTGGCGAGATTAAGGGCGTTTTTCCACTGGGTTCGTTTGCTGCGGTCCGAACCCGAGTGCGCTAGTTCCCGGCGCCTCCCGCAGCGTTGGTCTGGTTTCACACTCAATTAATTGTATCGAACCCAGGTGCGTTTGCAGTGATCTTACGTCATCGCAAACGCAATCAAACAATGATATCGACAGTGATACGCATGCGCGGGATACTATACTTCCTGAACAAGCGCGCACCCGAGTCCGTGTTGCTTGCACATTAACGCGAACCGCACCACGGTTCGGGAGCAACCGAGCTCAGACCACCTCCTCCAGCTAGTCTCGGGTTCGGTACTCTAGTGCGCACCCGGGTCCGATGACAGCGTTCACATTAACGATTTTTCATGCGAACCGTGCCCCGGTCCGCACTAAACTGCCAGTGTGAAAGCGCCCTAAGAGACAACTTTCAAAAACATTAAAAAACCGTAAAGTGTCCAAACTTGACGGTACTGTAGGCTATATGTATTATTTGTACAGTTTTTACGTCCATAAACAATCAAAAAATACAAATATCTGAAAAAATCTTGAAATCGGACTTTTACAGACCTTTTCTTATAATTATGTCCAATAATATCAAGAATTACATTTTGGGATTTCAAAGAGATTTCAGGAATCATAGAACAGAAAATATCCAAAACCTTTATTTTTAGAAGGTTAAAATAAACCCCGCTCCGCGTCGTGCCTACAACGCCCCAACACGCTCCGCGCCGCTTATCCTACATCCTACATCCTACAATCAGTGTTCGTATTTTGTTCAATTACACCACGACCTGATTATTTATTGATTGGCCCAATTTTCCTTACTTAGTAGGCTACTTGTTTATTTATACAGAACAAAACATTTCTCCACATAATCAAGGTATGCAATATCATAATATAAATAACATAAAGCTAATGCTGGAGTAAGATTTTTATCTCTGTCACTGATTAAATTTAATCAATAAATTCCACTAAAAATCAATGAAATCATTATCACCAAAAAATTAATAAATCTTCTTAATGAGGTTCATTATGTGGTATGAATGAATTGACGCTGTGATTACAATAGCATCAGTATTTTATTAGATTAATACATTTATTAATAGCCTACTTTTAATATAACATTTTGAATAAATAAAATGATGGAAAATATATTATGTTTAAAATAGGAAACTAAAACCGACAGTAGGTGGAAGCAGATCACTGTAGGTAATCTATTAAAAAGGGGTCCTAATATGCCCTTTGGAATATGGAAACCCAACATTGTGTGTGAGTGTGTGTAATTGTGTGAGAGTGTGTAATAGTGTAATTGTGTGTGTGT